>CM053580.1:195491030-195566722 GCA_028627135.1 Pseudochirops cupreus | reverse complement strand
AGAAAATCTGAAACTCAAGTGATTGTGGAACTGAATCTTGTAAATTAAAAGTAAATGAGTAAATAAAAAAAAATTTAAAAAAAAAAAGAACTTTAAATTCTAGATTCTTTCCTTCCTTCCTCATCACTCACCCCCACTGGAAAGACAAGCAATTCAATACAGACGATATACGTGTAGTTACACAGAACATCTCCACAGTGGACATATTGTGAAAGACTGACTATATTTCCCTCCTTCCTATCCAGCCCCCCACTTGATCTATTTTCTATTTTGTCTCTGTCCCCTTACAGAAGTGTGTGCTTCTAACAACCCTCCCCCCAAACCTGTCCTTCCCTCCATCATCCCCCTTCTCATTCCTTCGTGTTAAAAAAACTTTCTTTTTCTTCTTTTATTCCTTCATTCTTTCTTTCCTTCTTCTTTCCTTGGTGTTCCTGGAACTGAGTATATTATTTATAACACTCTAGGAACTTAATGAATGTTTGTTAAATTGAAACAATTGAATTTTTGTCAAACTTTTTCTGAAAGTTAAGTGATAATGTTAAAAATAAATGTTCAGTTTGGTAGCCTTCAACCTTACAGATAATATTTTTTAATCCTATAGGAATCAAGAAACTATTAAACACACAATAGAGTATACAATTTTTTAAAATTTAGTAAAAACACATTTGATTTTATCCATACTTTACTAAGTTACAAATTTTAGATATAGGCCAACTTTTCTTTTTTTTATTTTCCTTTTTTTCGATTTTATTTATTTCATTCTGTTTAAGAAACAAAGCAAACATTTCCATAACATTATAGCATAAGAAAAGAAGATGACTTTACATGAAACTGCAAATCTAGAATGTACAGCTTGCTATTCCTTTAAAACATAATAAAGTTACGGTATAACTCTTTTTTTTCTTCCCTCCCACTACCCTATCTTAGTAGACACAAATATGTTTATATGTATGTGTATATGTAAAAGTATTCTATGCCTACTTCTATTTATCAGTTCTTTTATGATTTGCCCAGTGTCACACAGCTAGTAACTGTCAAGTGTGTGAAGTTGGATTTGAACTCTGGTCCTCCTGACTCCATGGCCAGTGGTTTTTCCATTATACCACTTAGCTTTCTCATCAATTTTTTCTCTGGATGAAGATCGTGTCTTCCTTCATAAGTTCTTTGTAGTTACCTTGGGTATTTATAATAGTCAATCACTCAAAGTCATTCTTAATATAATATTGCTCTTACTGTATTGTATACAATGTTCTCTTGGTTGTGCTCATTTCAATCTTCATTATTTCATGGGAATCTATCCAAGTTTTTCTGAGATTATCAAGTTCATTTCTTTTAGCACAGTGTATTCTATCACAAGCATATACAACAACTTGTTCAACCATTACTCAGTTGATGGACATCCCTGCAATTCCCAGTTCTTTGCCACCACAAAGAGAGTTGCTATAAATATTTTAGAACATGAAGGTTCTTTTCCTTTTTCCCTAATCATGCTGGGAAATAGACCTAGTAATGGTATTGCAGGGTCAGACGTTATAGGCAGGTTAGTAACTCTTTGGACATAATTCCAGATTACTCTTCAAAACAGTTGGATCAGTTCACAGTGAATTAGTGTCCCAATTTTTCTATATCCCCTCAAACATTTGTCACTTTCCCCTTCAATCACTATAGTCAATATGATATATGTAAAATTATATTTCAAGGTTATTTTAATTTGTATTTGCCTAATCAATAGTGATGTATAGTATTTTTTCATATGACTATAAATTGTTTTGATTTCACTATTGAAAAACCGTGTTCATTCCCTTCAACCATTTACCAATTGGAGAATGGCTTATATTCTTAATAGATTTGACAAAGTTCTTAGTATGTTTAAGATATGAGAGCTTTCTCTGAGAATTTCTACAAAATCTGTCCCCCCAATTTTCTGTTTTCCTTCTAATCTTTTATTTATACAATATTTTTTTAAATTTAATGTAATCAAAATTATCCATTTTACATCTCATATGCTCTCTATCTCTTATAATGGCAAACAAAATAAGATTATTGTTGGTATTTTCTGGATTGAGTTTTATCTAATCAAGTACCTTTGAGCCTCCCCTTTTATTGTAACATCTTTGATTGGAAATAATATACATTGTATTGCTCTTGAAAGTCCTAAGGGAATTTGAAGATCTCCCCTGCCCCTTAATAGGCCAAATGTAATCACTATGATGGGAGGAGCTTGCAAAAAGGAAGGAACAGGAAGGAGCAGATAAGAGCATGGGCAGAGCTGGGAGCAAGGAGAACTGAGAGAATGTTTGTGATGTTGGCACGCTGTCTGTTGATCTGTGTTACTTTCTCAAACAGAAGCCCTGTCTGTTGTTCTGTATTGGTTTCTCAGACAGAAAGTGAATTGTGATGACAGCATTAGTAATGTGTGTGAATATTGTTGTAACCCTGTTAAGCTTTGTTTTCCAAGAAACAGAAACTGTGAAGAGCTTAGTGTGGAGTAGTGCCAGGGGGCTGACATACTGAACAGGACCAGAGGGCTGTCTCTGTGTGAATGCAGGCAAGTGTTGGGAGTGGTCAGCCCAAATGCTGGGGTTTGGAAGCCAGCCTTGAGTCAAGATGAAAGAGGACTTTACTTTGGATACAGTGCATTTGCTAAAGAGATTTGTAGCTTCCTGTGACCTAGGGTTGGATAGTGTTTGTACTTTCTGCTACCCCTTAAGGATGATTGGCTTAAGGATGAATGGAAGCCAGCCTCTAGTCAAGAGGAAAAAGAATTTTACTTGGATACTCCATATTGACTGAGGAGATCATAACTTACTGTGACCTAGGAGTGGATGGTGTTTATATTTTCTGCTATCCTTTGAAGATTTCTCTAAGTGTTATGGGAATCTGAAGATCTTCCCTGCCCCTAAGCCCTTTAATAGGCTTAAGTGACTCTGAGAATCTGCCCTGATTTGAAAGTTTACTCTGCCCCCTAATAGGCTGAATATGGTCACATGGGGCCTGTGGTGGGAGGCTTGTTCTTCAGGAATGCCCACACCTTATTACTTTGTGATTGGGCAGTGGGTCAAGAGGGTTGTGACATTCTCTGATCCAGGAGAAGGCTATATATACCCTGATGTGAGGTTTTGCTTTGGGGCTCATTTTGAGAAGAGCTGTGTGATTTTGCCAGACAAGACTCTGGGAAGCCATTGAGCACCCTGGCTTTGAAAACCTAGATGTTGATGCTTCCCTCTCTGGTAACTAACTAGGTATGTATGTGAGGGTCAGATGGTTGGAAGCCCATCTTCTGATCTGTTTCTTTGACTGCTTGTAACTTCTGTTTGTGTTCTCTGAAGTTCAGGGTACTGACTTTTCCCCCTGAATTAGGTAAATCATACATGTTTGATTGATTAAAGTAAGATTGTTAACCCATTTCGAGTTGCTTTCCTTTAGAAAAACAGAGCTAAGAACCTGTGCTAGCAGCCATTCTGGGCATGCTAGGGTGCTTACTGATACAAATGGCATCACAAACAGGATCTACAAACTAAAAGGAAGTTGTGGGAGCTGGGATAATTGTTTGTTTCCCAGTTTTGGTAGCTGTGACTCTGTGGAGCCATGGAACCAGAATGCAGAACTGCCTGCATGTTGACTTTGCTGAGGTGAGAGCAGGAATGGTGAGCTGCCTGCATCAGGACTGGGGTAGAAGCCAGAAGTGGCTGCCTCCTGCGGGAGGAAGAGGAACCCAGGAGTTCCAAATTCAGCTACAGGACCTGATAAGGACTGGGCAGCAAGGCAGGAGCACTGAATGTGTTTTCCTGCTGTATCCCACAGTTTGGGATCCAGTGGGGAGGATGGAGTTGTGTCTATGGTGGGTAGGGTGAAGTACTATGGACCACCAAGGACCCCAATCTGTTGGTTTTGTTGCCCAATCACCCCTCAGGACTTGGAAGCAGGGGCTGGAGCAATGTTAAGACTAGGACTTGTCTCATTAGAGCCAGCACATGAAAGTGCCAGGAGGAAGCCTGCAAGGGCAGTGTAGGGGGAAGGACACCCTCTGCCCCAAAAAGAACTTTATATGGACATTTTTGTTTTGGATTACTGGTAATGAGTTGCTGTCTTATGTTCTTGCAAATGTGATGTCTCTATTTTGTGGGGATTAAATTGTACTTAAGAGATGTTAATGCTAATTCAAGTTTAAGTTGCCTATATAAGGGGCATGAAAGATCTTGGGGCCAAATGTTATGGGAATCTGAAGATCTTCCCTGCCCCTAGGCCCTTTGATAAGCTTAAGTGGCTCTGAGAATATTCCCTGATTTGAAAGTATACTCTGCCCCCTAATAGGCTGAATGTGGTCACATGGAGCCTGTGGCAGGAGGCTTGTTTTTCAGGAATTCCCACGCCTTATTACTTTGTGATTGGGCAGTGGGTCAAGAGAGTTGTGACATTCTCTGATCCAGCAGAAGGCTATATATACCCTGATGTGAGGTTTTGCTTTGGGGCTCGCTTTGGGAAGAGTTGTGTGATTTGGCCAAATGAGACTCTAGGCAGCTGTTGAGCCCCTGGCTTTGAAAAACCCAGATGTTGGTGCTTCCCTCTATGGTGACTGAATAGGTATGGATATAATGGTCAGATGACTGGAAGCCTGTCTGCTGATCTGTTTCTCTGTCTGCTTGTAACTTGTGTTTGTATCCTCTGAAGTTCAGGGTGCTGACTTTTTCCCCTGAACTAGGTAAATGATATATGTGTTTGATTGATTAAAGTGAGACTATTAACCCATTTTGAGTTGCTTTCCTTTAGAAAAGCAGATCTAAGAACCTGTGCTAGCAGCCACCCTGAGTATGCTAGGGTGCTTGTTGATACAATAAGATAGACTGAGATAGATTGCATGATACGTTTTGTTTAAGACTAAGTGGCCACATTAGTAATAACTTGTTGTGCTATGTTGCTGTGAAAGTTATGATTTAGTTTCTTGAATGTTAGGTTTTAGTTTATTGCTGAATAAATAGAAAGTTCATTATGCTATGCAATTAGACTCCTAAAGTTTTTCATAGCAGGAGAGTTGTTCATTATTGGCTTTACTTTATTCCTAAATTGTTCACCTATCCATAAGTCTCATAGGTAATATATTCAATGGTCTTCAAATTTTCTTGTTTCTTCTTATGTGTAGGTCATGGATCTATTTTGATCTTATCTTGCTAAACAATGTAAGGTATTGGTCTATGACCAGTTTCTGCTAGACTGCTTTCCACTTTTCCCAACAATTTTTACCAAATAATGAATTATTATCTCAAACATTAAAGTTTTTACACTTATCAAGTACAAGGTTACTATATTTATTTGCAGCTGCAAATTGTTTGTCTACTCTGTTCCACTGATCTACCTTTCTATTTCTTAACCAGAACCAGATAGTTAATCTCTGGTACTGGTAAATCTCCTTCCTTTACTTTTTTTTAAAAAATAGTTCCTTTTAGGTCAACTTTTCTCAAGAAATTCTAAAATAATTTTTTGTTGTTTTATCACATCCTGAGAAAATTCATATTGAAATTTAGTGATTGTTAGCACAGAGTTTTCCTGAAACCTAATGTATTGCTTTCCCTATCTGAATTTTCCAGAATTCATTTCAACTAAGAAAAGACAAAGCTTTATTAACATAATAGTATGGTTCTTTCTCTTACTTCTCTCTCCCATGCTTTTTGACCTCTTTCCTGTTCCCTCATCACCTCTTACTTATTGATGCTTCAAACTTTGAAAATGAATGAATATAGTCACTTATAGGAAGCAAGAATAGTGCTATGTGTGGCCCTGTAGGGGAAAATAGCATTTTTAAAAAATATCTGAGCACAGATATGAAATAGGGAAGACTTTTTCAAACAAAAATAGTGAATCAAGAGTTCTTATTCAACTCCATTCTACTTAGATTTGCAAAGACCTTTCAAAAACTACTCTATGATTCTCCAAGGATGACCTACAATAGTCTCTGATCCTGGATCTGCCCCAGTTCATTGAGTTTCACAGCTGACTACACCTAACCAATCATGCATTAGAAATGACCCTTTAGATCTGAAAGATCTGTCTTCTGTTTCTGGGAGATGTTAGGGATTTTTTTTTCCCCTCTTCCTTTGAAAATCAAGCAGGCCCACAGAACTGGTAAATTCAGTTAGTACTGAAATGCGGTGTTAGATTCAAGGAAACTAATAACCAAACCATTAGCTGTCCTAGGACTATGCCTGGTAGAGTTTTAATAAATGCCTGCCAGGGCTTACTTAATAATATTTTATTGAGTTTAAAGAAAAAAGATAGCCATCATTTTTCATTCAGTACTGAAGTGATGAATATAGGAATAATAAAACACACAATGTGATAATGTCACCACATTTAACTTGTCTTGCATGAAAAGGTCATCACTGGAGCATTTTGTAGATTCAAATGAAGTCTCAGGACATATAGGATGGATAATTTGAGAATAACTTAGGTATATTAAAGGTTACCAGTTCACAGGGTTTTTTTTTTTGATGGATCTTAAACTGTCTGATATACTCTATTCATTTTATAATCAGAGGTGCTCATCTGAAACAGATTCCTTTAACCTCAATAGGTGGTGGAAATAAGCCCCAAAAAAAGCTTTTCAAAAGAAAATTTGGACTTTTTACAATTTTGTTAATGATAGTGACTATAAGTAAATACATGGCTAATAGACTCCACACCAAATACTATTTATCTTTTATAAGATCAAAAGAAACTTCACTGTGCTCACTAAAATTTGAATTAATAATGAAATATAAATTTTTTATTCATCTATAACTAAAAATTATGAATGGTGCCGCCGTTCAAATAAGGAAAAATCAATCATTATCATTTTCCATATACCTGTACAAATTTTAATGAGGGCCACCAGAAGTTTATCCAAATATGAGCATATTGGCCTTTTAACATTCTATTTCTGTGTCCCAAACTGTGACAGTCACTTGAAAACTTGCCCACATAGCAGCAACACTATTGATAGAATACCTCTTCTAATAATAAATACTCTCTAAAATATTTTTAGGTTTGTACTCATACTGTTCTTTTCTCTGATATAAGATATAGAACCAAAAATTCATATGAGACAAAGAAAGCATATTTTCTATTCCCTACGTTATGCTTTACCCTTATAACATAACTTTTTTGAACCTCAAATGTTCTTCCCTGATGTACCAAAAATACATCCTATTAGTTATTCAATTACTACAAGAATGCTGGCAGAAATAAGAGGGATTCCATCTAACCTCAGTATAGAGAAAGACCTGATCAAATTTAACTATATGGCAAGGGCTGTATTTTTCAATCCATTGATTAAGAACATCTAAAATCTCTCTTTAAAAGAAGTGATAATACAAATGTTTTCAAATAAAGGTTGAGGGGGGATCTCAAGAGTCTACCACATGAGCTCTTTATCAAGGTCTACAAACATCAATAAGTTTAATCTTTTTTAAAAAATTTATTTATGTATTCATTTTGAGTTTTCAATATTTACTTTCATGAGTTTTAAATTTTCTCTCCTTTCTTCCCTGCCCCCTCCCGAAGATGGCATGCAATCTGATATAGGCTCTAGATATATATTCTTATTAAACATATTTTCACATTAGTCATGTTGTGTAGAAGAATTAGACCAAATGGGAGGAACTATTAGAAAGAAAAATATATATTCTGCTTCACTCTGCTTTCAGACTTTATAGTCCTTCCTCTGGATGTAGATGGCATTTTCCATCAGGTGTCCTCTGGAATTATTTTAGTGCCTTGCATTGCTGAGAAGGGATAAGTCTATTAAAGTCAATCATCACACTGCAGCTGTTTCTGTGTACAATATTGTCCTGGTTCTGCTTATTTCTCTTGGCATCAGTTCATACAAGTCTTTCCAGGCTGTTCCAAAGTCCACCTGCTCATCTTTCATTTTTTAATATTTATTTATTTACTTTTAGTTTACAACAGTCAGTTTTACAATCCCTTGAGTTCCAAATTTTCTCTCCCCACTTCTCCTCCCCCTCTCCCCTCTATGGCTGCATGCAATCTGATATAGGTTCTACAAATACCTTCAAATTAAACATTAGTCAAATTGTAAAGAAGAATTATAACCAATGGAGTGAACAACGAAAAAGAAGGAACAAAACAAAGCACAAAAGAGAGACAGCAAGTAGTTTGCTTCAATGTGCATTCAGAATCTGTAGTTCTTTTCTCTGAATGTGGATATCCATTTCCATCATGATTCTTTTGCAGTTGTCTTATAACATTGCATTGCTGAGAGGAGTCCGGTCTATCAAAGTTAGTCATCACAGATATGATGGGTCTATAATTGTGTATAAAGTTCTCCTGGTTCTGCTCTCCTCACTCAGCATCAGTTTATAAATGTCTCTACAGGTTATTATGAAATTCATCTGCTCCTCATTTCTTATAATACAATAGTATTCCACTACATTCATATACCACAACTTATTCAGCCATTCCCCAATTGATGGGAATCTCCTCAATTTCCAGTTCTTGGCTGCCACAAAAAAGCTACTATAAATATTTTTGTACATGTAGTGGTATTTTCTGGGTTTTTCAAGGTCAGTAAAGGAGAGCGAAAGCAACTTACTGCTTACTCTGCCATCTTGGATCCAAAGGATTGAATCTTTAGTGCCTTAGAAAACTGTTTAGCTGCCAAACAACTCACGGTCTTGCCTATAGAAATTATACCATATCTATATATATACGTGTGTGTTCTTGATTCCACATTTAATCAGTCTTATATGCAGGAAAATTGACTCCATAGCTTTCTGGTTCTCAAAAATGGGTGACATGAGCAGCCTTTGCTACCATCCTTAATTTCTACATGAACCAGTACATTTTTCCAAGGATCCACCCTCTAGGCTTCTACAGCCAAATGCCAGCATATGGCACAAAAATTTGTGAACCATTAATGGAGACCTCATTACCCATCTCTATTCTTTTTTATCAAACAGCAGCTTGCTATAGTCTATTTTGGGTATGTCCCATAAGTTTTGTCATACTGTCATGTCATTCTCTTTGATGAAAATAATTATTGTTTCTGTAGATTTGCTGTTTTCCTCACTTATTCTTTAGGATTCAATTATTTAGTTTTTAAGCTCTCTTGTCATGGCTATTTATTACATTTAATTTTTATTGTGTCATAATCTGAAATTGATGTATTAATATTTCTTCATTTCTGCATTAAATACCCAAGGAGAGGCTGGCTCTCTGCTTCCATGGTTCCCCTTCCATGGTCCCAGCTCCTGCCAGCTCCTTGTTGTCCAGCTCCTTATCCAGTTCATGTTCCATACTGAAGCTCATAGTGTCTAATCCACCTCAAGTCCTTCACAGTTTCCATTCCTGTGAAGACAAGGCTTAACAAAGCCACAATAACATTCATAAACATACTGGCATCCTCATCAATTCACTTTCTGCCTGAGGAATCAGCACAAATCATCAATATCATCCCTGGACCTCTGAAATCATCATCAAGACCCTCCTCCAGGTTTTCTGTAAACATGCAACAAGGAAAGCCTCTTTCAGGTCTTCTGAACCAGCAGCAAGGTCCCAGGGCTTCTGTAACAACAGCACCATCCTCTATGAGCAGATTAATCTGACAAAGTAACATCAAAACAGATAGACAAAGGACCAACGCCACAGCCATGCCTGCTCCCAGTTTTCTCTTCTCATTTCTCAGTTCTTCTCAATTCTCAGTTCAATTCTCAATTCTCAATTCAGTTCAGTTCTGAGTTCTCATTTCTATTCTCAGTTCTTCTCAGTTCTCAGTTCTCTTCTCTCTCTTCAGAAATAGCAAGCCAGCCTCCAGATGCTTACTCCCAGAAGCTCTGGCCTCTCTTACCTTGGGCTGTTACTTTCATATGTTATTAGCTCCTCCCTGTTCTGCCCCTTCCTGTTACATCATCAAGTCCATCCCATGGTGAGATTCACAAGTTCTAGGTCTTAATACACAATTATGAACTTGAATTAATTTGCTAAGTACCTGTTAGCTTGCCAATACAAGGGGCAGGGAAGATCTTGGAATTACCATTACCATTACAATGGGAAAGTTAATCCCATTCACATTCACTGTTACAACAGATGATTGTGTATTTCCCTCCATCTTATTTTTCCCCCATTTATGTTTTTCTCTCTCCTTTCACTATTTCCCTTCTCCCAGCATTTTGCTTCTGACTACTACCTACCTCAAGCTGACTTCAGTTCCTCCCCCCCCTTTTCTTTCCCACTTTTCCTACTACTTCTAACCTCCATTTTATTTCCCCCTTTCCTTTTCTTTCCCCTTTTTCTTCCTCCTTCCCTATCAGGTAAGATAGATTTCTGTATCCAACTGAATGTGCATGTTATTCCCTCTTTGAGCCAAATTTTATAGGTAATGTTCAAACAATGCTCACCCCTTCCTTCTTTTCCTCTACTGTAACAGGCCTTTTGTGCCTCTTCATGAGATATAATTTACTCTTTTCTGCCTCTCCTTTTCCTCTTCTCCCAATACAATCCTTTTTTTCCCACCTTTTAATATTTTTTATATCATCACCTTGAAGTCAACGCATATCCTATGTATACTCCTTTAAACTGACTTAATACAGAAACAGTATTCAAGCTTTACAAGTATCATCCTCCCATGTAGAGATGTAAAGATTTTAAATCTTATCAAATAACACATTGTTTCTTTTTTTTCTTTCCTGTTTACTTTTTTATACCTCTCTTAAGTCTTGTATTTGAAGACCAAATTTTCTACTTAGCTCTGGTCTTTTCAACAGGAAATTTTGTAAGTTCCATATTTCATTGAATGTCCATCTTTCCCCATAAAGATTATGCTCAATTTTTCTGGATGGTTGATTCTTCAAGCTCCTTTGTCTTCCAGAATATCATATTCTAAGTGTTCTGATTCTTTAGTGTAGAAATTGCTAAGTCTTTTGTAATCATGGCTGTTACTCTACAATATTTGAATTGTTTCTTTCTGTTTGCTGGCAATATTTTTCCTTGACCTGATAATTCTTGAATTTGGCTACAATAGTCCTCGGACTTTTCATTTTGGGATCTCTTTTAGGATGTGATCAGTGGTTTCTTTCAATGATTATTTTACCCTCTGGATCTAGCATATCAGGGCAGTTTTTCTTCCCAGCTCTTTTTGTGATCATGGCCTGCAGGTTGTTCAATAATTTTTAAATTATCTCTCCTGAATCTATTTTCTATGTCAGTTGTTTTTCCAATTAGGTATTTTACATTTTCTTCAATTTATTTTCATTCTTTTCATATTGTCTGACTGATTCTTGATGTCTCAAAGAGTCACTAATTTCCACTTGTCCAATTCTAATTTTTAAGGAATTATTTTCTTCAGTTAGCTTTTGTACCTCCTTTTTCATTTGGCAAACTATACTTTTGAAGGAGTTATTTAATTCAGTGAGTTTTTTTTTTCCCATTTTGCTAATTTAATTCTTAAGGAGTGTGTTGTTGTTGTTGTTGTTTTATTTCAGTCAATTTTTGTGCTTCCTTTTCCTGGCTATTGACTTTTTTTCATAATTTTCCTTCATGATTCATTTTTTTTCACAATTTTTCTTTCTACCTCTCTCAATTGATTTTTTAAGATCCTTTTTGAGCTCTTCCAAGAGAGCTTTTGAGACTTGAGACCAATTCATATTCCTCTTTGAAGCTTCACATTTAGGTAGTTGTGATATTGTTTTCCTGTTCTGGGTTTGTGTTTTGATCTTTTCTTTTGCACAGTAGTTTTCTACAGTCAGGACTCTCTTCTGTTGTTCATTTTTTAGTCTATTTCATAACTTTTAAAGTTGAACTCTGATTCTGGAGATCAGGGGGCACTATCCCAATTTTCTTATGCTGGGGGAAAATGGTCTGGTCACTGGCTTTTCCCCAAGAGACCTCAGGGGAGGTCTGCACTGGAGTGGCACAGCCATGTCACACCTGTTCTGCTGGGATTCTGAGGCTCACAATTTCCTCTCTGCACTGAGGCTAGAAGCCTCACTGCTGGCCTGCTAAGCCA
This sequence comes from Pseudochirops cupreus, assembly GCA_028627135.1. Lineage (NCBI taxonomy): Eukaryota > Metazoa > Chordata > Mammalia > Diprotodontia > Pseudocheiridae > Pseudochirops > Pseudochirops cupreus. Next base: position 195,554,727 of record CM053580.1, on the reverse strand, counting down.
GTACTCAGTTGCTGATATATACTATGGCTTGCCCATACACTGTCTGTGCTGGACTGTGCTTCCCTTTTACGCAAGCAGGACAGACCTTTTCTGAAGTCCTTCTAAGTTATCTTAAGCTGGAAAAGTGTTTCACTTCATCTTTATGTGTGTTTTTTTTTTTTTGCCTCAGAATTCAGTTAGACTCAGAGGCTTAATTTAATGTTGTTTTTGAGGGCCACTGAAGTGAGTTCAGGCAACTTCCCAACTTCTATCTGCCATCTTGACTCTACCTTAGGAGAGGGACATTTCAACATTTTTTGTTTGTTTTTCCTGGTTCAGATGTCTGATTTTTTTGATATAAAGAACTCCTGTTGAGGAAACTCCCTCTATCAAAGCAGATGAGCACCTGTGAAATTTAGAGTAATAGAATATTGCCTTGAGAGACTAAGGGGTTAATTGACTTTCCTAAAGTCACTCATCCAGTATTTATCAGCAGCAGGATTTGAACCAAGTTTGTCAAGACTCCAAAGCCCATGTTCTAACTGCACTGAAATTTTGCCTTTCAATGTCAGAAATACTATGAAGTATTTTGTCAAATATAAAAATGCTTTCAAAAAAGTTTCACAGATACATACACATATTATATTAAGGAGGGGGAGTTCAAGGAAGAGGCATTTAGCTATTCAAATTTTCCATTACTTGGGAATATCCATCTAACTGTGATCTTGGCTGTCTTAAAATGCAATTCAAAAGAAGTACCTTCCTATATTTCACATGTAAGAGTTTGTTCTGGAAAGTGCACAAACATTTAGCTTGGTTCTTCAAAATCAAGTCCACACAGCAAGAAAGGCTAAAATTGGATATAATCCTTTGAAATAGTTTGAGAACTGGATCTTAAAGTGTTATGCCTAGATTCATAGATATTTTTTCTCATTTATACATTTCTCATGCTACTCTGAACACTAGCAGAAAGTGGATGATAATCCAAGTGGTGATCTCAAAAGTCATGGTTGGAGAGACAAATTCACATGACCTGGAATAAAGCCTCCTGAATAGCACTAGAATTAAGACAGATTTCACCATCCTCCCCATATTCTTCAGGGAACACCTGAAAGACTGGCTCCCTTATCACAATATTTCAGTCATCCTAAAAGCTCAAAAGAGATTCACTATATAAAGAAATCCATTACCATATGAGAAATGAAAAGAGATTAAAGTATAAATTCCATGTGGGCAGGGACTGCATTTTATCTATATTTTGTTTCTTCCCAGCACCTAGAACTTAACTCAACAACAGCAACAGCTCCTATTTATATCTCCTATATATATCATATTTAACATACACAAAACATTTTCTCAAAATATCCTCCCTCTTAGGTAGGTAGAATAAGTAGGCAAGCATCATGGGCCTGACATTACACAGAAGTAACTGAGTTACAGAAAGGATAAGTAAGTTGCTCTGAGTGACAAAGATTGTGTGGTTGTCCTTAGTTTTCAAAGAGGACCATGGCATCAGGGAAATGATGACCCAACTTGCAGTTGACTTTGATTTGAGTGAGGAAGGGCTATGCAAGGTCACCAGTCTCACTTTCTTCTCCAGAACCATCTGGAGACCAGTCACCAGATATTCATCAGGATGACTGGAGATGACCCAGGATGCAATGACAGACCTTGGCCCTTTTAGGCTAAGATCTTTTCAGGTACTCCAAGTGGGGTAATGCCCATTCACGGAATAGGTCTCTTTAAGAAGTGAGTCAAGGGATGGCCCCTTTAATTAGAAAAAAAGAAAAAGCTGGGAGGGGAAGGCCCTTAGGGTTGCTATTCCAAAGAGAAATAGCTACCATTGACATTCACTCTAAGACAGGAGGGCCCAAAATACAGTCATTAAGTGGAACTTGGGCAGGGACCTATTGTAGTCCAATCTATGAGCTTCAGAGTAAACTGGGTTTAAGGTTTTGAGGAAGGAAGGAAGGAAGGAAGGAAGGAAGGAAGGAAGGAAGGAAGGAACCTAAGCAGCAAAGCCCAAGTTAAGAGGGCAATTTCTGACATCAAAATTTGCCTTCCTTTGGAGAGGAGATGGAAAGGGGCAGGGACAGGAAAAGGGAGAGGACAAGCTGAGGTATCACACTAGCTGGCTCTCTGTTCATTCAGCTCAGTCTACTCACAGGTTGTGTTTCTCCTTCATTTTTGAAGAGGTCCGTGGCATCAAGTAACTGATGACATGACTTGCAGTTGACTTTGATTTGGAAGAGGGAGGGCTGTGCAAGGTCACCAGCCTCACTTTCTCCTCCAGAACTATCTGGATCCAGTGACCAGATATTCATCAGGATGACTGTAGATGACCTAGGATGCAATGGAAGACCCTGACCATTACAGATTGTCAATGCTGGAGCAACTCTTCTGACTGGAAAATCAGCTGTCTCCCCATTCTACCACACTTACCCTCTTTAAAAAATGGTTGTTGAATTCCTTTAACAGAATACTTAAACTGAGTTAGGTACAAAATATGGTGATTCTTAAGTATCAACTGAACAGCGACAAGTATTCAAGTTGTCTGCATAGTCAAAGCACTGGGAATTTAAAGACAAAGACAAAACAACTCCTGCCCTCAAGAAGTTCACATTCTTTTACCAAAGGGCTCTTAACCCCAGGTATTTCTGTAGTCTTGTTGATAATGACATTTCAATCTTGTTGGTTTCTTTTGCAATTTAATGTATTTTATGAATTTAAAAATATTCTTTGAAGGGATCCATACACTTCACTAGACTGTCAAAAAGGGGTTGATGACCCACAAAAGCATTCAAGAACTTTTGATTGGGGGAAAATATGTGCATACATGTAAAGCCAAGCACAAGCAGCTTTCCAGGAGAATGCTACTGTGAACAGCTTTTCAAGATTCTGATTACACAGTATAGTGAACACTCTATTTATTCAATAACAAATCAGAGCAAAACATTCACAAAAAATCAAGGTAGAGGATTCACAATGTTACAACTTATCACAGAAAATCAAAATAGAGCATTCACAACAGCTTATCACTAAAATGGCCACATAATTTTCACCACAGTAGTCACAAAGTTTTGAACAAAGAACAATCATTTAATAACTCAATCATTCAATCATCTCAATCATTCAATCATCCTTAAGGTGGTTTGCCTCCTTAAGAGACACAAAATACAATAGTTAAAGTTCTCCACCCATGGGGCATACCAAGTCACAAATCAGTTGCTATTCAATCACCATTCACTATTCAATCACCAAAAAATACACAAGCCCTCCACCCCTAGGTCACTAGTAAATTATAATTCCTCAGTAAGTACACAGTATCCAAGTAAAGTCTTCTTTCAGCTTAAACTCAGGGTGGTCTCTCAGATTCCCTGTATCCCCTTCCATGGTCCCAGGTCCTACCTGGATTCACCAAACTGTCACCTGGGTTCAAAGGCAGACAGCTCCCAGGTTCTTGTCCAGCGCTCCGGGCACCTTCTGTTCCACACTGAAGTTCACAGCATCCAGTCCACCTTAAATTCTTCATAGTCTCTGTTCCTGGGAGTTTATGGCTTAACAAAGCCACAAATAGGTTCATGCAAAGTACCAGCATCACAGTCATGCTTCCTCAGTCTGTGGTAGCTCCAGCTGGCCCTTGGACATCTTCAGCAGTTCCTAGATGCTCCAGCTGGCCTCAAACTCAGTAGCTGTTCAGTAGAAGCTCCAGCTGGTTCCCAAAATCAAAATCATTCTCTCCAGCCTGGGCTGGGGGAGGGGGGCGGGGAGGGGAAAGGGTGGCTTTCCTCTTCAGCTTCCCAGGCTGCAACACTTTTACCTCCATGAAGCTTGCTTCAAGATCTGTCTGACCCAACAGGGGCTTCTCCTTATATACACACAGCATTAGCTCCTTCCTGTTTCAGCCAACCCCTTCCTGTTACAACAGCAACAGGGGTTCATACCTTCTGTTTCTTTAATAGAGGCTTGATTAATTACTAAGTGCTAAGTACCTGTTAGCTTTGCCAATACAAAGGGATCAAATTACATTACTATTACAATGCACAAGTAACACAAGTAAAGAAATATAAAATATTGACAAAGTAAACATGAGGGAATTTGATGGAAGAGAGTGCTAGCAACTGGATAAAGACAATCAGGAAATGCTTAATGTATAGGGATTCTACAAGAGGGAAGTAAGGAGGGGCAGTAGTCTAGGCATGACAGACAACCTGAACAAAAGCACTGAGATGGAAAAAAGAATGTCTTTTTGAGAAACAGTAAGTAGGCCAGTTTTGCTAGACCACAGAGTATGTGAAGGGAAATAATGTGTAATGAATGAGTCTAAAATGAGAGAGTGAGGCAAGTATGTAGAGAGATTTAAATGTCAAACAGTGGGTTTTTTACCTGATACTAATGGCAAGAGGAACACACCAAAACTTTCAGAGAAGGAAGGTGATATTCTAAGAACTGAGCTCTAGAAATATCACTTTGGTAAATATGTGTAGTCTAATGTAATAGTCTAGGTGAGAGTTAATGAGGTCCTGAATTATGGTAGCAGCTATATGGATAGTCAGAAGGGGATATTTGTGATAGATAATATGGTTGTGTTTGTTTCAAAGAACTAATCATAGTAAGAGTGACCTTGGGAAGACAATCCCCTCATGATACAATGAAAGAGACCTGATCTTACCTAGAAAAGTGAAGATTAAAATTAAGACCTTTGTACAAAGGAACAAACAAATGAAACCTCTCCCAATTTTTTATGTTGAGTTTTAAACCTGAATCATCTAGATAATCACCTCAATTTTCCAATGCGCTTATATGTTATCTTTGTAACAGCAGCACCTTATTAAAAAAGAATTTACCATCAGGGGGTTATCATGGCAGAAAGCAGTTTGTAAAATCTCACAGTCTGGGAATCAGTAACAGAAGGCTGCCTCCTGCATGCATTGATTAACGTAGTCAGAAAACCTTTTGTTGGATATGCTTTTTATTCCAATCTTTTTCTCTTTCTGGAATGTACTTGGATATGGCTATAGATACACAGTATTTTCTGACATATGGCATAACCGATAGAGTGTTGATCCTATAGTCAGATAGACCTGAGTTCAAATCTCTACTCTGTCATGTAGTAGGTGTGGGACTTTACGCAAATCATTTAAACTCCCTGAGCTTCAATTTCCTCCTCTTTAAAATAAGGATAGCTACCCAACAGGTAGGTCATCATTATAAAGATGAAAAAAAATATATCCCCTTGATTTAGAAATACAACATTACTATTGTTGTCTATTAGGTAACTAGATTTTCCTATAGCAAAAGGATCATATAATACATATATGCATATATATATATATATATACATATATATATAAAGTCTAAATATACCAGTTATTATGATGATGACTATCACTTTATTAACAAGTATTTACTATATATTACATGCTAAGAAATGTACTAGCCACTAGTCCAGTTATCAATAACAATAATTTATTTTTTTGCAACATTACAAACTTTTGTGAGGAGGAGATTGGGGGGGACTTTACATTAATTGCTTCCAACAACCTGGGGGATAGGTATTATTAGCCCCATTTTGTAGATGAAGAAACTGAACATTAGAAAGGTTAAGTGCACAGGGTCATATTTCTAAGGCAAGATTCAAATTCAGTTCTACCTGTCTCTAAGTCCAGAATTTGATATCTATGAAACAAAGCACAGTCCTGTTTAAATACACACTTCAATTGAATGAAATTCTTCTTTTAAACTGACTGTGTAATGAGTCATGTTCTTTTTACAATTATGAAATACAATCAGATTTTCCCTAGCAATGACTTGAACACAATAGGTCTTGAATAAATTTAAAGCAAACTAGTGACTTTGGAAGCTGCTGACTGAATCTGTTATTCTGCCATCACCACTTGTTCCTGTTATTTCTTCATAGCAGCATATGTTTTCTTTAGTTTCTATTTCCATCTCTATCATGTTGCTCTAGATCCTCTACCCTTCCCTGCCCCATCTAAGCAACCCTCCCATTTTCAATTACATACTATTGAAAGCTCTGAAGGTTCTTATATCAGCAAGCACCTTAGTGTACCTAGGGCAGCTGCTACCACAGGTTCTTAGATCTGCTTTTCTAAAGGAAAACAACTCAAAATGGGTTAACAATCTCACTTCAATCAAACAAATATCATTTACCTAGTTCAGGGGAAAAAGTCAGCATCCTGAACTTCAGAGAATGCAAACACAAGTTACAAACACAAGTTGTAAGCAGAAGTTCCAAGCAGACAAAGAAACAGATCAGTAGATAGGTTTCCAACCATCTGACCATTACATCCATACCTATTCAGTTACCAGAGAAGGAAGCATCAGCATCTGGATTTTTCAAAGCCTGGGGGCTCAACAGCTTCCCAGAGTCTCATCTGGCCAAATCACATAACTCTTTCCAAAGTGAGCCCCTAAGAAAAACCTCACATCAGGGTGTATATATAGCCTTCTCCTGGATTGGAGACTGTCACAGCCCTCTTGATCCACTGCCCACTCACAAAGTAATAAGGTGTGGGCATTCCTGAAAAACAAGCCTCCTGCCACAGGCTCCATGTGACCACATTCAGCCTATTAGGGGGCAGAGTATACTTTCAAATAGCAGAAGGTTCTCAGAGCCACTTAAGCCACTTAACTAAAGGGCCTAGGGGCAGGGAAGATCTTCAGATTCCCATAACAGTTCTCTACTGACCTGAAAGTTATCTTCTTTTGCCAAATGTATATCCACTCTAGAAACGGAGGATTTGATTACTGGTTGGATTTGAGACAGTACCTTTGACCCACATGCTATAAACAGTGTTCTATATTTCAGTTTATTTTTTTATCTAAAAATACCCTTAACTCCCCAGAAATATTTCTATAGTCTTCTATCCCTTTATGTTTCCAAGGCCCTTCCTGTTCATCATCCCAGGCAAAGAGACAAGTATCCTCTACCTTCTTCTCTACTTCAGCCTAGTGAGACAGGGCAAAATTGAATACCAAAACCATCAGTGCCAGCAATATTTGTCATTCTGTCTCCATGTGGCAACAATTCATAGAAATTAATTAATATGCTCTAGGATCTTACAATCTAAAGATCCCAGCTGTCCCTTCTGTGTGAGGTACTTTAAATTGCAATGGAGAATCATTTTCCTTTTTTTATGCAATTATTGAACACAGAACTCTTAGAACAGAATGCTGGACAAAGAAGTGAAAATGAAATTACAGAATCAAAGAACTCAGGAGTAGAGACTTCAGTGGTCAGCTAACCTGAGCCATAAAACAAATTAATCTCCACTTTCTAAAAATCAGAAAGTATAGTCTTTGACAAGAATGAAAAATTTTTGTTTTGCCCTTACAATTGGTACATTATCCCTTCAATCCAAACTATCGCTAGGATTCTTATTTCTCAGACTCTTATTTTTCTAGCAATTGAAAATATAAATCTTCATCAGAACAAGTAAAAGTGAAGGAAGTTTCCTTCACCGGTTGCAATACTGACATATTAAAATAAATATGCAAGCAGAAGTATTTTTCTTCTTGCTTTTATCTTTTTGGTTCTCTCTTTCTCTCTCTCTCTCTCTCTTCTCTCTCTGTCCTTTCTCTCTCTCTTCTCTTCTCTCTCAAATTAGTTCTACCTTATAGTTTTTGAGGGGAAAAAAACAAATAAAATAAAACTCATTACCTTCCCCCTAGAATCCTATCCTTTTCTAATTGTATTAAGGGTATCATCAACCTTACAGACACTCAAATTCACATCATCAGAGCCATCCAGTTCAGGACATCAGCCTACTCTCAGTCACCAAGGCTCAATACCTATGTTATTTTCAATTCTTCCCTCTCTATTAACCCTCATATCCAATGTACACACACAATCTTAGCTGAAGCCCTCCTCATTTTTCACCTGGACTATTTCAATAGTCTTTTTAGTGGTCTCCCTGTTAAAAGTCTGTCCTCACTGCAAATCCATTGTCTTTTCATCTGGAAGCTGAAAGCTTGGGAAAAAGAGAGGAGTTACTAGTGCCCAGTCCTGGTTTTTGGAAAGCAGAAGTGATAGTAAGTCTTAAGGATGGGGTCAGATCAAAGCGGTATCTCCCAAAGTAAAGAACCATATGAGCTTTAGGGGGAATTAATAAAGCACTGAGAGAAAGAATGAGGATCACCAGGAAAGTTGTCATCTGACCAATATTTCTAGTCTCCCTGTGCTATTTCTAGCTTTGGGATTGAATGAAATATCTGGGAGAAAATATTCATCACAGAATCACAGATGATTAAAATTAGAAAGGAGCTCACTGGCCACAGTCTTATTGCAATAAAAGAAAATAATAATCCCCATGGGAACACACCTGACATGTGTCTAGCCTTTGTTGGAAGGCATCAAATGAGTGAGCAGTCATTACCTCTTGAAGCAGCCCATTCCACATTTGAAATATCTTTAATTTTTAAGACATTTGTGGTTTTGGGAAGCCTAAATTTGTCTCTTTGTAACTTCCACTCCTTGTGCCTAGGGCTGCCCTTTGGAACCACATATAACAACTTTAATCCCTCTTTGACATTGACAATCCATTAATCAAGAACATTATTGAATTCTCTATGAGCTTAAGAAACATGTGAGAATAATACACAAGATGTAACAGTTGGAAACTATTTTTTAAAATGCAACATTTTTACAGAACAAATCCAATCAAAGCCAATGGCTAAATTAGGTTTCACATTTCAGTTCAGAGAGAATATACATTGGGAGTCTTTTTCCCCCTGCTTGGGACAAAATCCGTATCAGAAAGAAAAACAAAACCCTAAAATGAAACAGTTTCTTTATAGAATGCTTACAACTTTGGGGAAGTTCCTTCATGCTTTAGAAGTGTTCCACCCAAAGGAAGCTTGATATTTATCTCTGAAAATCTTAGAATCATATTAGCAGAGTCATTCAGGCAAAGGAAGTTTAACAAGTGTCCACAAAACAGTTGGTAATCAAGCATCTCTTCACTTAAAACTGGTGCCATGTAAGCCTATCTCTTGTAACAGTCCAGCTTCCCTTCTTTCTTTCATTCCTTCAAGCTTTGTGAAATGCTAGCCTCTCGGGCAACAGAACCCATAGCTAAAGATGAGTGAACCAGTTCTGATAAAATATAAACACATATAATTCTTGGTCCTTCACCTGCCTTTGAAATGAAATCTTTGAGTTTATGAAGTTTCCTGATAAGCATTTTTCCCTCTATCTTCAGTTTCTGGATGAAATGCAGTGAAAAGAATAGGTGGTACTTCTGCCTGAGCAAAAGAATTAGAATTTTGGAGCACTGGTGAAACACTCTTCCCATGAATTTCTAAGTTAATTTTGAATGGGTTCAAAGAGCTCAAATAAAATGGATTTAAACAGCCAACTTTTTGACATTGATCTGAAATGAACGCAAGTGTGCAACTTTAGGGATTTGTCCTTTTTATCATCTAATACTTACTAATGCTTCTAGTAATTATTTTATTCTTTAGAAATTTCAGTATTTATTATCCCTTTTAATCAGGAAATGAGAGGAAGAACTCAGACAACGAGCCTGTTGATCAAGGAAAGATAAAGTGGGAAAAGTTAGAGATTAAATAGAGCTTTTGATAAATGTTCAGGGAGGAAGAGAGGATGATCCAGATAGTGTCTATAGAACAAGGAATAAAAATGTAGATGCACAACTAAATATTCATCCAGATGGTTGTTGAAAGATTCTAAAAAACCCAATGATACACCCTCTGCCCTTACCTCACTGGTACTGATTGGTTTTCCTTTCCTGGCCGTACTTAACCCCCCTTGATCTAGAGATTTTAGTCTCTATATAAGTTCCCACCCTTCAACTTGCCAACTAAGGAAAATTCTGGCACCACTTTCTAATTAAAAATATCCCATCCCAAAGGCTTCCTTTTCTCTGCCTGCAGAAGACCTGTGTTGTCTTGAATTATGCACTAAGCAAATCACTCCCTGCCTATGCAGTTCTTGCCCTTCCTAAGCATCTCATGGGAATTTTGCTTAGTATTCCCAATGTCTAGTCCCATATCAATGTATTCCTCTCCTAAAAAAGAGAAACCAGTAGAAGGGAGCCAAGTTATCTAATTCAACACCCTCGTTTTATAAGTAAGAAAACTGAATCCTATATGAGGTGAAGCAATTCTTTATGGTCATGCAGTGGCAGACCAGGAATTCAAATGAGGGTTCTAAGATTCTTTTTTAAAAAATCTGGTGTATTTTTAAGCATTCTATAGTAAAATTTAAAATTACATTCATTATATAATATAATATTGCATTATATTATGTTATACATTATCATATATTATAGTATTATAATGTGATATAATTTTTCTCTACTATTTTTAATCTTATGTTTAAGGGTTCACAGACTAACAGTATAGCTATCTGTTATACATATACCATCCCCAGAGAAATGGTCTCAAAGTTACCAGAGTTTCATAGCAAGGGAGAGAAGACTGAAGCATATGCTTTCTTTATACTTTTGTAGAACAAGTCAGCTCAACTGTTTTAGTTTAGTGACTTTCAATGGAGAAGTCTTTTGAATCCTCATGGAGTGAACATGTAGTAAGCTATATTTTAAAGAGAAGCATCTATTTTCCAAGTCCATGGATCACACTCTTTTTGTTTTAATTTTAAGAAACACCATAAACAAAAGTTTTCACTTTCTAACAGTTCAAAGGAAAATGTAAATCTCTACTCTGTGAGTCTCTAAATCCTGAATTAGTTTAGTAATATTAAACAGTTTATTTTCCAAAAGCATCACTGCTTTAGATAACACTAAAACTTAGGTCAGAGTGTTCCGTAATTTATTAAAATAATTAGCTGGGTACTTTTGATAATTATTGTTTTTTAACCAGCACATGAATAAGAAAGAGCACCTCGGCTAGTGTCAAGAACTCTTCTCACATTTTTAATCTTGTGCAACACCAACATTATTATCTTCACAGTTGTGAAATCATGTTAAGATCTTGAAATGCTCCCATTGAAATGAATTGTGCAAATAAGTTATTCCTCATAATAGATACATGAATAAAACAAGATTATGTGCCTAGGGCACTCTGCTCAGTTACTTGACCTTTTTCAGTGATGAGGGCCCAGTAGCTAATAATCATGAACGTGCCATGGTGGTTATATATTCTACCTCTCATCAGGGACACTCAGGAGTCAATCAATCTTTTCTACATGGTTTTCAGAAAGCTGCTACCTCTTTTCCCCTTGCAACAACACTCTTCTGTGGCTGACAAATGGCAGAGGTGTAGTCAGCACGAATTTATTTAATTGGAAATTTACCTTGAACCCAGATACAACAGAAAACTTCATTTTGCTCCCTGGCCTATGGTATTTTAATAACCCCTAGCCATATGTATATTACATAATGGAGACTATGACACCAGCTTTGCTTGGCTGTAAAAAGTTTCATTATTCATGACTCAGAAACCAAAAAAAAAAATACATTCAATATGTATTTGCTCAGTCACAACACAGGCTATGTATCTGAGGCTTTTCTCACATCTGCAGTTAGATGGTAGTGAATAGAGTACTAGACTTAAGAGTCAGGAAATACTCAGTTCAGATCCTTCCTCAAACTTACTAGCTGTGTGACCTTGTACAAATTCATTATACTCCTGCAGGCTCAGTTTCCCCATCTGTGAAATGTGACTAATAGTGATAGTTGTATCACAAGACTATTATGATATAACACACATAACATGTATAAAGTGCATTGAAATCCTCAAAGTACTATATATTTATGTGCTAGCTAGTATTATTTCTGGGCAGCCCCAGACCCAAGAATTCAGTGGCCTACACCCTATCAGTCTGCAAATTGCTTCTATGGGGACTATTCAAATGTTTCCTAAGGCTGATTCACATATAGTTTCTGTGATAGAATCACTATCTACCAGTATTTCCCCTTCTTACATATTACCATGGGGCTACTCATCCCTTTCTAGTGGTATTAACTTGGTTTTCTAGTTATTTAGGGGAATAAAAAAAGACTCACCCCTATATGTAAACTGAATTTGCAATAGCATGCAGATTCACCACACTCTGCCCTGCTGACCTGATTCATGGAGGAGGGAGGGTCTTAGGGGAAGGGACATGGCTAGTCAAGCTGAGTATGGAAGTATCCCTGTTGAAGATTCATTTTATACTATGGCTACATAAACCCTTCTTTGTTCATTTTTCCCCCAGTACAAATTCAAAACTAATTGGGGATCAGATTTTCCAGTATTGCCTGTTGCAGTCAATGCCCTGGCAGTTCAGAGAACTCATGACCTAGGGCAACTCGGCTATTTCAGACAGAGTTTTACTAAAATAAATACTTTGGCAAACTGGACATGGATTCATTCCTCTCCTTTCCAGTCCCAGCTTCTGGGTGTTCTAGATTGTACATGTTTCTCACTTTCTAGTTTTTTAGCCCCTAGTTCTACTCTATACCAGTGAAAAATGCCCCATACCTCCCAGTCTTCTGAAGCAGCCACAGGAGTGGAGGGTGCGAGGAATCACAGATATCTTCTTCCTATCTCAAAATGTTCCTCTCTCCCTATCTTTGAAAACCTTCTAGTTCAATCATTTCTTTCTCTGCCAACTTAGTTCTTCTCATAACTTTTCAATAAAAGTCTATACCTACACTTCTCTTCTATCACCTGTTTAATGCTAGGAGGCAGTGCTGAAATCACTACACAATACTTTTCTTTTGGTGAGAAAAGTTTTTAAAGCTTAACTCAGCTCTGTCTTTTTCTTCAACAGCTCAAACATTTTTCAGTAGTCAATCATTTTTTAAGATTAAAAAACTAAAGACATAAGATTTTTTTGTAAGCATGTGAATCCCAGAAGAATATTAAGCATATCCTTTTGCAATAATATCATTTCATAGCTATTTATTTAAATCACATTCTTTTTAATAGTACTTGTTTAGAATTTTTCAAATGAGTTATAATCATGTTTTATATGGTATTCTCTCTGTTTTCATATCATCTCCATGAGTGGCAGAGACAGGTAATATTCCTAGCTTCCTTTTCATTTTCTTTGTTTTTTAATATATTGGATGTGTGGTTTCATTTTTATAAATTCCCAGTAAGAAAACTGCTTCTATCAGTGCAGCTAAGGTAGCTGCTCTACAATTTATTGATTGAGAAAGTTGCTCAGGGACACTAAGCATTGACTGTGGCTTTTGGAAAGTCATTAACTTCTCAGTAGTCCAGACAACTCTTTTAAAATTACTAGTTTACTAGGAAGGTAAATGATAATACTCTTAGAAGGCATGATTTACAGGGTAGCTGGCATCATAATCATAGTCTTCAGAGGCAGGATTTGTCTCTGAGGGGCAAATGTTTTTAAATACAATAAAGTATTTGCTACAAAAAATGCTATCTGTATTCTTGTCATTGGACTTATCAACACTAGCAGGAAACAAATTAAATGAGAAGCTTATAGTACAAATAAAATAACACTGATACATGAATTAATCTTCCTCACCAGTTGGCTCTGCAGATAGGTCCTGAGAGTACTTTTAGGACAATAGTTCTGATGAGGAGTGGGGGGGAAATAGATGTTTCAGGAACCCCAATAGCCAGAGTCCCTGCAAAGCAGTCTGGAATGAATTCACGAATTCAAGCATCCTCTGAGTCAAGATGGCAAAGATTTATTGTTAAGCTTTATAGTAGGCAAGAGTTCTTAGGGAACCTGTACCTTAGAGGGGATATATTATAGTTTATATAGGATAATTTTAGTAAAACCTGTATCAATTATGCTAACTAGATGAGTCAGCATGGGATTAGGGAGGAGTTAAGGAGCGGTCAGTTCTTAAAGGAACATGCACTTTTGATATCTACTGCACAGGTGTATTACTCAGAATTCACTGGGAAATAGCCCAAGGGAGTGCTGCATGGAGGTGTGGTTTTAGGCTTGAAACATCACTAAGTCAGCTAGTGGTCAGGGCTGACCAAACTGCCACCCATCAATATCGTGTTTGTCAAGATGGATGTTGGAAGTATATATATATATCCCAATCTAACAAGGGATTCAGGTTATGTATAATGAGCTAATAGATAGTCTAGTGAGGGGTTCATAGGTGCAGCTTGTTATTGTATCAATGGGAGATAAACATTTGTCTGGGGATTGATCTTGAATGGTTGCTAGGCAGAGTACTGGCAGGGGAGAAGGGGCAGAGATAATGTTCTGAGGCTGGGGGAGATTTGAGGCTAGAGAGAAAAGGGATTTTACAAAGTGGGGTTCAAGCACAGGCACCCAAGAACACCATCAGTTTTAGTATGAATACTATGGAATTGCCTTAGGGGACTGAGAGTACTTGCCACTATGTCCCCCAAATCTTCTTGACCACCCTAGCAAAACTGTGTCAACACTTGAAGGGGAGGTCTCAACAATAAGCTCAGAGTAACCACATAAAAAAAGCATTGCCAAGGGGAAAGTGGGTCAGTGTGGAGTGACAGGAACCTCTTCTTTTTATTGAAGGATATGCTTGTTCAAAATGTAAGTTAACTGAAATAGTCTGCATAGAAGGAAGTCTGGTTTCACTGAAAAAAAAATATCACCCTGACTATATATCTATATTAATATATTTCCCCAATTAATTTGTATTCATCATGCAGACAAATTGAATCAAGTAGTCAGTTCATAAGATCATCTTGCTTCTACCTGGTGATTATTTATTTAATAAGTACAAAATGTGACTTATCATAAACCCCTTGTTTAAATATGATTGAAGATTCATACGGCAATGATCTTATCATCCAAGGCTGTACTAAAATAAAAATAATGAATGTGAAGCTCCAGGGCAATGATCTTATTGGTTAACTGTGGCAAACAGGTTGCTTCAATATAATTGAGGATGTCAAATTAGAATGACAAAAACACAATCTCACTAAGTGACAGACTTCTCATTTTTTATAAAGGTCTGCAAAATGAAATCAGTTTGTGTGATTATAATAGCCTTAAATGAGCTAATGATATAATTTTTTTAAAAATTTCTGCCATTTTATACTTTATGGCAATTAATTTATGAATTCCCTGTCATAGAAAGGGTAATATGGGCAGAAGGTTAAAACAGACAATGAAACTGTAATTAGGACATGTTTTCCGGTATTCATTTCCCCAGGTATAAACAGAGGGACCAAGAAAGGAAGTTTCATGTAAAAATAACTTAATTTCATGTGCATGAAAACCACAATGCTTAATCATATTTACCTGTAATGAGGGCAATGTCTAGAACATGTTGAAAGTCTGAGTGGGATGTTTAAGACAAAGCCAAAAAGGAAGAAAAGTACTCAATTGGCCTTCTCCTTTGTATTATGGACATTGTCAGCCAGGAATAACCATATTTTTTTCCCTCTTGCCAAGTAGTTCCTATTACTAAGTCACAGAACTTTGCTTTACTTCTATAGAGATTTTTCTACGTAGCACATGTATTTGGAAAAGAGTGAAGAATGAATACAATTACATGTCCCAAAAGCCTAACTTTGTCCCATTTAGAAAAGCAAAATGGCACTCTCATTTGTTCTTACTCTTGGGCAAAGGAAAGCTATGGATCTAGGTTAGCTTTTACTTTTTGGAAAGTGTGTAATAGCTTTATTAATAGATCAAAAGCATAAGATGCTTTCTCATTTTAACTCAGCCCCAAGCCATAAGAAAATCTGGCATTTTGGGGTACTAGGGCTCAAATCTTTGTCCATTCTATTTATCTATAAAGCCACTAGAAAATACTGTATCTGTCTGCTACATCCTTTCCCCATTCAAACCCAGTTTTAAAAATAAAAAATGTAACTTCAAGAACTATTAAGTTGATTTGATTAATCTAACTGGCAAAATAAGTGAAAACTATTTAAATAGAAATTAGTAAAGTAACTTCACAGAACAGAATAAACTTGGAATCACCTTCTGGTGAACTCTAGGGTAGTAGAAGGGGAGAGAAGAGAAAACTGTACTTTGTTGCTTGCTACCTTTTCTATTGGGCAGAAACAAAGGTAAAAGCAGCATCCACTTGTCCCATTCTGGAGCCCAAAAGCAGAGGCAGCTCCAGACACCAATACTACAGCAATGATTGAAAAAAAAAAAACTACTTGTGTGGGGGGGTGGGGACAAGGGTGAGATTATCCCCTTGTCCCTACTCTATTAGCATATCTTTATAGAGCACAGACTCAAATTAAGCTTGGTCTTACATTTAACACTTTTTATTTCCTTTTCTCAACAGGTGACTAAACATCTTCAGAACAGATATATCATTCTGGGAAGGAACCACATGAGTTTGATGGTTACATAGACCTTGAGTCCAATAGGTAATGTTTTTTGTTTGCAAAAAAAAAGTTTCTATAGAAAAGACAACCACTAGAAGAAGAACCTGGGAAGTGTTTTCTGTGGATGTATGTTGAGTTTTGCTGGTTTCCTTTTTTTACATTTCTTTGGTAAGCAATAAATACCTGTCCCATATCTAATTAATACCATACATTTTTGCTCGCTGCTTTGAAGACATCAGGGAAGAGATATAATCAGTCGAAGAGTATAAGAAAAGGGAAGCTACCCCCGCCTTTCATTAAACACTGTGTTCCCCCAGGACTGAACTTGGTCATAACGGTATGCATAGATCCAAAACAGTTGAGCCCCTTATTTGGAAGTAATGGTACAGTGGTTCAGTCTCCTGGGTTCAGCAATGAGTTCTTAATATTAATATATGCTTCCAAATAACTAGGAACATCTTGTACAAATAGTAGGTCTTCAGTCAACATATTTTGAATGAACTTCTGAATTAACAAATGAAGAGTCACTTAATCAATAATGGATAAGAATATAAATGAAGGGGAAAAATTTTAAAGCAGATACTTACAAAAGCAATAAATTCATTTAATATAAATAAATGTGAAAACTTTTTAAATCATGTTCTTCCTAAAAACATTCAAAAGAGATTGTACTACCCTAGGAGTAGAGCTTTTCAGGTAAAAACTAGGTGATGACTTATTAAATATATCACAGATGAAATTTTTTTCAGGTATGTAGTGGGCTATATTGACACTGAAATTCCTTCTAATTCTAGGTCTATAGTCTGCAAAACCTTCCCACACACAGTCACCTTTCAGTGATTACTCTTAAGTACAATTGATCATGGTGGAAACATACTATGAAATACAATTCAGTCACATTCACAGTGAGAGGGTATAGGTTCTAAAGTCAGAAAGGAAGGAAAAAATCATGGGTAGCAAAAATTACTCTTGAAAATCTGTATGACTAATATGGTACAATACATTTACACAGTTATAAACCCCCTGAAAGAGGGCAGACTACATCTTTCTTTCTCCCTCAGCAAAGCATATTTATTTGAATTTACATATGTTATACATCCATGTGATACAATCCAAGTATTTAGGATTTCTTTGTGGTATTCTTTTAAAGTGATACTTTTATATTTTTGAAGATAATTAATAATGATTTATTCAATCAACAAGTATCTATTAAGTGCTTCCTAAATTCTAGGAATTCAGAGGAAAAAAAAGTAATCATTCCCTTCAAGGAGCCTATATTCTAATGGCTAAATATGTATATTGGATATATGCAGCATAGATTTAAAAAAAAATCTTTAAAAAAAAGAGGGCTATTATCTGGAAAGAATTAGGAAATGACTTCTGCACAAAGTATTATTTAATCTGAAGTCTTCAAGGAAGCCAGAGGTGATGAGAAAGAGCATTCAAGACATGGGCAACAGCCACTGAAAAAGTACAGAGCTAGAGATGGAACATTGTATGTGAGAAACAAGTAGTCCAAAATAGTCCCATTTTTGGTCAGGATAATGAGGGAAAGAATATTTTTTTTCCTCCAACTCAAAGAAGGAATTGAAGGATCATTTGGAGGCAGAAAACTAATAGGAAAGGAGAAGCAGAGATGGGCTGTGTATTTCCCACTACTCCTTAAGAGAATACCGAGTAGTGACTGATATTGTAACTTAATTGCACCGCATGGATGGAGAACTTTGACTATTGTACTTTGTGTCTTTTAAGGAGTCCTTTCCTCCTTGGGATTAAGGAGGCTCTCCTTCTTAAAACTGATTGAATTAAGGACTTAACTAAATGATTGATTGTCAAATGAATGCACCTTGTTTAAAAGAGAATCACTGAATGATTGAGTTACTAAGTGATTAACCAACTAAATGATTGTACTTTGTTTAAACTATGTGACCACTTTGGTGAAAACTGTGAGGCCATTTTAGTGATAAGTTGTTGAGTTGTGATGTCACTGTGAATGCTGTATTTTGATTTTCTGGGAATGTTTTGCTTTGATTTGTTGCTGAATAGAGTGTTCACTATACTACGTAGTCAGAACCTTGAAAGCTGTTCACAGTAGCTGTCCTCTGGAAAGCTGCTCATGTGTGGCTTTACACATGTATAAGATGATCAGGAAATTAAGAAAGAACACTGAATATAAAGAGCTGTAAATGGTAAACAGTAAGTTATATTTGATTATGACAACCAATACCACAGGATTATATCAATGCATACATAAAAAGCCTTTGACAACATACAGAAAAGCATAAAATATAGGCAGAGATGGACTGTTTTAAAATTACAAGTGATCACACCAAAAAATTCTTTATAATGAAAAAATACTATGTTTCCCAAATAAATGCAAGAATAAAGCAGAGATTCTGTCTTTCCTCACTGTTTTTCAACATAATTCTAGAAAGCAATGAGATAAGAAAAAGAAAGTAGAAGAATAAAGATAGGCAAAGAGGAGATGATCTTATTTTTATTTGTAAATGAATTGAAGGTTTATTTATGTAAGTGGGAGATTGAAACCACCCCACTCCATTTCAAATGATACTTTAGGTGAGGATATACCTCAATCAATCTTTCAAAAGACCTAACACTAAGTACAAAAAAAAATCTTTCAAAGTAGAATGAAGTTGCATGGAAGTCATGCTTAGGTAGATAAGAAAACTTGATATAACTATGCATGGTCTATGAATCATGAAGAGAATTGAAGATAGAAATCTTTTCCAGAAATTGGAGCATGTGACTTTCCAACAAAGTTCTGAAAGGAAAATCCTGGAGTAGGAAGGAGAGGCATAATCCTTGACCAGTTTGTTCTCCTTTCCCAGTCACTTAACTGAACAAGACCTTTGCCACTTTCAAAATTTCTGGTGGATGTTGTACTTCTTCATCCTCTCTTAAGTGTCCTAGATAGCAACCTAGAATTATCTGGTGGCAGTATCTCTATTATTGGGAACCAAAGGCAGATTGAACTCTATGAGTCTCCAGGGAACCTGGAGATATTATACGATTATACACAAAGATATTATATGATGCCTCAGGGAACTTCTTGAGTACTCTAGGCATAAGAAAGGAAAAAAAAAAAAACAACTTCTAGCCACCAGGAACTGTGAGTTGTTTCTAGTCCATGTGGGCTTTCTAAGTTTGATCCCACTATCTCCTCTAGACCATGTATGTGCTAATATACCAGGGGGAGAATGGGTCACAACTTTTGGGAAGAATTGTTTGTCCAATTCTAACATCTTAGTAAATGCCTCCTTTCTAAATATTACTTTGACTATGTGGCTAATTTTTAAGTGATGATCTTGGGAGAGAGCCACACCACTGGAAGTTGGATTAATATATATTAAAGAATCCCTCAGAAGTACTCTTCAGGGGAGATTTAGCCATGTTCTGGGGACTCAACTCACCTAAGAGAGTGAAAGTTGTCAATCAGTCAGTTAATAAGCACCTATTACGTGCCAAGTAGTGTGCTAAATAGGTCTGGGCATCTACTTATGGGATACAAAGAAAGGAAAGACATTCCCTTCTGTCAAGGATTCTAATGGGAGCAACAGCATAAAAACAACAATGAACAGCAAGCTATATAGAGGAGAAACTGGAGATAATCGAAAGAGAAAAGATGAGAATTAAGGGTGATTGAGAAAGACTTCTCATAGAAAGTGGAATTTTATGTGGAATGTGAATGTAGCCAGGGAAGCTAGGAGATAAAAATGATAAGAAAGAGAATTTCAGGAGTCAGAGACATCCAGTGAAACTGCAAAGCTGAGATGGAGTGTCTTATGTGAGAAATAGCAAGGAGACCATTATCTTTGGTTCTGAGTACATTGTGAGGGAATGAGGTAATAGAAGACTGGAAAGACAGGAGAGAACCAGGTTGTGAGGAATGTTAAATTTAAAAAAAAAAAAAGGATTTTGTGTATGATCTTGGAGGTAATAGGGAATAATCAAGTTTTGGTTTGGTTTGGTTTGGTTTTGTTTTAATAAGAAGGTGACAGTGAGATTTTTGTTTTAGGAAACTTAATTTGATAGCTGAGTGGAAGATGAGCTATGGTGAGGAGAAACTTATGGCAGGGGACAAACCAGAAGGTTACTGAACTGATCCAAGTGATGAGGGCCTGCATCATGTTGGTGGCAATGTCAGAAAACAGAAGAGGGCACACACAAACATTTGGAGAAAAGTACCTTGGAGTGTATATGGCCTACTTTTAGAAAATTCTATAGAATAAGCAAAAATGTAATTGGAACAATAGATTGGATGACTAAAGGGATATGAAATAAAGGCACAAAAACCCAAAATTATAGCAATAACAAACTCCAGGAGGGCATAATTAAAAGTCCTATTCAAAATAACTGCAAAATGTGTAAAGTATCTTAAAGTCAATTTACCAAGTCACATTTAAGACCAATAGTGATAAATATAATTGAAGAACACTCATTAAAGAAGTAAAAAGTGACTAAAATAACTGGGGGCTATTTAGTGCACAAGACTGGACCATACCATAGGATAAAAATTATGATAGTACCTAAATTAATTTACAGAGTTAACAGCGTGCTATCAGTCAAACTATCAAGCATATATATATATATATATATATATATATATATATATATATATATATATATATATATATACTCAATAGACCCACAGAAAGTGATAACACAACTCATTTCGTTTAAAAAGGCCTAGACTATCAAGGGAAGAAAAAGTACTGATGAAAGGGAAATAACAAATTGAAGCTTTAAATTATCATATAAAGCAATAATCATTAAAATTATTAGGTAGTGATGGAAAAAAACTGGGTCCATGTAACATACTAGACAAGGAAGAAGCAGAAAAAAATTTGTAGTAGTGTTTGATAAACCTGAGAAATTATGTTGAAATGAGCAACTACTTATTATGAATTTTAAATGGATATAATATATGGATGCTAAAGATCACACTACACTCCCTCCAAAAATTGAGAGAACTAGATCAGATCCTTATGATAACTATGGATAATGAGGGAATTCTTAACCAAAGAAACAACAAAATTTAGCCCATTTCCCTGAAATTAAAAGGCTTTCACATGGACAATTAAGAGTGTTGGAGTAAGAAAGAAAATTGTGGACTGGGGAAATAATTAAAACCTTTTATACCAAATAAATCAGGGGGTAATATTCACAATATATTGATCTAACCAGTGAAAATTACTGTCAGGTTCAAAGGGGAAGGGCACTATGCCCACTCCTTTTCCACCTGCACCAGATCCATGAGAACTTTGCAGACCAAGTTCATTTCTGAGAGAAACTAAATTCTAAGAAAAGCATGATGGTTTCCTTTTACCACACTATTTGGCTTATTAAATCCCTACTGTAACAATCTGGAAACAAATTTTAGATTTTGGCTCAGATCTAGCATTCCCTTAAATGAGGGAAAAAAGAGAGATATTCATGTATGACATGAATCACATATAGAATAAGTATCTATTTCCTATGCATAAATTAAATCATATACAGTATACAAAACAGTTAAAAAGTATCATTTGACAAAAAAACCTTAAAGCAGAACACAATAAATTAATTTTTACTACTGTTCCAAACTACTGGGAAGTTAATACTCAAGCCTCATGAGTCATATTGGAGAACTAACGATTAGGAATTTTACAGTCTTGATTTTCGTGTACTCTATGTCTGATGGAAAGCCATGCCAGGGCCTTGGGTTCTTCCTTTTGTAAATGGCTTCTTATTACAATTTTTCTTTCCTCTTTTGACCATTTAAACTGATGAATAAGCCTCCATGTCTGGACACTTACATAGGAAAGGGTGAAAAAAGTGGAAAAGGTAGCCAATGACCTACAAACAAACTGGCCTAGTTGAGTCCGTGTTCCATACTGTGGCGGTTATGGAAAGGAAAATTCACTACTTGCCACGTGGGAAGTTGAAGCAAAAGGGATCCAGATATCACCTCTTCTCTCTCTTTTTTTTTAAACATATATCGTACCCCACCCCAACACCATTAGAAGACAAGATGAGGACCAAGGGATCACTCAGAATTTGCCACATAATACTAAAATTCCAAGTTTTTTCAGTGGTATTTCACCAGATAACTGGAAATACCCAGAGAGTTTATCATGTTCAATGTACTCTCATGCTGGATGCATAGCAGGCTAGAATCAGATAATTTAAGCACATATCATTCAGTGCCTCTAATTTTACTGGCATCTAACAGAAATCTATACAACCAAATCCTCAAGAGATAAGCGGCCAAAATGTGCAAATAAACAATGCTTAAAAGACAAATTGCAAACTGTTATTAACCCTATGAAAGACTGTTCGCAAGACTACTAATGATAGAAAGGCAAATTATAACCTCTCTGAGGTTCAATTCCTTATATGATAAATAGGAAAAGATGATAAAATATGGGATTATTAATTATTGTATGGGTACTGTAAATATAGACACAACAACACACAACAATGTCAGTGGAGCTCTGACTTACTCCAAACATTCTAGAAAAAAACAATTTTGAATTATATCAGTTGTAACAGAAACGTTAGAGCCTTGCATCCAGATATGCTGTTGATAGGTATAATCTAGGTATATTGATAGGTAGATAAATGATAAAAAAGAAAGGTTCCACACATATAAAAATATTTTAGCAGCGCTATTTGTACTAACAAATAGAAAGTTGATGCCCATGAGTTATGGAATGTCTAAACCAGTGTTGGCAAATGAATATACTGGAATATTGTTATATTGAAGGAAATGATAAATATAATGAATACAGAGATGTATGAGAAGATAGGTGAACTGATCTAACATGAAATAACCCAAGTTAGAAAAAAATGTGTATATTTATACACACACATGTAGATATATATGCACACATATATACATATATATGCACACATACATATATGCACACAGATATGAATGGAAAGAACAACAATGAGATAATTTAAACTGAATGTTGATCATGTATAACGGCCAAGTTTCCTCTTCTATCTCTACCTCACATTTTAGAGAGAAAGAAATTTAAGCTGATAAGGGTTAAATGACTTGTCCATGGTCATAGAGTTAGTAAGCATCTGAGGTAGGATTTTAACTCAATTTTTCCTGTCTTTGACATTCTGTCCACTATGCCATGCAGAGTCTGTCAAAGAAATGATAGAGAAGAAGCTTCTATCCCTTTTCTTTGCAGAAAACCAGGGGACTATGTTGTGAAATATTAAATGTAAGGTCAGGTTTTTTTTTAGATACTGGCTAGTGTTATTAAACTTTCCAAAAAAATCATATTTTTTCTTTGTTTTTTAACTTAGAGTGAAAGCAGATGGATATGATATATGATATAAAATAAAAATATTTGAATAAAAATTTTGTAATCATGTGTACAACATGACTGTATTGTAATAAAAAAATTGAATCCTCTCTTATTTACCCTTTACAAAAATCAATATTGTTCTTTCATGGGGAAAATTTCCCTTTGTGGGTGTATCACATTATAGCTTTTGAATTTATGACTGAAGTAGCCTGGAACAAGAAACTGAAATGACTGAAGGTGTCCTGTGATGTTTTGTATTAGAAGGTGAGCAGACAGATGTAGAAAATTAACCCGGAAGGATGCATATATTTCATGGTACTAATGCTGGATTATTTCTTTTACTTTGATTAATTATAATAACTGCTTTCCTAAATTTGAACCATCCTGCATCTTTGGTATGAATCCAGCTTGATCATAAAAAATATTTTGGATGTATTGCCGTGTAGCGTTTTGCCAAGATTTAATTTAATTTTTTGAAAAAAATTAATGATATAAACTTACATAAATTCCTTTAGTTGCTATAGTCTTTATTAATTTAGGCAATAGGTATTGATTTTGTTATAAAATTAATTTGGTAGTGCTCATCATTTAGAAAAAATATATATTGTAGGTAATGATTGTTTTTTAAAAGTTTTATAAAATTCAACTATAAATTCATCCGAATCATGTTACCCCTTTCCTATTTCCTTCACATTAGTTTGACTTCTTGATGTGAATGATTATATGAAATTCTATTTAATATTTCATAAATATGGGTATATCATTTTTTTATAGAGAAGCTTCTATTTCTTTTGAATTCTCAATTTAGCTGGCATATAATTGCGTATAATAGGTTCTGGTAATTATTCTTCCTTCTTCTCTGTTGTGATCTTACCATGTACATTATTTTTTATTTTGAAGATTTTATTTCTCTTTTTACTTTTTGATCAGCTCATTTAAGAATTAATATTTTAGTCTTTTCAAAGTACTAACTTTTAGTCTGATAATTTTACAACCATTGTAGACTACAATTCAATCTACTTGATATCTTCAAAACATTTTCCAAACTCTCACTCCTGCTGTTGCTACTGCTGTACCATCTAAATTGAAAAATCTGAGAATGTACTGAAAAGAGCTAAGCCACTTGTCTCTTTGGCATCCTCATTTTCATTCTAGAAATTTTCCACCCTCCTGCTCCACATGCATCTTTTCTCTTCACCCTGCTTGCCACCTCTCATTATGAAAAATGCAATCAAATCAAAACTACTATTTAATCCCCAAAAGGAAAATCAGTGGAGGACCTTTTTGTTCCACTCACCATTGTTGTGACTTCCCTGGCCACTACTTTATATATGAATTGTTTTCTACCATTAGATTTTAAGGTCCTGGAGGTAAGGAACTGTCTCACTTTTGTATTTTATCTCCAAGTGCTTGGCAGGTATTACTCAATAAATACTTTTCATTCATTAATTCATTTATTTTCTTCCAATTCATCCATTTCTATGCTAATTACCAAAATGCTGTCTTTGTGTTTCTTTTATGTTTATTTGACAATTTACTAGTTTTAATTGACTATTCAGTTCATTAATTGTCCATTGTCCTCAATTTGGTTAGTATGTATTATTAGAGATGTGTTTTCCTCTGAGAAGAGCTTTAGTGACATCCATTAAATATTAGCAAATAATCTCATTATAATTTTTTCACATTGCTGTTACAAATATGTATATATGCACACACATATATGTATACATGTGTATGTGTGTACATATGCACATATATGCATACATATATGCATGTATCATATGTGATTTATTCTTTGACACACTCCCTACTTAGGACATCAATATTAACAACTCATTTAGATTTATATCATCTGTTTACCCAATATGAATTACAATTTTTATCACATTATAGTCTATTAAGAATATGTTTGGTTATTCTGTTTTCATATACATCTTTTTAAAGTATTTTTGTGTCCTAGAAAGTAGTCTATTTTTGAAAAGGTGGCACAGTGCATACAGCACTAGGCTTGGAATCAGGAATATTCATCTTCATGAGTCTGAATACAGCCTCAGATATTTCCTAGCAATGTAACACTGGACAAGTCATGTGACTCTCTGCCTCAGTTTTCTCATCTGCAAAATTAGCTAGAGAAGGAAATGGAAAACCACTCCTGTATCTTTGTGTAATGGTAAGGGAATTTGGCTTCCCTGCCCCTTAATAAGCCTAAGGAAATTTGAGGACCTTCCTTGATTGGAAAATATACTCTGTCCCTTAATAGGCTGAATGTGGTCACATGGAGCCTGTGGTGGGAGGAATTTGCTGAATGGTGGAGCAGAGCCCAAAAGGAGAAACTTGCTTAGGGGAGGTTTGTTTTTCCAAGGTCCACACCTTGTTACTTTGTAATTAGGCAGTGGGTCACAAAGGTTGTGATGTTCTCTGACTCTGGAAAAGGCTATCTATAACTCTGAGGTGAGGTTTTGCTTTGGGGCTCACTTATGGGAAGAGTTGTATGATTTGGCCAGATGAGACTCTGGGCAATCATTGAGCCCCTGGCTTTGAAAACCCAGATGTTGGTGCCTCTCTGTCTGGTAATTAACTGTATGTATGCAATGGTCAGGCAGTTAGAAGCCCTGTCTGTTGGTCTGCTGAATTGTGTTATTTTCTCTGTCTGTATTTTTTGTCTGCTTCTAACTTCTGCTTGAATTCTCTGAAGTTTAGGGTGCTGCCTTTTTCCCCTGAACTAGGTAAATAATATATGTTTGATTAAAATAAGTTTGTTAACCCTTTTGGAGTTGCTGTGCTAGCAGCCATCCTGGGTGGTTGCTGTTACAGTTTGCCAAGAAAACCCTAAATAGAGTCACAAAGAATTAGACACAAATGAAAAACAACTTAACAATAACAAATTATATGGTGCTGAGTCTTATGTATATTCTTTAATATGCCTGTTCATAAGATATACTGTAAGTCTTGTTGATCTGTATTCTCCAACAGTTTTTCACTTCCACAATTTTTTTTCCCATTTTACTTAGCTTTCTAATAGATTTTTCCAGGTCTGGGCAGGGAACATTAAAGTGTCCTATGATTATTGGTTTTTTGTAACATTGCCTTTATTAATAAGATGTGAGGTCACTTGGTACCTATAAATTTAATAGTAATATCATTTCATTGAGGTTTATTTGAGCAAAATATGATTTCCTTGTTCATTTGTCTTTATATTTTTAGTTTTATTTATCCTTTGGCAGTATAATTACAGCACATAATTTTTTGGTTTCATCTGGTGCATGATAAATTTTTTTTCCAGTCTTTAATTTTCATTCAGTATGTCTTTACTTTTTAAATGTGTTGTTTGTATGCAGTAAATTGTTGGCTTTTTATTGTGTTATCTATTCTTTCACTCACATTGTTGAGTCGTTTAAGCTATTCACTTTTTAAATTACATAGTAGAGTTGGATTTTTCTCTATTTTTTTTATTTTGTTCCCTTTGTTGTTGTTCAGTCTTACTATCATATCCAATTCTTTGTGGCCCTGTATGGGGTTTTCTTGACAAAGATACTGGAGTGGTTTCCTTCTGTAGTGGATTAAGGCAAACAGAGGTTAAGTTACTAGCCCAGGGTCACATTGTAAGGAAACCCAGGGAACCCATGGGTACCCTCTGATGGGGCATCCAGGCTCCAAAAGGTATCCCAGGGTGCTTGTTTGAGGATCAGGTCCAGGAGAAGAAGGGGAGCAAAGTAGAGACATGGCGAGCCAGTCAGAGTGGGTTGGATTTGAACTCAGGTTTTCCTGACTTCAGGTTTAATGTTTTATCCATTGAGCCACCTAACTGCTTCCTCTCCATCTCTAGTCTTCATATCTTATTTTGGTTACCAATTAGTTGATCAATCGTTTTATTTAGTTAGTTATTTATATTACTTTGTTTTTGTACCCTTTCCTAAGATACTTTTCTTAGCTTTTTCATCTTCATATTTCTATTCTTTTTCTGGCTATTCTTGATTTTTATTTTCTGATTTTTGCTCTATACCTTCTGTCTATTTTATATTTGTCCATCATGGTGTCAAGGCTTTTCAAGTTAGAAGATTTTAGTTTCTTCTTCTAAGCAATGTCTAGATTATTGCCTCTGTAAGTCTTGTCCCTAGTCCCCTTTTTTCAGATATGCTTCATTCTTACTTACTAACATCAGTTCACAGGAGAAGCGATGTTGTACAGAACCAGCACTGTACCACAATACTTACCTAATTATGGAAATCATGAAGGCTAGAACTTTTCTCTGTGATCTCTTATGCTCATGTACTGTTCCTATTCCCTATTCCCTCACATACTCTTCAATGAAATGACATTGGCCTCCTTTGACCAACAAGGCATTTCAACTCTTTGCCACAGGAATTTTCTCTTACTCCCTCCCTTTCCTGGAATACTCTCTTCTTCTTCATCTCTGTCTGATAGTATCACTGGATTCGTTCAAGGCCTAACTAAAATTCCATCTTCTATAGTGCCTTCCCTCTATTAATTATTTCCTATGTATCTTGTATATAGCTAGTTTGCTTGTTGTGAATTCCTTGAGGAAACAAGAGGAAGGTGATAAAGGAGAAAAAAAAGACTTTAAAAATGGGAAAATCTAGGGAACGATATAAGCAAAACAAACTGTCCAATGAAGGTGAATCAGGAAGAGAGTTTTGAAAAGAAAAAGAAAAAAAAAAGATTCTGACCCCTTGATTGATAGCTGAGTAAGGAAAAAAGAGAAGAGGGAAAGGAGAGTAGAAGCCAATTAATTATCAAAAATTGAAAATTTTTATACAAACCAAACTATACTGCTAAAATCAGATGAGGAATGGGTAACTGGAAAATATCTTTGCAGAAAATATCTAATAATACTTCATTTCTAAGATATGGAGAGAGAATTGCAACTAAAGGCCAAAATTCCATAGAAAGCCTTTCCCAATGCCTCTTAATTTCAATTCTTTTCTCTCTCTGAAATAATTCCTATTTATTCTCTAATGTAATTTGTTTTGTATATATTAGTTTGAATGTTGTCTCCTACATTTAGATTGTAAGCCTTTTCAGGACAAGGACTAGCTTTGCCTCTTTTTTGTACACCCAGTGCTCAGCACATAGTAGGTAAGTATTAGTATTAGTTGCACATAACATTTATCAAATATTTTTTAATTGAATGACATCAGAGAAATCTGAGAAGAGTTATAAGAACTGATATAAAGTGAACAGAGCCATAAGAATGATTTATGCAGTAACAACACTGAAGAGACAAACAACCTGAAAAAACTTAGGAACTCTGATCAGTGCAATGACTATACATGATTTCAGTGAACCAATAACAAAGCATGCTACCCAATTTCTGACAAAGAAGTGATAGACTCAGGACAAATTGACATTTTTTTTTTCTTGGACATGACTATTGTGGGAATTATTTTTCTCTCGAATGTGTACATCCTTTGTTTCCCAATGGGTGGGGAACTAGATAAAGGTAGAGAAAATATTTTTTGTTAAGTGAAAAATAACAAAATTTTTTTTAATGCCAGCATATGCTTTACTAATAGTTCAACCTGTTCCCACATTTCTCTTTACTTCTCAGGATGGAATCTTTTGTTGACATCTCCTTCCCAGAAGTTATCAAGGCCAATTTCAAAACACTGCTAAACTGCTACATTTTGAAACGATGTCTGTTTGCCCATATCCCGAGTTCTACTCTTCTCTGGCAAAACTCCATGGGCAGTATTCTTGGAAACAAAGAGATTCACATAAATGAACCCAAGACCACTGTTGTGCTAATAAATTTATAATTTTCAACTAATTGAGAGAAGATTTTTACTCTAGTCAATAAAATAGCCAATGTCTGCCATTCTTTGCATCTTTTTTGGTACAATTAAGGTCTCCTTATTTGATCATGGAAGGGAAAATTTTTAAGACATGACTGATTGATGATTTTGACTGAATTGCCCAGTTGCTACCTGTATACCAGCCAGTTGTTTAATTGAAACGAGCAGAAAAAAAAATTCGATTCAGTCTTAATGGCAAAACTGAATGAATGAGAGGATGTGGCTATATTGAATGAACAAAAGTTCTAAAAAAAAAGTTCTATCTAAAAACTATCTTTAAAAGTTCTATCTAAAAGTTCTATCAGGTTCTAAATTCCTTCATCTATGAATTAGATTAAAATTAATCAAAACAAATTGAATGTATATCCCATATGTCTTTGATTTATAGGGCTGAAATGAGTGAAAAAATCTAAATCTTTAAAAGGAAAGGAAAATATAGTTTGGCACTAGTTCCACAGTCAACTAGAGACAACAATGGTATTTAAATCACATTCTATTATTAACTACACAGCTGACAAAATCCTCCAAGTCTTTTGTTCAGCACAGTGATTCTTTCAGAGGCTATTTGCATTTTTTCTCCAATGATGTTACAGAAGAGGCTTTAAAGTCAAAAGGTCCTGACTCTGCCACCCATCAAAAGTCAATTTCTCTTCACAATCATCATCCCATTAGTCTTATAGTTTCCAGTAAGCATTACTGAACTGCAAACTAGACCTGGGGCTTTTTGAAGGAAAAGAAATTGGTTTATTCCTTGATGTTTATTAGTCAGAAATATAGCAAGCCAACAACTTGCAAAATTGAACGGCTTGTTTTAAAATGCAATTTCCATATTCTATTTTAATGGTTGGCTTTAAACTTAATCAGTGAATGCACCTATAAAAATCAACACTGAAAAAGAATGAATGACTCATGCTATCACAATGTTGCATTATATACCCACCCACTTCAGCAAAAACAGAATTCAAAATACTCTGAACCTCCAAAACCTTTAGGAAAATAGCTTTCTTCCATGTATATATCAAGAGTGAGTAAATTGGGACATAATAACTCCAAAGTATGCCTGAAATTGTTTGTCATCACTTCCCATGGTTCATAGGTAAGCAAGAGTCCAGCAGTTAATTTTCTCCTTGGAAGAGCCCTATCAGTGTAATATATTCAACCATCTCCGTATTTGTTTCCCCAGAAAATGAGGATTTGTTATAGCACTGATAATTATTTTCTCTTTCCAATTACTTAGGTTCCATTAAAGATGTTAAAATTAAAAGCTACAATAAGGGCAAGTGACTAATCTTTGTAGTTAATGGGAACAAAGATTGTTGGTAGTAGTTCAAAGGAAGGTTTGACAAGTTTAATACTTAATAATAACCATTAAGAAAATTAAAGGTATTGGTAAAGGTGAAAACCCTACCATTTTAAGACAGTGTTTATACCACACCAAGCAAACTTACTGATCGTCAGCTCTATCTGAGAAGTCAGTCAATTGAAAGATCAGACTGGATATTTGACAATGTGAAGATGAAGTAGTGTTTAGTTCTATTCAGTGGATGCTTTGGTACCTGTAAAAAGAGCCTAAGGACCCCTCCCCCCAGTGATCTAATACATCTAATAATTACATTGGATTAGATTAGATCCTTTTTGTAAATGTGCCATTTTGAGAATAAAACAGTTTCTGATCAAGAAGAGTTAACTGAAGTAAATTCATCCATTCATCTGGGAGAGGGGAGGGACTTAATGAGCTCTCTTGTCAATGAGATTCCAAGCATTGATAATTATCTGAAAGAGTACCCAACAAATTGATAATGCAGGTTGATCCTTTTAATTTACCAGAGTTAACTCCATACACAGGTTAACTGTAAAGGAAATTTTTAAAGACAAAGAGGATTTAAATACTAAATTAATTAAAATCCATTAACGTTGAAGATGAGGAAGCCTATTTCTTCTCCTTTTCATTTTACACTTGAAATAATTAAATGGAAGAGGTTAATAATATCTAATATTTAACATTTATATAACACTCACTATGGGCCAAGCACTGTACTAAGACTTTACAAATATCTCATTTGATCCTCATAAGAACACTTCAAGATAGGTGCTGTAATTATCCTCACCTTACAGATGTGGAAACTGAGGCAGAGGTTAAGTGACTCTCTGAGGCTCATAAAACTAGAGTGTGTTTGAAGCTGCATTTGAATTCAGTTCTTCCTGACTCCAAGCACAGATCCCTCTCTACTGTATCACCTAACAGGGTTTTATGAGAAATAAAATAAAATCAGCCTGTCAACCCTGAAGACACACGACCAAAGAGTCACAGAGGTTTTGCAATTGGTGTTAACTCTAAAAATACAAAAGAGCCCACACAGTTTATCACAACCACAGTTAACTCTGAAAAATAAAATAAATAAGTAAATGAAACTAAAGAAATAACAGTAGCTAAAAGCTAAAGCTTTCTTTATTCTACTGGAGGAGGGAAACTAGACATATATGCCAGGGTCCCATCTAGTAGGAGACCCACTTTAGTGAGTGCAAATCTCAACACATATACTAGTGGTTATACAGTGAATTGTAGCCCTGACAATGAGGGGTAACAGCAACAATGAAACAAGTTTGATTCATAGTAGGACTTCATGATCAGAATATGGCTACTTGCAGGTGCTTACCCAAGCTCAGAGACCACCTGGTGCCAGTGTGAAATAATTCTGGGATTTTGCTGTAGCTGAGTTCATCAGAAGGTGGGGGCAAAGGATTGTTTGTTATGCCAAGCACAGGAGACAGCTTGCTTTTGTGCAGGGTATCTCTTAATAGTAAAAAGAGAGGGGTCTTTATACGTTGTATGTTTGATTTACAGTGACAAGTTTTATAGGGTAGTGTTTCATAAATAACACATGGGAGTCACTGGAGTTTTTAGACTCGCCTCTAACAGATTCACACTTGATCTGGTGAGACAGGAAGGACAGGAAGACAGCTTCAGAGGGGTTAATAATCTTACTTTATTCTAGTCTAGTTTTCTCAAGATGGTCTGCTGATAATGGGAGTGTCAGCTCCCACAGCATTCCCTAATCACCCTTCTTGCAGAGGCCCTGGGGTGGGGAGTGATGAGCAACTACCCCTATGTCTAGATGGGGTCAATCAAAATAGGCACAGCTTGTGCGCTCTTCTAAATCCCCTCAAGCCTCAGGTATGTGCATTCCTCTATGCATTACACAAATCACAAATGGCTTCCCCTGTGGATTCCCACTCACTGATCAGTGCATACTTGCTTCATAGGGCAACAGACAAAGAAGGCATCTTGCCAACATTAAGCTCACAGGTTAACTTTAGCAATATCATCATTGGACCCAAGCATAGTAACTATCACATTAGGTCATCTCATCTCATGGAGCAGTCTCAGTAAGACTGTCTATCACTATGATTCTAGGAATTGCTGTCTAAGATCCTTGGGGCTATTCTGGGAGTTATTTTCTAATACTGGAAACTAGACATTGCCATAGTCATAGATCCTGAGAAACTGAACTCTAAAAAGGACAACAAAATCCTCCTTACATAGAGGTGTTTAACAGAATGGGTTTTTAGGAGGGTTTATTTCTTTAATTTTCCAGTTAACAGGTTTCATAGATGAAAACACAAATCAAAATGATACTGGGTAATATATACATTTACAGCTATGTGTAATGAACAAAGGGAAAAAGGTAGGAACTGGCATAGTGAATGTCCTTTAAGACACTAGGTCCATGACCTGTCCTTGGGGGTTGCCTTTGGTTGCCACACAGAAATCTTTGTGGACCATATTAGCTTGTGAAGAAGCCAGAATAACTAAGCAGCAGAACTGACATACATATGATGTGGTCTGTGTAGATCACAAGGATCATGGAGACAGGGGCTCTACCTTCCTTTCTCCAGGTCTACCCTGACACAGAGTGTAGCAGCATTGTTACTCGTATCCAAGTGTTCTTGTTAGTTTAGGACAGGGGTGGGGAACCTACAGCCTTGAGGCCACATGTGCGCTGCCCCCCCAGACCCTCAGGTGTGCCCCCCCCACTAATTCCAAGTTCCACAGAACAAATCATTTTATGAGGGGATTTATTCTGCAAAGTCCGGACTCAGATGGCCACACAGAGGACCCAGAGGGCCACATGTGGCCTCCCACAGGCTCCCTATCCCTGATTTAGGATGTAGAGGCCCACCTTCTGAAGTCTTAAGGAAAAAAGAGGCTTTCCGGACAGCATGAAGGAGCTGAATCTGGGAGCAGAGAGCTCTGTTTTGTCTACATCCTAGAAATAGTGTGATATTAAGGTACACAGGATTGCACTGAATGTAGCAGGAAAGGTATAATCTTCCCGTGGGCTGTAGTGGTTTTGTAACAGAAGAGATCCTGCTGCCTGGTGGTTCTTAGGCCAGTGAAATGGGAAGAAGCAGGAAAAATACACAGTCAAATGCCCAGTCTAGTGATGTGTCCATTTGATGGTTTTCAGGTCAATTCCATCTTGTACCATTTCCCACAGTGGGTTCATTTCCCGAAGTCTTTTAATATGATAAATGCACTTTTCAACTAGTGTAGTCCACCTCTTCCTCTGTGGTGAAATGACCAATGCCAAATCCGGTAGAGGAGTGGGCCAGGTCTTCATCTGGGCCAATGACTCTAAGCACATAGGATGGTTCCAGGGATTCCGAAGCACAGGCACTGCCTGAAGAAAAAGCTACGTCCTTAGGCGCCATCAGCAGACTCTCTCCTTCTACAGGGGCAAAGGAGAAGTTGATGCAGCCTGCATAGTGCAGCTCTGGATCCCCATTTATCACCACATCAGGAAGGTTGCTCATTTTCTTGTTTACCATTCTTTCTGCTATCAGGGGGATCCTCTTATGGGTATTCTCCATTTTTTATTGTGACAGTTAACAAGCAGCCCCCAGACCAACCAGTAAGGATGTATGCACTGCTCCAGAGC
This sequence comes from Pseudochirops cupreus, assembly GCA_028627135.1. NCBI lineage: Eukaryota > Metazoa > Chordata > Mammalia > Diprotodontia > Pseudocheiridae > Pseudochirops > Pseudochirops cupreus. The sequence goes on along the minus strand of CM053580.1, from coordinate 195,520,407 downwards.
ACATGCCCCTCTCCTGGCCTCCACCACTCTGCACGGCCTCCACTTGAACTGGGCCTGCCGGATGTGGCTTGCACCAAATCCTTTTGGGCCATAAAGCTTATGACCACTGATGCTCATGAGGTCAATTTTCATGCCATTCATACTGAGTGTGATTTTTCTAACTGCCTGGACTGCATCCCTATGGAAATATGCTTTTCAGGAACTGCAAATCCCTCTAATGTCTTCAGTAGGTTGCCTCACTCCAATCTCATTGTTCACAGTCATGATAGAGACAAAGTTTGTATCTGGTAGGATTGCTGCCTCCAGCTCCTTCAGCTTCAGATCAATGACTCCACTCCTCTGCACTGTGAGATAAGTGACCTGAAAGCTCTCAGCTTCCAGAGAACGACATGAGTCCAGCACACATTTGTGCTCTGTTTGTGTGATGATCACATGCTTTTGTAGAATCTGGCCACCCCCTTAATTGCTAAATTGTTGGATTCAGCGGCTCCACTACTGAAGATAATCTGACGGGGTCAGACCCAATCAATGACGCCACTACCTGGCATGCATGCTCCACAGCCGTCTCACTTTCCCAGACACATGAATGAGTCCGAAAGCGTGGGTATTGTGATCAGGTACGGGAGCACGGCGTCCAACACTCGAGGATCCGGGGGAGTAGTGGCTTCACATCCATGTAAAGAGGTCGAAGCACTGCCTCCTCCATGGGATGGACCACATCTGAGAAGCCAGATGGGTGAGGTGACTGGTCTACACAGCACTGGCGCACTCCCCAATGCGGTTCACCCCACAGCTCGCCAAAAGCGTCTTCTCCGCTGCCTCCAGGGGCCGGAAGTGGCCTCTTAACGGAATGTTTGAAAAAACATGCATGGAAAAAAGGTATGTGCTTGTTTCACTCAGCAGAGGAATAGTATAAGGACTCCCAAGGAGCTCCTACCTCATACTACATCAGCAGACTCAGAGCTTGGGAAACTAGAGGGATTTTCTGCTCAAGTAACAGGAAAACTCTTTTTTTTTTCTTTATGTTCAGTCCCACTCTGGATGTACAGAGGGCAAACGTGGGACTGGAAGGGATCGAGAGTAACTTTGCTTTTCCCTTGACTTAATTTTGAGCTGAGCCCTCACACTAACTAGTCAAACAGGAGAAAGTCTTGCTAAAACAGAGATATAGAGAAATCCACTTTAAAGTACATAGATTTATTGGTACGGTTCAATTAATAGTAATGGTTTCATGCATACCTCTGATATATCAAATCTCAAAATCAGGAAAGCATCTGACTAAAAGGGAAGGCAAACTGCGATGAGCCACAATGCAGCTTCTGGATGCTAAAGATGTAAAGGGGTGGCAAACTGAATTCCTCTACTACCTCTTTTTCTCCACAAAGAACGTATTTTACATCTCTCTATGTTTATGATCTTTCAATATGTTAATTTACAATTTTCATTTGTATCAAGGCAAAATGACTTTGATATAAATATTAATGATTCTTGAATTTGCAAAGGGAGAAACAGAAATTTGCAAAGGTAAAAGAGAATTACAGATATGGTAAGAAGAGATAAAGAAATCTGTAAGAAGAACCTTCTCTGACTGAATGTCAGAAAGGGAAGAGTTCTCCCCTGCCACACTCCACCCCAGGCAAAAGAGACATCTTGGAATTTAAGCCACATGATAGGAAATCTGTTTTCATTTTTTTTTTATTTATAAACTCTTAAAAAATTGTTCTAAGATAGCCTCATGTTTTCTGCACCAAGGCTGAAGAGTGCTGGTAGTACAGTTCAGTGAGGGAAACTGAGGACTGCCACACCATACTATTGGGTTTTTTCTGCATTTTTCCCCCAACTCATGTTTAACTGAGGGAGGACAATGACTTGAGACTAGGTCCTGCCTACAATGAAGGAGTTGAATCTGGCCCAGCAACATGGGAAGAGTAGGAAGCATAGAAGAGGAAAAAATTACCCTCCCTTCCTATAATATTCCCATAGGTAGCCTTTTATTTTTAACTTCCACCAAACACACTTTCAAACTCAAATATTACAAATGCTACGTGTGGAAAAGAAATTTCTAATGATTAGATAAATAAATTGAGCATCTTGGGAAGTTACTGAGTTTCTTGGCATGGGAAAATTAAGCAACATATGGAAAAGAAAATATTTGTATTTTATCATAAGGGCGATTCATTAACAATTTGGGATAAGAGGAGTGATGTGGTCAACTCTGTGTTTTTGGAATATTAACTTGGTTGCTATTTGGAAGATAATTTAGAGATTTGAGAGCCTGGAAGCGGGGATACAGATTCTTGGGTGCCTAGACTGAAGGAGAAAGTGAAGAAATAGAGGTAATGTCTATATATAACTTTTTCTAGGACTTTAGATGTGGGAGAAATACGGGATGATACCCTGAGAAGATGGCAGGGTACAGTGAAGGTTGCTTTGTTGTTGTTGCTGCTGCTGCTGCCACTTTTGTTGTTTTGGATGAGGGAGACTCAAAGTAGCCCTGGGAAATATGTGCTCTCTTATCTTCACTTTACAGATCAGTAAACTGAGACAGCTTGAAGCTAAATAGTGTTCTTAGGGTCGCAGAGCTAGGTAGTATGAGGCCAGGTTTAAAGTCAGGTCTTCCCTATTCTAGGGCTAGTGTTCTATTTACTAGAATGGCTCATTTAGCAAGGAATTCATCTCCTATTATACTGAGAAAATTGGCGTTTTCTACATGGGGAAGAATGGATTGGGGACATAGGAACATTTCTGGATGGATGGATGAAGTGGTGGGAGAAAGAAGGGATGGGGAGAAGGGGAGAGAGAGAGAGAGAGAAAGAGAGAGAGAGAGAGAGAATGGTTCTAATGGTTCAAACTACATTTGGTAGTAGTACAAGGTCCCAGAAGATAAAAGAGTGTTTGAGATAAGTATGGAGACACAAATGATGGAAATGAGCACAGTTTTTGGCTGTGGCAAGAAGAAAGGCCCCTTCTTTATTTTAGAGTGAAAAAAAAAGTAGAGGAAAATAGAGAGAATAATTAGGGATATTTGAGATATAAAAGCTTATGATGGAGAAAATGCAAATTTTCTCAGTAGAATAGGAGATAAGATTGTTTACTAAATAAGGCACTTGAGTGAATAGAACACTAGACCTGGAATTGGGAAGACCTGACTTTAAACCTGGCCTCATACTTGCTAACTCTGCTACCTTGGGAACACCCATTTAGCTTCAGTCTGTCTCAGTTTCCTCATCTGTAGAGGGAGGTTAAAAGAGCACATATCTCCCAGAGATGCTATGAGGATCAAATAAATAATTGTAAAGTGAAAACCTTAATGCACTATATTAATGCTTGCTATCATTATTTTAATTATCATTGTTATATATGAAGGGATTTATTAGCATGGAGAAAGATTGTTTGGAATATCTGCCATGAATAGTGTGATAGAATTAATCAAGGAAGAATTATCATGCAGTTGAATGAAGACCCTTTTGAAATCAGAGAACACAATTTCCACAGTCCTGTTCAATATGGTTTCAATCATGCTTGAGTATCATATGAGTAAGAAAAGAGAAGGTGGATAGTGAAGGTAATACAGGATTTGGGTTTGGCAAGATATGATCGTAGCTAAGACAAGTAGACGAGAGATTCAAGAGCAGAGGCTAATTGTATAGTTAAATTAGTTGACTATAGGAAAAATATTCTAAAGGAAGGAAAGTGAGGCCTGAACATGGGGCCGTGCCAGGTTTGATGTGGTGATGAATTCTTCAGTAACAGAAGCTCTTGAAGTCTAAAAGCAGGTAGGTGGATTAGTGAATAGAGCAGTGGGCCTGAAGTCAGGAAGACCTGAGTTCAAATCTGGACTCAGACACTTACTGGCTACATGACTCAGGGATAGTCATGCAATCTCTGCTTGCCTCAGTTTCCCCAACTACAAAATGAGAACAATAACAAGAAATGAGATGCTCTTTATAAAGTGCTTGATGCAGTGCGAGTAACTACAGATACATAGTAGGCTCCTACTAAATACTTGTTGCCTTCCTTCTTTTCAAAATATCAGCTGCCTTTTAAGTATGGGATAGAAAGGAAGGCATGGCTGCATTAAAGTTAGTGTAATGAAACTTGGATGGTTTTAAAAACTTACAAACTGAATATGAAGCAGTCTGTGACAGAAGTCAAGTTAACCCAAGCTTAGTTTCTATTAAGGAGTTAGTGTCCAAGTCGAAAGATATCATGTGACCTATGACTTCTGCTCTATGGGACTGTATTTGCAGCACTCTGTTCAATTCAAGATATCACTTTATGGCAAAACCAGAGTATTTCCAAAGGAAACTAAGTAGGATGGTAAAAGAGCAGGCTTGTTAGATTCAGAGAAAATGGCAATGTTTTGCCAGGAGAAGAGTAGACCTTGGGGCAGGGCATCCTAGCTACCTTCTAATATCTTAAGGATTACCATGTATCATAGGTTTTAGATTTGCCCTGTTTGAATCTAAAAGGTAGAATTAGAGAAAATGAGTGGAAATCATAGAGAAGATCAGTGAAGAACCAGTTTCCTTACAAGTATTGTCGAAAAATGTTACCTCAGTGAATTCCCTATCACCGTGTCTTCAAATGTGGATGGGAAAACTATTTACCAGGGCTGTTATAAAGAGGATTAGTGTTCAGGTATGGGTTAAATTAGATGGTCTCTGAGATCCTTTACATCTCTAAGGGTCTGTGGATCATAAAAATCAACTATCTCCCTGCTCTTATAGTGAACAGTTGCTCATTCATACCCTTTCAGTTCAGTGAAAGAAGGACCCAAATGAGTAGAATGAGTGACTTCAGGTACTATATAAGTTTTATCTTCAACTGTAATTGTATTTTGGAAAGTTCACTCGTTAGTTCGTTAAGTTCCAAAGTATCCAATGTATCCAAAGTAAGTAAACTTAGAGATTTGAAAAGTTATGGTATGCAGAATTGTAAATGAGCCAAGAAGTGGAGGTTAATTTGAAATTGCAGTTCCAACAATAACATATATAGTATTGAATAAATATTTCAAAGGTATAATAAAAACACCCAACTGTGATTTTTTCTATTTGAGGGCTTCACATAAAGCAGTGATTTTTAGCTAAACCGGAAAATGCCATTTAGGAGTCAGATGGAGGTTGCTGGCTTATTTAGCTAAAAGGATTGATAGTTTTATGATTTCCATATCTTTGATACTATGCATATGCAAAGTATGTTTTAAATCAGCGCAAACAAATGTATCTAGCATTAGGGAGAGATCCACAAAATCAGGAGTATTGACGTAGGGAAAAGTTCTAGGTTTAGACAAGTTAGATCAGTAGAATTGAACTAATTTGGGGCTATAATGTATACATTCATGTCAACTCAATTCCACAATCACTTGTTGCACATGTACTTTGTGCCAGGCACTGTTCTAATTGCAAATTATAAAATATGCAAATGAAGCAATGGCTGCCTGCAAGGACCATTCAACCATTCTACTGGGAGAAACAACATGTAAACACATAATAGAAAATATATACACATTAACAACAAGGTAATTGGGGAAAAGGAGTACATGTTAACAACTGAGAAGATCAATAAAGGCTTTTTGCAGGAGGTGACATGAACTGATATTCCTAACAACAAAAAGTAGGAGGAAGAATATTACAGGCCTATGCCAAAGCACCTGCCAAAGAGTTCAGTTGCCATGTATGAAGAACAGAAAGCATGATATTTTGACTAGAATGTAACATGTATGTGGTGTTGGGAGGTAGGTAATATGAAATAAATATAGAAAAGTAAATTGGAGCTGGGATATGTAAGAATTTGAATTCCACACAAAGGAGTTTTGGGGTGTTTTTTTTTTCTTTTACTCTAGATGCTAGAGTGAATCCTGGGAGCTTTGGAAGCAGATCTAAAATGATCAGACTTACGATATCAGTGCATCAATTTCAGAACTGTTTTGAAAGTGAATTTTGAAGGGAAGAAACTAGAGGCAGAGAAACTGATTAGAAGGATAGTGCTATAATTTAAGCAAGAGATACACAAAATGGAACTTGTTTTCTGCTCTTCTCATAAAAACCATTTGCTATTTTACTGATTTCTCCCAAGTATACCAACCCTCCTCATCACCAAGTTTCACAACCTGAGTCATCTTCACATCTTTACTCTTTTTAACTCTTCATATCTATTCAGTTGCCAAAATCTTGATGCTGTCTCTACCACATGCCTCATGATTGTCCTCTTTTCTCTGCTGACATTGCCTGCACTCTAATTCAGGCTATAATCAACCTGTTTGGAGGACAACCAGAGATATATTATAGAAACCTAGGTACGCTAGTGTATCCAGAAGGATGGAGCAGTCAATAGTGTCAAAAACTGCAGGGAGGTCAGTAAGGATGAGAACTGAAAAAGGTCATTGAATTTGGAGATTAGAACTTATTGATAACCTTGAGATATTAGAGGGATGATTAGGAAATAAGCAAGTTCAAGTTTTGCATCACAACTGACAAGGATTTGATAACACTTGTGGAATAGTGAAAGAAGTGCTTGATCTGAACTTGGCTCTCATTTACTATAAGTTAGACATTTGACTTCTTAGGCTTTTTTTCCTCATCTATAAAAGAAAGAGTTCAGACCTCTAAAGTCTTTTGGAACTCAAATTTTATCATCCTTTGGTCATATGAAATAAAGTTATACCTTTTTTCATTCCCTTTATTATTTCATCCCCACTGCAATCTAATTCACAAGACATGGTTGAAATATAAAGAAGTATAGGAAAAATCGGAAAAGACAAGGGCTTCAAAGTATTTCTAAGGTTCCATAACATTTTAATGAAGTATCAATGCCTCCTGCATCTGTGTAGAAAATAATTATAACTCATATTCATTATAGGATTGTTGTTTTCAAGCAGGAGCCCTGTAAGATAAGTAGTACAAGTGTTATTTTCCCCTCCACCACCTTTTGATGGACCAGGAACTTTGGGTCATATCAAGGAGGGGAAGTTACTTGCCACCAATCACATTATGAATAAATGACAGATTAAGGACTAGAACTCAGGTTTCTTGAGTGAAAAACCTTGCTGTTTCCACTAGACCACATTGCCTCAATTCAAAAGAAGGGCATTTCATGCTTACTTTTATTCATATACTCTTTGTTAACTTTTATGTGCAAAATTTAACTTCTATCCCACTCTGGACTTATATTAATATTCTTTGTTTCTGCCATTACTATTGTTGTTAGTGTGCCATTTTTGCATTTAATTTTTAAATGAAGGCGATTTTAATAAAAAATGTTCTTATGGATAGACCTATTTTGCACCTATCTCTCAACTTTTCTTAAAGAATAAATGCCTGAAGGTATTTGGCTTTGGTTTCTAACCCTAGAAGAAGACACATACCCTTAGTAGGAAATCGAAAGATTATTTTATTATTAGTCTTAAATGAGCCTTGAAATAAAGAGTTGTTGGGTTAATGAAGGATACCCTAAGGTATATCACATCATTTCTCACTGAAATTCATTCTGCCTTGGACTGTTAACTGGTGTTTTATTTTCCTTGTCTACCAAAAAGTTATGGGAAGATCCTTAAGAGTGGAGATCATGACATATTTCTTCTGTTTCCCCTATAGACTTTTAAAAAATCCATATAGACCCATTGCTGGGTATGCAGTAAGGAATCATAATGTAAGTTTATTGACTATCTCAGAAGGTGCCCATCTTCCAAACTGGTATACTCATATACTTTCTAACTTTCTTTGCCCATCAATCACAATATTTCTTTTTTCCCTTAAAAAGTCTAGCCATCCTTGAACCTTTTGCAGAACCCATACCTGGTCATCAAAATAAATGAGAAAAACATAAAATGCTTACTTTTGCATTGAGAATGAAGCCCTAGAACTATAGATTTACACCTGGAAGGGACTTACAAGGTCATAGAATAATCCTATCATTGTATATATGCAGAAATAAACCCAAAGAGGTTAAGTAATTTACAAAGGTCACACAGATAATAAATAGCAGAGCCAGTATCACTGGCTTCAAACCCAATGCTCTTTCCACACCAACAAGTCCTTATAGACTAAAATGGCATAGTAAAATTTTTTAAAGCATTGTACCAGGAAACAAAACAGCTGTTTTCTAGTTCCACCACTGTGACTAACTTTTTGTGTAATCGGGGAAAATCATTCAGCCCATCTGGGTCTCAGTTTCCTCATCTATAAAATGAAGGTATTAGAAAAAAAAGGATCTTAGATTTCTTTTAGCTATAACGTCCTGTAATTCCATAATTCAATGATGTTATTGACTTACTGCCAATGATAATTCGATTCAATTCAATATATATTGATTAACTGTCATATATTTAAACTATTATTGAGTTCTGTGGAAGAAACTAAAGAAATACATGATGTAATTTTTGTCCTCCTAGATCCTCTAATCAGGTTGAGGAGAAAAGAGATAACATGAAACAATCATATATAAATCATATATAAAAATATAAACAATCATATATCAATAAAGTATTAATAAAATTCTCAGGTAAAGAAAACTAAGGTCACAAGGTATGTTACAGATACTAACATGAGCTCAAGCAAAGAGACATGATATTGTTTAAACTGATAAAGGAAAGTTTCATGAGGAAAGTGGACTTTGAGGTGTTTTACCTTAAGGATGATAGACTTTGGGGAGGCAATGTTCTAAGTTGATGCAACAGAATGAACCATGGCAAGAAGGGGAGAAGGAGCATGCATACTCAGAGGACAAGGTGAAATCCAGGTTGACTAGTAAAAAGATATGAAATTGTTTGAACTGATCAAGGAAGATTCTATGAGAAGGTTGACCTTGAGGTGAGCCTTAAAGTTTATAGTAAGATTTGGAGAGGGAGAAATTTGAATGGGAGGTATTCTAAATTAAGAAAATAGCATGAACCAAGGCAAGAAGGTGAGAGAGAACATGTTTCAGGGGAGAAGGAGGAATCTGGGACCAGTTTTAATTGTCGAAAAGAAACTGATGTGATAAAACACTAGTTTTGGAGGATTGATTGGGGACCAAAGTAAAAAATGGATGATAGGATTGAAATAACAGAGAAAATGAACTCAGTTAACAGATTGTTAGAGTACTTTACAAGTGAAGTGATGAAGACCTAAATTGGAGTCATTGATGGCATCATAGAGTTGGGCAAGACTACATAGATCACATAGGTCACACAGTTTAACCACAGAGAGAAGAGACTTATGCATATTGGAATGGGAAGAACTAAGTAAGTATATAAAAAGATTAAAAATATGAGAGAGAGATATACTCAAACACACAGAGAGAGAGAGAGAGAGAGAGAGAGAGAGAGAGAGAGTGAGAGAGAGAAAGTATGTTACATGTGGGAAGAGAATCTGTCAAAAATCCAAATGGGATCAGATTGAGAGACCAGACAGAATACTTTTCCAGGAGACATAGTGTAAGTATACCAATGCATGCTGACCTCATTCCCCTCCATCTATGTCCTCTTTGCCTCCCCACACTCTGATCTCACCCCAACTCACGCATTAAATAACAGTTATTACTATTTTGTCACCTGGTAAAGCCATGCAAAAAATTTGCCCTTAAAGTTAACTTTGTAATTCGCAGTACAAAAACATCACACAAAGCAATTAAGACAAATACAATTGAACAAGAGTAGAGACCTTGGGTTGTATGGCATTGCGGGGAGAAGTCTTAGGACACAATTGTGCAAAGGAAGAAATGCCAGGTTATACCTGGAGGCAGTTATTGAGTGCATTGCTATTGATGATGGAGGAGAAAAGGGTAGGACCTGGGTAGTGTAAAATCACCAAAGGTAACACTATGGGAGAGAAGGAAGAAAGTACATCACTCAATAGCATTCTATTTTAATTAATGATTCTTGCTAAAGAGGCATCAAGCTCTGTTGTTTCTATGCTGCTGAATGAGCACAAGTGCTGTCAAAATAAAAAAATCTAATGAAGTTACATTTGCAGTCTTTAGAAATCATTATTTTAAATGTTTTTGCCTTTTTAATTTCAGTGTTCTCAGGCAAAATCAAAATAACCCCCACTCTAGCTACACATGCATTTGTATGACTACTGTACTAGATCAAGACTAGAGCCTGAGGCCACAGAATAGAGGAAAACTAAGTAGTCTATATAGAATTCCAAACCAGGACCATGCTTCAATTGCCATGATGATTGAACCATGACACTGTTATACTAAATTTGCATAGATGCAGATTGGCTATATAGGCAATATGTATACGATATAGAGATAGATACAATGTGTGCGAATGAAAGGAGGTACACATGTACACATATGTGGAGAAATGTGTGCGAATGAAAGGAGGTACACATGTACACATATGTGGAGATAGGGTTTTATAAGTGGAAAAAATATGATTGAATTTTAAGGTTAATTGCCAAGAAAATAATACAGAAATAACGTATTCAAAGGAAAAGCAGAGCTAACGAAATAATAGGGTTTTTTAAGTTTTAAAACAAAATATAGTGTAGATGATAAAGACCTGTTGTTATGTTCAGCAAAATCTTGACCTTTTTTTCATATTCAAGTCTCTATAAGAGAATAAGATTAAGACATGAAATTAAAATGTCTTCATTTCACTCACAATGCCTCATCACCACATGTAACTTTCTGGACAATTTATGGTCTGATCCAATTATTCAAAGTGTACTTGTCCAAATCATGACCTATGAAGCAGCAAAGGTTGCCTTTGGTCACGTTAAACATTCCTTTTTCTTTTTCCTCTGATTCCATGAAATGTCTCCCTCATAATTTTCAGAGATTTGAGTTAGAGTAAATAGGTAAAAATGAAGCTACTAGTAACTACACTTGAAAATAACCTACAATTACATCCAATCCAAACATCATTCAACCCATTTTTTTTTAAGATTCAGCATCTGTTGAATCAAAGACACTCTGTAAGGTATAAGTAATACAAAAATTAAAATGAAATTATATTTTTTGACCTCAAAAATCTTACATTCTTTTGGTGGGATAGTATGTAAAATAAATAAATGAATGAATGAATAGATAGATAGATGAATGAATGAATGAATGAATAAATAAATGAATGAGCAGATAAACAAATAAATAAATGAATGAATAAACAAACAAACAGATAAAAAATGTAAAGAGTGTGTGAAATAACACAAAATAATTGCAAGAGAGCGAGAATAGTAATGACTGGGGATAGGGGTGAAAAAAGGATCAACAGAGGTCTTATTTTGGTGATAGCACTGAAGGATGCTAGGGATTCTAATGCACCTGATGAAGGTGCATTCCCAACCAGTGAGACCAGCTATGCAAAAAAAAAAAAAATCATAGATGTAGAAGGTGGAACGTCATGTATGGAAATTGTTAGGCTAATTTGACTGGAACAGAGAATTTGGGTAGAGGATAAATATGAAGTAAAATTGGAAAGGGAGGTAGCAGTACCCAAATATTCACATCAGCACTCCACATGGTATCAAAAATCTAAAAGCAAGCAGCTGCCCATTGACTGGGGAATGACTGAGGAGATTCTGTTATATGGGTGTAATGGATTGAGGAATAATATAGAAGTAATATAGCATGGCAAATAAAAAGTTGACCATGGAATTAAGATATCTTGGGTTCAAGTCCTGACTTTTACATATTGATCATGGGAATCTAGGCAAGTCACTTAACATCTCAGTCTCCCTAGGTAAACTTGTGAGATTATAAATTATGGAAAAGTTGTCTATCTGCACTGGTAAAAGGAATTTCCTCACGGAGAATTACCTCTACCAATGAAACCACAGGTCTGGATCTCCTCTGTCCTTCAAAAAGAAAAGGATTTTACTACAGTGAATTAATAGAAACATAGGAAGATTTGCATGAATTTAGGCAGAATGAAAGCAAGCAGAACCAAAATATTATACACAAGGAGAATGGCAATGCCAATGAAAAGATCACCAAAAGAAAGTCAGATTCTGAGTAAATGGAAAATCAATGAAAGTCCCAGACAACAGAAAATGAAATGTGTCTTCCTCTTCAAATGAAAGCTAATAATAACAGCTAAGATTTTCATGGCATTTACTATGTGTCAGGCAGTGTGCTAAGCACGTTACAATTATTATCTCATTTAATCCTTACATCAATCCTGGGATGTAGGATCTATTATTTACCTCATTTTATAGATGAGGAAACTGAGGCCAGCAGAGGTTAATTTTCCAGGTTCACACAGCTAGTAAGCATGTGAGGTTAGATTTGAACTTAGGTCTTTCCGACTCCAGGTCCACTGAGCTTTCTAGTTACTGAGAATATTTCGGACAAAATGATGTACCCATAGTCACTTTATTGCATACTTTTGTTTATTTATTTTTACTTTTTAATACAAATGTATTTTTGGAAGGAGAGGGGATGAGAGCCCTGATTATGGAAGACTTTAAATGGCAGGCTTAAGACTTTATCCTAGAAACAAGAAAAAGAATAGGAAATTTGTGATAGAATGAAATGGTCAGATACATGTATTAGGAACATTGATCTTTTGGCTGTGTGGAGGATAGGTTGGAGAAAAGGGATTGAAAGCAGGAAGACAAATTAGGAGGTTATTGTAACAGTCCAAGTAAGAGGTGATTAGACTAAGAAATTCAGCAAAGTCTATGTAAATGAAGAGAAAGGGACAGGTGCAAGACACGTTGTAGAGATAGAACTCACAAGACCTGGCAACTGATTACACAAAAAGATGAAGAATGGAGTGTTAGAAATGACATTGACATGGCAAACTATGGTGATGTAACAGGAATGGGAATTTGAAGATCTTCCCTGCCCCTTAATAGACCTAGAGGGAGTCTGAAGACCTCCCCTGCTGTGAAGATAAACTCTGCCCCCTGATAGGCTGAATGTAGTCACATGGAGCCTGTGGAGGGAGGAGTTTGCTGAAGGGAAGCAGAGCCCTCAGGAAGCTTCCCTGCTGTGAAGATAAACTCTGCCCTCTGATAGGCTGAATGTAGTCACATGGAGTCTGTGGTGGGAGGAGTTTGCTGAAGGGAAGCAGAGCCCACAGGAAGCTGGTAGTCAGAGTTAGGGAGATTGCGGGGCAGAGAGAGAACACTCAGACAAGGAGTCAGATAAGCTGGTGAGTAGATATTGATCTTGTATTGGTTTGTAGGAAGGCTGAAGGATGCTGTGGCTTTCAGTGTTATTATGGCGTCTGAATATCATTGGTACTACAATGAATTGGCTTACTGGTTTTGGGAGTTGGTTCTCTGGTGTCTAAATAAATGCTTCAGTTCTGTTCTCTGCCTGGAAAATCTGGTATATTTTGCAATCAAACATCATGCAATACTTATAGTCATGGTCTTTATTGTAATCATGGGTGCTGTAAATATTTCATTGGTGCTACAGGTGACTAAAAGGATGCGTCCTCAAGAGAAATAAGGGGAAAAAGTCAATTTTGTCTTATTATACACATCTATCTACAAAACATTACATAGAAATTATACTGCAGTAAATTAATATCCCTGATTAATTTTCTTGGATTTCAGACGTAATGCTGAGCAGTAATTTGGAAGAAGAAAATAATAAAATTAGGTTTTTTGGTTGATTTCTTATAAAATCATACAATTTCAGTGTTGAAAAAATATTATTAAAGGTCAAATCCAACTTCCTCATTTTATTGATGTAGACACCAAGGCCTGGAAAGGTTACTTATATCCCTAGGGTCATATAGGTGGTAAGTGGAAAAACCAAAACTGTCACCCAGATGTTCTTACACCTTACCCAGAACGCTTCCCACTACACTATAGCATACGTTACTAATGCAGAGTTTATTTTTGGTGCATTCCTTTTTTAAGCAAGCTACACAATTATTGATGACTACTTTTACACCTGGAAATGATTCAACTATTACCCAGGAATTTCATTTGCATATTTTGAAATTATTTACAATTTGGGGGCAATTTTAATTCCAGAATAATCACTATTTGAATATACTAGATACTCAAGTAAAACTGCCTATGAATAAGAGATTCTAGGTAAAATAAATTTTTTTTCTAATAATTTTCACAGTTTTATAAAGGAAAAATATGCATGCATATATATTTGTAAAAAGGTACTTAATTTCTTTAGGGTTACACCTCAATCTTTGATGATACGTCTGTCCTAAATGTCCTAATGTACACTTACTGAAAATGGCTTGGCATTGTGGCATTTTTCCATTAGCACTAATATGGGTAATCACACTTATCCATACAAAATATTCTGTACAGACACTGAAATAGCTGAAGGTCACTATCATACTAGAAATCCATCTGTCAAGGGGTGAATCAGAATAATAGGCCTGTCAGATAAGAAAGCTGTCATTGCATCTTTAGCAGCACCATAGAACATCTGGGTTCAAGTGGAAGGAAGCTTTCAGTGCATATCATGAATTGCCATTTTTTTTCCAGATTCAAACCCCAAAGTTGTTTGAAAAGCCTTTTAGAGATTTTATCAGTCTTACATATATATATATATATATATATATATATTTTTTTTTTTTTTTAATAGCCACTGTCCAATATAACACTGACAATTTTAATCCCAGTGGGAAGAAAATAGAAAATGTTTCTGGGAACTCTTAAGACTTCACTCGGGCTAATGACCATATAAAAAAATAATAATAAATTAGCAAATTTATTAACTAAAATCCATTTATACTTTTACCATCAGTCTTCATCATTTTTTTAAATGATTTTTCTCTAGATTTCCTAGGTTTGTCAGTACCTATAAATTAAATACAGTGTGCTTTAACCTTGAAAGTGTCTGGGAATTTCAGTCTTAGAAATCCTAGAAGGGATCCAGGTCAACTCAGTATTTCCAAATGATATAACGACAGCACATAATCAAGACAGTACCCTTAGTAGAGAGGTTAGCAGATAACTTTCCTTTACAAGATAACTATCAGACAAATCCTCATTCATACCATCCTAACTTTTCTTACCACTTAGTAAAAATTAGCCAGTGCTAGATTTTAGTTGTGATAAAATAAATATTACTAGAGGCAATGTGGCTTAATGAAAAGACAGCTGGCCTCAGTATAATAAGACCTGCCTCTAATATACACTTGCTGTGTTACCTTGGACAAGTCCCTTAACCTCTCTTTTGATAATCTGAGGCCAGTCTAAGAAACTAAGTCACAAAACTGCAGTAGATTTGCAATGGTAGCAGGAGTTTCATCACCAGGGAGCTTTCTTCAGGTCCAGACCAATAGATAAAGGACTAGATCTGTGATTTCATTTATATGTGTAGATGTGTGTGTGTGTGTGTGTGTGTGTGTGTGTGTGTGTGTGCGTGTGGTGTGTACAGAGAGAAGGAAATGGAGAGAGCCTCTAGACTTAAGATTTCATTCATATATATGTGTATATATGCATATAATATGAAAACATGAATTCAGCATATATGCATATTGTGTGATTGTGTGAAACTGAAAGAATCACTGTTCCTAACATGTTAATTAGGAATGAAATTGACATTTTTTTAGACTGAATTTTTGAAAATGTTCTCTGACAGTGATCAACAAACGCCCTAGGTAATCTAGAACCCAGGTGTCTAGCACCCATCACTATAAAGTACACAGTTTAGAACCTAGAAGAAAACAAAGTGTTTACCTGAGTAGCCACAATAGATATCACTCCTATTCTACTTATAGGAGGTGGGGCGGCTGGCTAAGCAGCTAAGTAGCACAGTGGATGGAGCACTAGGCCTGGAGTGAGGAAGACACATCTTATGAGCTCAGGCACTGACTTGCTGTGTGAACCTGGGAAAGTCACTCAGCCCTGTTTGCCTCAGTTTCTTCATCTGTAGAATGAGGGGGAGAAGGAAATGGAAAACTGATTCAGTATCTTTGTCAAGAAGACCCCAAATGGGGTGAGGAAGAGTCAGATAGAACTAAAACTACTCAGTAACAACAATAATTATAGAACAGTGCCTCAGGCCATCACCCAGAGGCTTTTCATTCTCATTTTATACCCAGTTTTGATGACCTTGCCTTTTGGTTTCCAAACCCACAACAAATCAGAAGCTCTTAATTACAAACTAGAGATTTAGCCCGGGGCAACAGGGTAAGGCATTGTTTGTTATAGTCAGGCATGCTTATAGCAGCAAGAATAGACTGTTGGTACTAATGGGGGATAGGAGGGAAACTATGTGTAACAATCACAAAAACTCGCAAGACAGAACAGTGTGTGTGAACACAATTATCCCTAGAGGAAGGAGGAAAGAAGGAAAGAAGGAAGGAAGGATGGTAGAGGGCGAAAGGGAGGAAGGAAAGAAGGAAGGAATGACTATAATATGAATATAGTCATTTAATAAGAGCAGTGTGCCCATCACTCTGTCAGGTACTAGAAGTGCAAATACAAAAATGAAACACTTTCTATACTCAAAGAGACTGTATGTTTGTCATACTCTGTTACAATAATTAGTTCACTTTAAGCCTGTGGAAAATACAGCGGCCCATCAGGCCCACATCATTCCCTTCTGCTGCTTTGGATAGTTTATATCAAATGAAAAGTTAAAAGCGAAATCACAGCTGCTCTGAACTCTGAATTAGAGAAATGTTGAATATTCTTGCAGAGGGTTGGCTCTTTTTTTTTAATGGAATATCATAGTTTATTCATTTATTTTTAGTTTTCAATACAGATTTCTACAAGATTTTGAGTTGCAATTTTTTCTCCCTGTCTTTCCCCTACTTCCCATCCCAAAATAGCAAGCCTACTGAATACCTTTTCCCCCAATCTGTTCTCTGTTACATCCTCCCCCATCACCCCCCCTAACTTTTTAGTAGGGCAAGATAGATTTTATACCCCAGTGCCTGTATATCTTATTTCCCAGTTGCATGTAAAAAACATTTTTTTAAATATTTGTTTTTAAAATTCTGAGTTCCAGATTTTTCCCCCTTCTTCCCTCACCTGCCTCCACTGGGAAGATAAGCAATTCAATATAGGTTGTACATGTGTAGTTACCCAAATCATTTCAATAGTAGTTATATTGTGAAAGACTAACTATATTTCCCTCCACCCTATCCTGCCCCCTACTTGTTCTGTTTTCTCCTTTGACCCTATCCTTTTTCAAAAATGTTTGCTTCTCACTACCCTCTCCCCCAATCTGCCATCCCTTCTGTCATCTGCATCCTGTAACCTACTCCCCAATTTTCCTGTAGGGTAAAATACCCAACTGGGTGTGTATGTTATTCCCTCCTTAAGTCAAATTCAGTGAGAATAATGTTGTCCCATTCCCTTTCACCTTTCTGCTCTTCCCCTCCATTGTAACAGTTTTCTCTTGCTTCTTTTATATGAGATAATTTACCCTACTCTATCTCTCCTTTTTTCCTTTTCCCAATAAATTCTTCTCTCACCTCTTAATTTTATTTTTTAGATATCATCCCTTCATATTCAATTCATCTTGTGCCCTCTGTCTAATGTATAAATGAACATACATATGCCCACACTCACATATATATTTATATACACATATACTCTCCTATACACACATATATATGTATGTGTGTATATATATTCCCTTCAACAATCCTCATACCGAGAAAAGAATTATGAGTTACAATTATCGTTTTTCCACACAGGAATGTAAATAATTCAATGTTAATAAGTTCCATATAATTTCTTTTTCCTGTTTACCATCTAATGCTTCTCTTGCTTCATGTATTTGAAAATCAGATTTTCTATTCAGATCTGTTTTTTTCATCAAGAATGCTTGAAAATCCTCTATTTCATTGAATGACCATATTTTCCCCTGAAGCATTACACTCAGTTTTGATGGATAGGTGATTCTTGGTTTTAATCCTAACTCCTTTGACTTCCAGAATATCATATTCCAAGCCCTTCAGTCGCTTAATGTAGAAGCTGATAGGTCTTGTGTTATCCTGATTGTGTTTCCACAGTACTCAAATTGTTTCTTCCTGACTGATTGCAGTATTTTCTCATTGACCTGGCAACTCTGGAATTTGGCTCTAATATTCCTAGGAGTTTTCTTTCTGTGATCTTTTTCAAGAGGTGATTGGTGAATTCTTTCAATTTCTATTTTGCCCTCTGGTTCTAGAGTATCAGGACAATTTTGCTTGATAATTTCTTCAAAGATGGTGTCTAGGCTATTTTTTTGATCATGGTTTTTAGGCAGTCCAATATTTTTAAATTATCTCTCTTGGTTCTATTTTCCAGGTCAGTGGTTTCTCCAATGAGATATTTCACATTGCCCTATATTTTTTCATTTGTTTGGATCTGTTTTATGGTATCTTGATTTCTCATAAAGTCAGTAGCTTCCATTTGCTCCAGTCTAATTTTGAAGGAGTTATTCTCTTAAGGGAGTTTTTGAAATTCCTTTTCCATCTGGCACATTCAGCTTTTGAAAGCATTCTTCTCCTCATTGGCTTTTTGGACCTCTTTTGCCATTTGAGTTAGTCTATTTTTAAGGTGTTTTTTTCTTCAGTGTAGTTTTGGGTCTCATGTAGCAGGCTGTTGACTAGTTTTTCATGGTTTTCTTGCATCATTCTCACTTCTCTTCCCAATTTTTCCTCCACTTCTCTTACTTGATTTTTAAAATCCTTATTGAACTCCTCCATGGCCTGTGACCAATTCATATTTTTCCTGGAGGCTTTTGATGCAGGAGTTCTGACTTTGTTGTTTTCCTCCCTCTCCATGCCTTGATCCTTTTCGTCCCCAAAAAAGGATTCTATGCCAAAAAAGGATTCTATGGTCCGTTTGTGCTTCCTCAGTTTGCTCATATTGCCAGTCAATTACTTGACCTTTGAGCTCTTTGCCACAGTAGAACTATGCTTCCGAAATGGAGAGAGCTCTGTCCCAAATTGTTGGGGTTTTTGCAACTGCTGGAGCTATTCAGAGGGCCCCCTCACTACAGCTCCCAAAAGCTCTGGCTTACTGGTTACACTCCCCAAGACCAACATCCAGATCGAAGCAGGTTAAAGCAATAAAATTACCCTCTGAATGGTCACTTGGTCCCCCTGCAATCTACAGGCCAGGAGCTCCTGAGGCAGCCCTGGGGTGGAGGCTGCACAGCTGTGGCACCTCTTCCCCTTCTCACCCTAGGCCAGGGGCCAGACAATGTTTTTCTGTCCATCCTGTTCCAACAGCGGTCTACACTGATCTTTTACTTTGTCTCTGGTGTTTATGGGTTGAGAAGTCTGGAAACTGCCACAGTTGCTGGTGGTTCACTCTCCTGAAGTCTGCTCTGCCGTCTGCTGTTCAGGACCGCAACTGTGTGGCTCACACAGGGCTACATTTGGCCCTCAGTGCACTGTGATAGACCTTTCCTGCCAGCCTGCTGGGCTTCCTTCAGCAGATTTGTTTCCTTTTGTCACTTTGTGGGTTCTGTAGCTCTAAAGTTTGTTTGGATTCATTTTTTTACATGTATTAGAAGTGGTTGGAGCTGGAGCCCACGCCAAGTTTGTGCTTCTACTCTGCCATCTTGGCTCCACCCTCAGAGGTTTGGCTTTTTACGTTAATTTGCATTTTTACTAAATATCATTACCTCTGTCTTCTTTGTGGTTAAAGCAAAATTCAGGTGAGTATAAAGATTTAGATTAGGAAACAGCAGAGCATATCACAGTATCTGTTAGTAGAGAAACACCAGGAAGTGAGGCTGGGGAAAGAAAAGATCTTTTCTTGGATCTTGCCTCAGTCCCTGAGGATGTGAGTCTAGGCAATGGTATCAGCCAGAATACTGACCTCCAAGATCTAATTTGTGGAGAAATTTACAACAAAAAATGATTAAAGCTTTTAAAAAGTAGAGAACATTTAAATTATCCTTACAGGTAAAAATAAAAGTTCACTTTGTTATAGTGGAAAGTTTAAAATATTACAGTGGAAGGAGTTCTGGATTGGTAATGAGAGGACCTGAATTTAAATCTATCCTCTGACACTATCTGTTTGACTTTGTAAAAGCCACTTAACCTTCTGTATATCAATTTTGGCCTCTATAAATTAGTGTATTCAGCTAAGTGGTCTGTAAAATCCCTTTTAACTCAAAAATCTATGTACTAAAGACCTTTTTGAAGTGAAAAAAGGCTTTTTGTTGTTGATTCATTTCAGTCATGTCTGCTTCATTGTGATTTCCTTTGCTGTTCTTTTGGCAAAGACACTGGAGCAGTTTGCCATTTCCTTCTCAAGTTCATTTTACAGATGAGAAAACTGAGGCAGAGTTAAGTGACTTGCACAGGGTAACCCAGCTAGTAAGTGTCTGAGGCCAGCTTTAAACTGAAGATGAGCCTTCCTGATTTCTGGCCCAGCACTCTTCTCACTGTGCCACCTACCTGCCACAAAAAGACTTTACTCTATGTAGTAAATGCTTTTGATCAGTTGTGTCAGTAGTATTAATGAAATTGCACAGATAGGGTAGAAAGGATTTCAGATCTATTTTTAGAGGACCTGGTTTTGAATTGTGACTTTCATTTGCATGCTTGCTTAATCTTTCTGAATCTCACTTCTTCATCTGTAAAATGAGGAAGGTTTACATAGATGGCCTCTGGAGACCCTTTGCATGGCTCTGTGATTCACGTTCCCTTTCCTTTTGATGACAAGACTGCTTCTGTGAAATGCATTGCTAAGGTTATAGCAGTATGGTCTGTGGTCATGAAAGAGAGCAGAGCCAATATGCCTTTTGATTTGTTTGAATAGTCAAACTTGTCCTCATTAGCCTTGCCCTCCAACTCACTGGCTTAAAAACCTTTAACATTGTTTATTTAGATACCACATGGTGCAATGGATAGAGAACTGGTCTCCAACTCAGAATTGCCTGGGTTCAGATTTTGCCTGTAAAACATCCTTGCTATATGAACCTGGGCAATCTTCCTAGCTTCTCAACCCAAGAAACCTGAAAGACTATATAAATTGTGATAGAGTTGCTTATCTGAATTGGTAGAGAAGGTTTCCTCACTAGGGAGCTCCCTGCAGCAATGTAATCAAAGATCCAGAATAAATCATTATCACTTGAGGGATCAATAATACTTTAGGCAAGATAGTAGCAGCTGCAGTAAATTAGGACCAAGATTGTTTGATAAAGAATAAGGCCAACAGGTATTTGGAGACCAGCCCTAGTTTCTCAGGGTTAGGGATTTATCCTAAGAATTATAAAGAAGGAAGGTCTATATTTAACTGAGAATTAGAAGATATCTATAGGTACAAGAGGCCTAGCTAAGTTCAAGGCCTTGGTTTGGTGCATGACTTTTAATTTTCTCATCCTTAAATCTGAATAGAAATGTCTGTTCAACATTCCCCAGAGCCTTACTTATAAGGCTAAAGTGAGACAATGAATGTACTTCGAGAAGAATAAAGCATCAGACTAATGGAAGACATGAAGTTAATCTCAAAGTCCCATTTGGGCCAGAAATCCCTGGTACATCTGAAAATTTCTTCACAAGCATATTTGTACAGTTAGGGTTTCAGGTAATTTAGGCAAAGTGATATGAACATCCTCACATTCCTTCTTTATTTAGCCTCAATTTCATTTTTACATAGAGGATAAACTTCTGGTAATGAATCTTGTTGAATTCCGCAGGTAGATGGCACAATGGACCTAGGAGTCAAGAAGATCTGAATTCAAATCCTGCCTCAGACACTAGCTAGCTGTGACCTTAGCAAGTCTTATACCTTATATATTTGTGAAACATTTTGCAAACCTTAAAATACTACATAAATACTAGTTATTCATATTAGTTCTTGAATGGCAGCTATCGAGGCCAATTTTCAGATCCCTAATCAAAGTTTTTTTTGGCTTTGAAAAGTCTTATGTCATGTAGGTTATATACCACCATGTAGAGCAGTGGTTCTCAACCTTCCTAATGCTGCGACCCTTTAATACTCATATGTGGGCATATCTGCATGTGGGCAGACCCAGCTGGAGACAGATAGAGGAGCAGTGTCTTGGTTCCTAAGACAATCGGAAATATGTGTTTTCTGATGGTCTTAGGCGACCCCTGTGAAAGGGTCGTTCGACCCCCAAAGGGGTCATGACCCACAGGTTGAGAACTGCTGATGTAGAAGCTATGCTATGCAATGGAAAGGGAACTAGTTCTGGAGTTACAAATCCATGTTCAAATCATACTTCTAATGCCTAAAATATGATTTTAGATAGGTTACAAATTTTCTGAGCATCAGCTCCCATATCTTCAAAGATGGGTGTAGTTGATGAAGACGGCTCTGATGTTGGTTCTAGATTTATAATCCTGTTAGAACACAATATCATCTCCATGAAATTATGAATCGCTACAGAATGATTTTAATGGATTTTTTTCCTGAATTACTTTCAGAGAACTTTAAGTTCCTTTTAAGGACCATAATCTCCTCTTGTCATTTTAATATCAACATTTTGCCTGTTGAATGACTGTAAGTAATAGACCCTGAACATTTTAAAATTATTATCTCTCAAAAGGAAATGAAGAGATGGAGAGAAAATCTGGAACTCAAAATCTTGTGGAAATGAATGGTAAAAACTAAAAATAAATAAATGAATTTGTGGGAGGAAGAAGGAGATGGAGAGGCAAATGATACAAGCAGTCTAGAACATGAATACAGTGAGAAACTTGAAAGCACAGATGTAAAATATGTTATCAGGAAAATGATTATAGCAAGAGAAGAGAGGCTGTTCACGTGGTGGGTGTGAATGATGACAGTCAGCCACGTGTTCTGATGTTACGATGTCAGGAGAAAGTGAGGAAGGCTATTGAGTTAGGTGGTCCCCATCTCAGAAACTTAGGGGAGGACATGTACAAAAGAAGTCGCTACTCCAAATAGGCAGTCTTAGATGAGTTATATCAGGCTCTACTTCAACGGGAAGAATTCCAGTTTGATGAAATCATTCAATCATTTAATGATCCATTCAACTGCATTTTAGTAATTAATGTGTTACTACAGTTTTCATCTCTGTCCTTAGTCTATAATATCTTCTAGGCTTGGTAGGCATATCAAAAACTTATGTAAAAGGTTTCATAGTAACATAGGTGGTTAACTTCACACTGCAACTTCTGAGTTTTAATTCAAGTGAACTGATACTAGGCAGCGGAATGGATTCCACGATGAGTATTTGCAGGCATCTAGGCATAGCTTTTCTGGATGAGTTTTTAAAATGTTATTGGAGATCATTGATCATTGATCTTGCTTGCTATATTTAAGACAGTCTAGTGTATGGTGTAGGATCCAAATAAAAGCAATTTCATAGCATTTGTAGAATTTTTTTAATCAGCAGTTCTAAGCTCTGGATTAAAAGACAAGGGCTTGTTCTATGACAGTGGTTCTCAACCTTCCTAACGCCGCAACCCTTTAATATTTGTATGTGGACATATCTGCATGTAGGCGGACCCGCCTGGAGATGGATAGAGGAGCAGTGTCTTGGTTCCTAATACCATCAGAAATATGTGTTTTCCATTGGTCTTAGGTGACTCCTGTGACCCCTGTGAAAGGATCGTTCGACCCCCAAAGGGGACACGACCCACAGATTGAGAACCGCTGTTCTATGATATCAATGAAAAAAAAATCACATCACAGTCTCTCTAGTAGGTAGGTTGAATTTTTTTTTTCTTTCTAGTCCAAAGAAACCAGAAACCATAATGCAGTAAAATTCTCTTACCTGCTCATTCAAATAATGAGTATTCCTGCCCCATCACCTCATGGCAACACATTTTTTGAGCTATTTTAAATAGCTGAAATGGATTTGTGTTCCATTCCTTTATGCCCTCTCATTAACTCCTCTTGTAATCGATGGCATATACTTTTTCAATCACATCTGACTCTTCATGACCCCATTTGGGGTTTTCTTGACAAAGATACTAGAATGTTTGCCATTTCCTTCTTCTACTCGTTTTACAGATGAGGAAACTGAGGCAAACAGAGTGAAAGACTTGTCCAGAGTCACACAGGGAGTTAGTCTCTGAGGCTGGATTTGAACCCAAGTCTTCCTCACTCTAGTCCTGGCAGTCTGTCCTACTGTATCCACTTTACCACCTAGCTTCCCATGTCCTTGGTGGTATCTGTGTGATTGTGGAATAGTGGGAATCTAAATGACATCTGAGAAGATAAAACTCATCATTATTATTATCTGAACCAACCCATCACAGACCACAAAACGATAACGAATATATATGACTTGGATAAACTGGAAATTTTTTTTAAATTAAATTTCAAATTAAATTAAATTTTAAAATTGAATTTAAGCACAAAATCATGTTTTAGTAAGCAGAGTTAGGACCACAGTTCAGTCCACCTCTACTACTCTTTTGGCATTGAGGAAATCATATCACCTCCTCAGTTCTCAACTATAAAATGAGGAGGCTTGTACTAGTAACTAGGGGTCCTATAAGGTCCATTCTAGCTCTAGAAAAGCTGGAGAGGAATGACACCAATATGGTACTTTAAAGTTTGCATACTACTTTGTGGTATCAGAGTTATTATTATCCCCATTTTATAGATGATTAAATAAAGGTGCACAGAGATTAAGTGACTTGATCAAGGTGACACACTAGAAAATGACAAAAGAATCCAAGTCTCCCTGATCCCATTTCCAAGATTTAATCCATTACTTGATTTCACTAGAGGCTTTACTGGAATCACTTTGCCTCTACGAAAGCTTCTAGTTGGGGGGGAAAAAAAAGGTACTTCCTAGTTATCTTCATAGAACTAAAGGAGATATTCAATTTTCTAGTATACCCATTCGCCTCTGTGCAGAACTACATTTCTTGTCCATGAAACTCTTCCCCTTTCTAAAAAAATCTCCAGAAATAAAGGCCACCAATGTTATAACTCATGGAACAAAAAATAGCAAATTAGAGCCTACAGAGATACCTCTCTAAGCTTTCCAGTGCTGCCTACACAGATATCATCCCCTGTCTGCTTGTGTAGATCCCCCAATGACCCCAGCTGGTGGTACCTCCTCTAGCTCCATTCCTCTCCTAAGCTTCCTGTTGTTCAGTTGGTTTTGGGGAGTAGTGATAACTATTAGATAGTCCAGCCTTCTTAACAGTTCTTTGAGAATATCTCCATACGTGGCTCAGGAAACTCCATGAACATTCTTTCCTTCACGCTGACATTCCTTTGTCACTTAGCAGTTGTTCCCTGGTACTTATGTTGCTGGGGGGTTTTGGTTTGTTTGGATTTTTTTTTCCCATTCCCTCAATTTGTCAAGTTATAATCATTGCTTATTTTTCTTATGTCTTTCTTTTTAGCCCATATTATGTTTCATATTTTTTTTCCTTTCACAATCTACTATCATTTTCTATTACTACCCTCTGTGATTCTTACTTTATATGGATTAACAGCATTGTGGCTTTATAAATATTCAGAAGAACAAAATGTCTCATAAAAATATTTCAAACTTAACTTTTTATCCACCTCTTCAACAGACTGTGCCTAGGCAATAGCCCGAAGGGAACAACCAATTTATCAGTCATGAACAGAAAAGCATGGAGCCTAGGTTAGGCAAACTCTCTCTTTTAGCATAGGGACTGTCAATATGATGAAGCAGGTAAGTAACCTACAGTTTTGGGTCACCTGTCAGAGAGTCCATCTCTGAAAGAAAAGAGAGCAGTGATAATCAGCATTGCAGAAGAAGTAACATTGATTTATTTATTAATCGTGATCAGCTGCACAAGACAGGACATGTGCAAGTATCATACAAGGGCTATTCAGCAGTTATAACCTGGAATCTGGCAAAGGTCTTACATTTGTAACCATAACTCAGGGTGGTTATTTTTTGTGTGAGTTTTGTGCTTTCCCATGGAGATTGCTTATATGACAGAGCTACAGCAGCTTTCTGTCTGGATGGAACTTAGGAAGAATGTGTGTGTGTGTAGTCTTTGTGGGGTCTTATGTCTTTTACCTATGTACAGGTTCTGGGAATAGACTAGATAAGATACTAGAGCAATTTACTATCATTCAGAAAGTAAATCATTATGAGAGATTGAAACGAGGATTTTTGGCATAGAATATGCTTGATCAGTCTCAACCGAGATAATTCTCAAGTGTGCAGAAGGCAGGCAATAGGAGACAGTTTCAGGTATATGGAAATACATGCTTTCAGAAACATAAAATTATATTTGGAAGGCTTCTGGTACTCTTATAGACACATCTCATGTCAATTACAATTTTGATACTGGCCTCATTCCAGTTTTATACAAGATAACATTCATTGTTTTCTAGTAGTTCTTCACTTAAAACAGTTATGAACACAGAAAGGTTTAAGCTGTATCAATCCTTGACTCTGTTTTGTTGTCTATATTTCTCTTTGTTCAGGTAAATAGCTCCCTATATATTATCAGACTATAGCTTTCTGCAGTTTCATTGGTGCCATTCTGTTTTCTACCATCTTTGTCATTTCTGTTCTGACTACACAATGACAAGCAAAAATATCTATTCCATTTTTTATTTGCTTGTTATCAGTCAAAATCCTTAGTAATCCTCTTCCAAGACAAGGAAAAAAATAGAAAAGAAAATCCAAAATTAAAAATCTTGGGGAAAAAAAGGAAATTTTGAAGTTTCTATGATGCATGATTTATCTTGTTATTTTCTTAGATAAACAGCCAGTTTCTCTGACCAACAGCTGGTACATAAGATTACTGTAAATCAAGAAAGGAAAGGATCCCTTTGCTGAATTTATTCTAGGTTTGTTACTCCTACCTGTAAAGTAGGAAAGTCTAAACTCTCTCTCTCTCTCTCTCTCTCTCTCTTTTCCTCCCTCCCTTTTGACAAGTACTATATCTTGCTTTATAGCAACTTGAAGAACACATCCTAAAAACCAAATAAATTTTAATTATAAGTTACTCCAAAGCCTTCTATTATCTTTTTTTTTTGCTTTTTTTGGAGGGGGAAAGCAGGGCAATTGGGGTTAAGTGACTTGCCCAAGGTCACACAGCTAGTAAGTGTGTCAAGTGCCTGAGGTCACATTTGAACTCAGATCCTCCTGACTTCAGGGCTGGTGCTCTATTCACTTCGCCACCTAGCCACCCCCCAAAGCCTTCTCTTAGAAGCAAGGGAATAAGAGTTTGCAATTATATAGTACTTAAAGGTTTGAAAAATGCTTTAAAAGATTACCTCACTTAATTTTTACAACAATCTTAGAAGGTAGGTGCTATTATTATCCCCATTTTACAGATGAGGAAGTGAGACAAAAGGTGAAACAGTTTGCCCAAAGTCACATTGTTAGTAGGTATCTGATGTCAAATATAAAGTCAAGTCTTCCTCATTTCAAATCCATCACTCTATCTAATGCACCACCTATTTGCCTAAGGTAAGAAAAATGAAAATCAGACTTCACTCCTTGT
Source organism: Pseudochirops cupreus (assembly GCA_028627135.1). NCBI lineage: Eukaryota > Metazoa > Chordata > Mammalia > Diprotodontia > Pseudocheiridae > Pseudochirops > Pseudochirops cupreus. The sequence continues at coordinate 195,493,142 of CM053580.1, read as the reverse complement.
AATAATAGTTTAATCCGTAAGGAATCAGAACCTCCCAGCTATTAATTAGATCTTCAATTGTAATAGAATTTATGGATAGATTGACAAAAGAAAGAAACTAAGGACAATTTGCCTTTAGTAAAAGTTGTACTCTGAGGTCAGATAATCTTGAAATAATGTGATTAAAAAAAAAAACCAGCAACACCATACATTTATCAATAAAAGCCAGACAGGTTCTAAATGGTCTATAAACAATTTTTTTTTTTCACACGGAGCAAAAATCAATTGAAATACAAGGGAAATAATGGTGACTCCACAAAGAAAGAAGATAATCTTTATCTCAATGAGTCCAGGAAAATCCACACATGCACAGGAGAGAGAGAGACAGACAGACAGACAGAGAGAGACAGAGAGAGAGACAGAGAGAGAGAGAGGGAGAGAGAGAATGAGTACTTTGGAAAGCCAGGCTCTCGAAGAGAGATGGCTTCAAAAAAGGAAAACTGGCAGTGGCGATCCTGCATCTCAAGGAAGGATTGGGATACACCACATAGTGCAGGTCAATAGAGGACTGCTGCATAATCTCTAGACCATTAGAAGGACAGAAACATGTTTCCAATGAAGGAAGCACATCCCCCTGGGAGAGGTTCACCAATTGTTAAATCTTCAGTGTGAGCATTTACAATCCAGAAAATTTTAAATGGTACAAATAAGTTACAAATGTATTGATTGTCTAGAGTTAAGAAGTTGATGGAGAAAATATTAATAATTCAGATTAAACTTTAAAGTGTATCATATGCTTTCATACAGTTAGTTGTTAAACATTCATAGGCATTCGGATACCAGCCCTGGGTGTCTATACCCTAAGAAAAAAAAAAACTAATCACTTCCCCTATGTTCCATGTCTGAAACCTTCAGGAATTTCGTGATCCTTATATTTAGTCATTACTTGCTCTGTGTGTGTTTTGAAGTACATAGCTTTTTTTTCAGTGTTAATAATTGCTCATACTTTCATAACATCCAACCGTTGAGAGGATTAATTTTTAGCCACCACCCCCTTCCCCCCCAAACAATAAGGTGAGGTCTATGGATATTTTCATACCTCTAATGTAGATGAGGAATTTATGGGAGTTGCCCTTGTGGTAGGGTTGAGCATGGCCCAGTCTTCTTTACATTGTATCACGTGGCATCTTTGTTGTAATATATTTATGTCTATGATCCTCAGATTAGGCTCAGATTTCCATATGGTAGGTTATTCAAAAGTATGTGTTGAATTGAATTCAATGTTATTTTTTTTATGCCTCATAATTCTCCAGAGGATGTGAAATCACTTAAAAATTATTTCAGGTGTGCTTGCTCAGCTGTTTAAAATTAAACAGTGATTCACATAATATTTGAGTACTTAACATGAAGATAGCTGCAGGATAAACATGGAACCATTTTTAAAATGTATTTTGCCCAAAATGTTGAAATATTTTACAGTATTGAAAGTAAAATAAATCTGAACACAAGGATTTTTTTTGTTTAAACAACTGAGTAATAAGTAGATTTTAGTCACTGTCACAAATAGTCTCTTTGGTAAACAAGATGATGTGTCTTCTAGATATAACTATGTATAATTATGTTTTATTTGCAATAGATCTGCATATGAATTATTTCTAAAGATCAAAAATTACAATTGGTATAGAGTGATGTTACTGTCCTAGAATGTCCTTGAGAAAAGATTAAGGGATTTTCCATGTAAGATATGAAATAAAAGAAAAAAAGAATATGTGAACTATTTCAGAAAAAAATTCACACAAAGAGATGATTCTGAATGAAATATGGATGAAACATATCAGTTTGGATCTTTTCACATAATATAAATAGCTCAGGAAGGGATGAAGAGCTTAACCTTTTATTCTGACATGATAAGGCTAGAGAAAAGGGGTGGGGGAAACTTTAAGCTTGGTTCTCATAGAATCAAGTCCTGACTATTCACTTCCCTTTATTTCACTGAAGGAATGGGGGTGGAGAATATTGGCGTTTCTGCCCTGGGGACATCCTATCTATGTCTATGCATTTGAAGTCCAGGTATCCAATTTAAAAGTAAAAACAATGAAAGCTCTGTCTTTCCAGATAATTGGTAGAATCGTT
>CM053580.1:195434534-195490530 GCA_028627135.1 Pseudochirops cupreus | reverse complement strand
ATTGCACGCCACCATGGGGGGGGGGGGGAAGGGAGGGGAGAAAATCTGAAACTCAAGTGATTGTGTAACTGAATCTTGTAAATTAAAAGTAAATGAGTAAATAAAAAAAATTAAAAAACAAAAAAACAAAAAAGACAAAATAAAAATAATGAATGATGCAAATTATCTACCTGATGTCAGATAGTTAAATATTTGAAAACAATGGTAGTTCCCAACCTGCAAATGTTTACTTGTAAATTTGTTGTTTGAAACTTATAATATAGTTTCTTGGGGAAGCAATATCAGAGATAATAGTTAGACAAACAGATCATCCATGAAAGTCTAATTGAGTAATGACATTCTTAAATATTGTGGCTTGGTTTGTTGTTATCCTTCAGGCTCAAAAAGGAGCCTGAATGTCAGAGTAAAGGTACGGTATGTCTGACTGTGACTGATCAGACCAGTACAAGCTTAGAAGGCTCTACCCTTGGTTGGGCACAAATTGTCCATATGGACATTTGAAGTGGAGATGTCTCTAAATTTGCATACCTCACATTTCTTTTGAGCTACTGCAATTCTGCTTTGCTCATTTGCTGACCTTCTTTGATGGGGGTATGCCGTGCAGAGTGGTCTTGTGCCAATGTTTCACATGTCTCACAATCAATTCCAAAGTTCTTCAGAGAGACCTTGAGTTTGTCCTTGTGTCACTTCTTCTGACCTCCATGCGAGCACTTGCCTTCTGTGAGTTCTCTGTAAGGTAGTCTTTTAGGCAAATGTACATTTGACATTCGAACTATAGGGATAGTCGCCTGGATAGTCTCTCTGCACTTGAGTTTGAATGCTTTGAATTTCAGAAAAGACCTTGTCTTGTCAGGTGATCTTCAGAATCTTTCTAAGAGTCCTTCCTAAGACAATTCAAATGAAAGCATTCAGTTTCCTGGCATGACACTGATAGACTGTACAGGCACATCTACAATGAAAAGTAGTAGGAAAGAATACTGTTTAGGATAAAAGGATAAGTGGAGAATTTTGTGGTATTTCTGAAGGCAATTTCCATAGACTTTCTCTGATTTTTAAATTTTAGATAAAAAGTATATATGTCAAGCTTTATCTTTTCTGTTCTTTGATTCTGATCTATCAATAACCCTATAGTACACCTTAAGCAGTCAGTCATTTACTTTCCAGTTTGAAAATAGACTAACAGAGAGCAAGAGTTGTTAGGAGAGGGAGAAAAGGAGTTTAATACAATTTGTATGGCTCATGTGGAATTAAGTACATACTAGTGGAAAAATTCAGAGGGAAAAGGGCAAGCTGGGTTAACACAGAATCCCACTGAGGTCAAGAAAGGTGGAAGGAAAGACAGTGGATGTCGCTATCACTATAAGATAGCTTTGCATATATGTTCATCTCACCTCGAGCTCTGCTTCTAAGGATATTAGGACTGGAATTTGGTTAGCCCTAAGGTGATGACCCTACTTCATGTCACTATGAGTTTCACAGAATCATTGATTTGTAAGGGATATCAGGGGATTGCAACACAAATGGTGTTTGACCCAGAACCCCAATATCTAAGAATTCCTTCTTTAACACTCCAAGCAAGTATTTATAGACTCTTTGCTTGGAAACCATAAATGAAAGAAAATCCAATACTTCCCACGGCAGCTTATTATGGCTTTGGAAAACTCAAATTATTAGGAAGCTTCGTCTCACATCAAGCCCAAGAACAACTTCTCAATGCTCAGAATTTTGTTCTGTATGGTTCAACAAAACAAGTTTAATGCTTCTTCAAATACTGGAAAAGAGTGATCAGGTCCACAATTACCTTTTCTTTCTTTAGCTTAACAATTGTGAGTTCTTTTAGCCAAACCTCAAATACCATCCTCAAAATATCCTTCACCATCCTATCCATGCTTCCTAAAATAGTGAAAATATACAGAGGTTAATACAGCACTCATGTGTAGTCTAGTCAGTCATTCCCTAGACTTAAGACTAGAGACTTATTGGAGAAAGGAGCAGAAGGATGGGAGGAGCCAGGGAGGCAGAAGCCAAGCAAGAGATTCCCAAAGGCATCGTGGGCTGCTGATGTGGGATTTTAATCAGTCACTGTGAATATAGATCCAGGCCAATCCAGATAATGCACACATATTTTTGGGTCAGAAATCCACCCTGATTACCCGTGGTTTTGTATTTGCATATTTATGTGTATGCATGTGTGTGCCCATGGTTTTTCTTTTACTTTGCTTCTTAAGCCAGCAAATGGGATCAACCAACTTGCTAAGCTGTGTGTAGTATTGCAGTGTTAAGAGGGCAGATGGGCAAACTTGGAAAAGAGGGCTTCAAGTCCATTGTGTTCCTAGTATCTGCTGATTGGAGACTCATATTCAAAGAAGGTTATTGATTTATGCTAACAACTTCTGAGACCTGAAAGAATGACTTTCATAGGAGTTTCTATGGTCATCCAAACTAGTTTGAATTGTGCAACCAGGCTGGAGGTAAATCAAGCTCCTTCATTAATCTCTCTTTACTGTGGTCAAATTTTAAAGGAAGCAACTTCCCCAGAAGATATAGATTGGAGATAAAGTCACACCCCAAAAAAGGCATGAGTCCCAGCAAAGACATACCTATAGGGTTAACAAGGACTGCATTATATGTGTATATACACATAGATAGCTGGATATGTAGGCAGATACATATGTAGATATACATAGACAGATGTTACATACTTGGATACACACATATATAAATGCATAAACATAATATATACATTTGAATACATGTATTGTATGTAAATGAAAAATAAGTACAGACAAAACATCTGAAGCATAAAGCATCACAAGGCAACATGAAGGCATTAGCATCTGAGAAGCCAGAAAATACTTCTGACAGGTAGTGGGATTTAAGATGAGCTTTGACAAAAATCTTTGCAGGAGTCTGCAAAGCAGAGGTGAGGAGTGAATGTATTCTAGGTATTGTAATGAGAATGGGAATTCGAAAATCTTCCCTGCCCCTTAACAGACCTACGGGGTAAGTTTGAAAACCTCCCATGCTTTGAAAGTAAACTCTGCTCCCTAATAGGCTGAATGTAGTTACATGGAGCCTGTAGTGGGAGGATTTTTGCTGAAGGGAAGCAGAGCCCATGGGAAGCTGGTCAGAGCTAGCCAGACTGTGGGGAGAGAGAGAGGACACTCAGGCAAGGAGATAGAGGGGTTTGTGTAAATATTGATCTTGTATTGGTTTTTGGGAAAGCTGAAGGATGCTGTGGCTCTCAGCATTATTATGGTTTCTGAATGTCTTTGGTACTATGATGGAATAGGCTTACTGATTCTGGAATTTGGTTTTCTGGTGTCCAAATAAATGCTTCAGTTCCATCCTCTGTCTGGAGAGTTTGGTATATATGTCATGCAATACTCATAGTCACAGTCTTTATCGTGATTGTGGGAGCTGTAAATACTGCATTGGTACTACAGAGATAGCCAGCATAAAGTAAAAAGGCATGGAAGATGAGAAGGAAGAAATGTGTGAGAGACAACAAAAAGGCCAAATTGCCTGGAACTTGAATGTACAAAAGGGAGTAATGTATGATAGGCACTGAAAAGTAGGTTGAAAGGAGGTCCGGAAGAGCTCTTAATGACAAAGGAGTATGCAACTGAACCACTCTACAAGTCCAAGTGAACCTATTCCATCCTGTCTTCTCTAGCAGATAATCCCCTCTATCATCCCCACTCTCTCAACTTATCTTCAGTTTCTCTCTATTGACTGGCTGTTTCCCTACTGCCTACAAACACATACATGGCTCAAAAAAACAAACAAACAAACCAAAAAAACACCTCTCTCCCCTAAAAAGCCATCCATTTCTGTGAGCTATTGTTGTGTAGCTCTTCTCCTGTTTGTGGCTAAACTCCTTAAAAAGGCTGTCTGCAGGACTGATGTCTCCATTTTCTTTCCTCTCACATGCTTAACTCTTTGCATTCTGGCTTCCAACCAAATCATTCAACTGAAACTACTCTCTCCAAAGTTAACAATGATCTAATTGCCAAATCTAATGGTCTTTTCTCTGTCCTCATCCTCCTTCTTGATGACTACAGCCTTTGACACTGTTGATTACCTTCGCAAAGCTCTCATTTCTTTAGGTGTTCATGAGACTACTTGCCCTGGCTCATTCTCTACCTATCTGAGTGTTCCTCTGTAACCTCTGTTGGATCCCACTGAGCCTGGGTGTCTCACAGGGTTCTTTGCTGGGCCCTTTTCTCTTCTCTATTTCATTTGGTTATCTCATCAGCTCCCATGGATTCAGCTATCATCTCTAGAAAGAAGATTTTCTCTAACCTCTCTCCCGATCACTTATCTCATATCTTCAACTGCCTATTTGGACATGTTGAACTGGATGTCTCATAGACATTTTAAACTCACATCTCTAAGACTGAACTTCTTATCTTTATACCCAAACACTATCCTCTTATCCTCTTCTAAACTTCCCTGTTACTGTATAGGGTATCATCACCCACTGTATCATCCAGGCTTGCAATTTAGTCATCTGTTACTCCTCATTCTCTCTCTTCCCACCCACCATATTCCATTAGTTGCCATGTCCAGTTGTTTCTACTTTTTTAATATCTCTCCTATATGTCCCCCTTTTTGTTCTGACACAGCCACCTGGGTTTTCTCACCTTTCTCCCACACTATTGCATAGCCTACTTGGTGATGTCCCTACATCAATCCTCTTGTGATCTTCCCAAAGCCCAAATACAAACATGCTGTCCCCTGCCATTCAATCAAATCCAGTGACTCCCTTTTTCCTTCAGAATCAGTCTTTTCAAATCCTTCATAACCTGGCCCTTTCCTACCTTTCTAGTCTTCTTATACCACACACACACACACACACACACACACATTGTGATCCAGTGACAATGGGCTGCTTGCTATTCCTTGTGCATAATATTCCATCTCTAGTCTCTAAGCATTTTCAGTGATTATCTCCCATGCCTAGAGCTTTCTCCCTCATTATCTCTCACTCCTGGCCTTTTCAAGACTCAGATAAAGTCCCACCTTCCACAAGAAGCTTTTCCGAATCATCCTTAATCTTAGTGCCTTCCCTCTGATGTTATCTATGATCTATCCTACATGTCTCTTATTTGCACACAGCTATTTGAACTCTTCAAGAACAGGGACTCTTTTGCTTTTCTTTGTGTCTCTAACGTTCAATACCTTACACACAGAAGGTTCTTAATAAAGCCTAGTAGATTGGCTGATTCTGGCACAAAGAGGGAACCAAAGGAGCAGGGGAACAATGTGGTCAGAAATATGCTTTCAGGATGTCACTTTGGCAGCATTTGTGGAGGAGGGACTGAAGAGGAAAGACAATTTAAGATACTGTTGCAGAGTTGAGGTTATTGACAATCCAAAAAAGGCAAAGTACAGATAGATCATCAAGAATAACCTTAGTGTCATCTTTGGACTATTGTTGACATTTTGGCTCAAGTTAACATCTACCTGGTTACATCCTGAACATTGGATTATTAGTATTTTATTTTTATGAACTGGCAACTGTGTTGATAAGCAGGCACAGTCCTGACAGTTATGTTTGCAACTTGTTATTGCTAATTCAAGGCATAACTACATCCTGGGGAAAAGCCAGATTTTAAAATTAAAACATTCAAATAAAAGTTTACATTCATACAGCTTGCTCTTTTAGCCTCATCATTATGATTATCATCCTCTTACTAAGGGGCAGGATTCAGACCTGTGATTTCTCAGGGGAACTGACCAACTGCTACTTAGCTGAAAAATCAAAGGATCCTAAGGAAGACACAGTAGGCAGAATGTGTTGAATCAGTCAAACCACCACTATCACCTCAACTACTACCTCCTCTTGAACTTCTGATTGAGATTCCCTAGAATCCTAAGCCCCAAAACTTTGGTAATAGGAAATGTCTCCCAGAGAGAGATCCAGCTAAGCTTCTAGTCCCAGCTCTATAGACATCATTGAAGGGAGTGATTACAGTGAAGAAGAGTCCACTTTCCTAGCCAATACCAACATACATCCCAGAGAGATCAATGACAGAGGAAAGGACCTCGATGTATAAAAATAATAACGAAACTTTTTTGTTATAACAAAAATTCAGAGAGGAAGGGATATGGATACCCATCACTTAGGGAATGGCTGAGCAAACTCTCATAGACAAATGTAGTAAGATATGTGTTACTGTTCATTTGCTTCAGTAATATTCAACTCTGCATTACCCCACAGGGGTTTTCTTGGCAAGTATACTGTATTAGTTCGTTGTTTCCTTCTCCTGTTCATTTTACAAAGGAAGAAACTGAGATAAAGTGACTTGCCCAGGGTCACACAGCTAATAAGTGTCTGAGGCAGGATTTGAACTTGCAGAGAAGAGTCTTCCTAACTCTAGGTCTGAAACCCGTGCTACCTAGCAGCTCCCACTGAAATATATTGTCCCATAATAAAGAGCGAGAGAAACAAATTTTAAGAAACCTGGGAAGATTTACATGAGTTAATGAATTGAACTAGCAGGGGAAAAGTACATATAATAGCTATAATAATGTAAAGGAAAATAAATTTGAAAAATTACAAATCCCATCCATGCAGTAATCAATCATGACTCCTGAGAAGCTGATACTGCATGCCCCCTGACAGCAAAACAGTGATGGACTAGAAATACGTGCATCTTCAGACACAGTCAATATGGAGATTTGTTTTGTTAACTCTGCTTACTTGTCTCAAGTTAGGGTTTCTATAGGGGGAGGAGAATGAGAAGTTAGTGCAAAGTGATAGAGTTTTTTTTAAATAAAAAAAATCAATAAAACTTTAGAATACAGAGGAGAAAATTAAAAGCTTAGAAAGCAATACATATAGGGAAATGTGGGTTACTATTTGGCTACATTGAATGTATCAACAAAAATAACAGTGCTCTTTTGCCTTCTTTTTTATATGCTTAACATAATACAAATATTCACATTTGTTAATTACTTTATATTCGTAATATAAAATACGATATTGATTCAGGATTGCTTCATGTTAAATTTCATCTTGTCAGTTTCAGGCTAGCAGGATAGCTTTTAATCCTGTTTCTTTCAGTATAATTACAATCCTTCCCAGGTTCTTATCATTCATAAATTGGAGGAGCGTGTTTTTTATCCAAGTCATTAATAAAATTGAGGAAAAGGAAAGGGCTAAGGGCAGAGCCCGGTGGCATGACACTAGAGAGCTTCCCCCAGACTGACATCCATCTATTAGTTAACCTTCTTGGAGTTCAATTATCTGACAAGCTATGAATCTAACTTTTCCACAATGTTATCATAAGGGATTTTGTTCTAAAATCATAAAATGTTAATAACCAATATTAATATATTTAAGGTTCATCAGATCACAGATTATGAGCTAAAAGAGACCTTAGAGAGTTAGTCTAGTCCTTTTATTTTATAGATGAAGACACTGAGGTCCAGAGATGTTAAGTTCATTGTTTCATTTATTCATTTGACTCGTAGGATGGTATGCACAGGTCCCAGCATACAGTAAATGGTTAATAGATGCTTACTGACTGACTAGACTGAGTACTTACTATAAGAGAAAGGTATATAAAGACAAAAAAGAAACAGTCCCTTTAGTAAAGGAGCTTACATTCTATTAAGTGTCTTGTACAAGGTCACATGGGCAGCTGGGTGGCACAATGGGTAGAGTGCCAGGCCTGGAGGCATCTTCTTGGGTTCAAATATGTCCTCAGGCATTTGCTAATTCTGTGACCCTGGGCAAGTCACTTAAGCACACTTACCTCAGTTTCCTCATTTGTAACTTGACCTGGAGAAGGAAATAGCAAGCCACTCCAGGATATCTTTTCCAAGAAAATCCCAAATGGAGTCATGAAGAGTTCAGTCACAATTCAAACCACTGTACAACAACAAGGTCCCGCAGGTTAGTTTCTGGACAACCAGGGCCATTTTGGTTTTTGGGTTTTTTTGTATGCTCAGCATATCAGGTAACACTTTGTACATAGTAGGCCACTTATAAATGTTAGTTGAATTAAATAGAATTGAATAATCCATAGCTTTCTTTTGATCCATCAATATACTAATTCTACCTCCCAAAAAAAGAAATGAAAAATTTGACTTGATTTTATATTAACCAACACATCTTAATTCCCAGTGCTCAGAGTTTTATCGAATTTGTCAAAAATTCTGTTTAATAATATATTTCTAGTAATAAAAGTCAGATATGTGGTCTGTGGTTTTTTAATCCTACTTTGCCCCCACTTTGGCAAGTACAGAATGTGGTATGTGCTAGCAGGTGTGAATGCTAAGTTTGCTCATTTCATTGAACTTTGTGTTGTTGTTATAAAGGAAGGCTTGATGTGTGGGGTTGATGAGTGTTTTCAAAAATAAATGTGATGTAAAAACAAAAGAAATCAATAAAACTTTTTCAAATAAATTGCATGTATTTGATCTTTTTGTCTTCTCTTACCTCTTGCTCATTAATTCCTGCTTAATAATATTTATTGTAATTTACAATTTTTGGATCACTCATCTGAGTAGAAAGTGTGAGTACAAATTAGAAGTTGGAATTATTTGTTATCTATTATAATATAAATCCATTTTCACCTTTTTCCCTCCCCTGTGGTGTTACCAAATCAGATATATTTAAATTCTTGCTTTAAATGTACTTTTGTTCTTTAATGGATGTAAAATTTCATTGTGGATATTCCCTCCCCCAATGCAGATCTCAACAATCTCTCACTTTCACATCCAATGTCATTCTTATCAGTGTCATTTTAAAAATTCTCCATGGAAATCGACTCAATATTCTAGAAGACTTCCTCTGGCTCCTTCAGTATGTCAGATATACCAGTGAACCAAGGAGTTTCGCCACACTTCCTTTCTAGTCACACCACATTAATAATACAGTTTGCTCACCTGAAGGCCATCATTCAAAACATGTTGTTGTTCATTTATGTCAATTAAGTGCCTTTCTATCATACCTAAGGATAACTGAAGTATTTGATTCTTCCAAGATCATGTTATTCCAGGAATTATGGTCATATAACATCACTGATAAAATATTATAGATAGAAATACTTTAAAATTCCTTATTTTTATTGTCAATTTTATTTTATTTATCAATTAACAACTATTTATTTTTTTCTTTTTCTTAAACCACCCTCCACATTTAAAAGAAAAATTCTTTTGTTTTTACATCACATTAATTTTTGAAAACACTCATCAACCCCACACATCATAAAAAACATGCATAGTCAAGGAAAATAAATTCCCATTTCATCATCTCTGAAAATTAGGTGATATTAGCAAGAGACAGAAAGAAATGGGCTTTTGAAGAAGTTAAAAGTCTACAGTGGTGGTTCTCAACCTTCCTGATACCGTGACCCTTTGAAAGCATTCCTCATGTTGTGGTGACCCCCAACCATAAAATTATTTTCATTGCTACTTCATAACTGTAATTTTGCTACTGTTATGAATCATAATGTAAATACCTGATGTGCAGGATTTATTTAAATTGAACATAACCCACAGGTTGAGAACCGCTGGTCTACGGGATTAATTAACAAATTTCTCAAATGTTATCAAATGTATCTTACTCCATTCACTTGACAGGCCAAATTCATTGTCAAGTTGAAGAATCTGTCCATGATTTATAAATTGATGAATTTACTCCATGTTTTGTCTACTCAATTACTTTTTATATACAGGCAATGTAAACTTCATCTGCTTTATTTTTTCTAGCATGAATAATCAGTACTTATTCATTTTTTTGTAGACTAAGATTGGTCATATCATCCTGAATGTATCTGATATTGGAAGCTAAATAATGTTAGACTTGAACTGGAACCCACTTGTGATTAGCAGATGATCACAGACTGTTTGAAAAAGAGGGTATAATAGTGGATAAAGAAGTAAATTTGGAATCTCGAAGACCTCCATTCAAATCTATTTCACTAGCTATGTGAACCTAGGTAAATCTCTAAATCTTTTTGTGCTTCAGTTTCCTAATCTGTAAAATGATTTCGGGTAGATGACCTCTAAGGTCCCTCCTATCAGGTCCTAAATTTTGATCCCATGAGGGGACCCTGTAAGTTTTCTGGAGCTCAATGAAATTAGTACAAATGCCATTTATGAACGACTGCTTAGCATAATTTCCCCATCAACAGGGGATCTTCCCTCTGTTTTGAGATCAAAAGCAATAGATGAGAAAGTCAGAACACAGTTTGGAAGTTACAGATGTTGACATATATTAACATATGTATGTTGCCTATTTTGCAAAATCATTATCTATGTATGGTCTTTTTTTTTCCTTGTGCCTTTTTTCAAGCTATCTTGAAAATCAATTCTTGAGTTTCTTTAAAATTGTTGTTATCTACTTTGCTGCCAAAATTACTACTATCAAGGACTATGTTCCTGTGGTTTCACTTTGGTTTTCTACTCAGGACTTCAAACTCACTAGACTTACATCCCAATAAGTTTTATTCTAGTTCCTTATATCTTGCCTACTGTTTTATCTCATGGATTTAAGAATCTTCAGTATATGAAGTATTGAACAAAAGCCCCGAGTGAATGTTAACTGTCTTATTCTACCTATACAGAAAGTGTGCTTGATAGTCTAGAGACCAAATCAGGAGATTTATCAAAGATTCTAGCCATGAATGAACTAAATCATGCTTTGCTTCCTGCCATGTAGTCCCTCATCCAAAATCTCAATGATTTATAGTTATCTATGTCAGGGAGTGAGATTCTGGATTCTGTGAAACTTACAGATAAATGTTTCCCCAAGATACAGCGAGGGTTTGTGATAGCCTGTGCAATAAATAGGCAAAGACAGCCGTAGAATGGGTCCAACTCTCCCTGCTCCCCTTCTTAATTCCCTCCTTAGGTCCTCAAACAATGATAAGGCTCAAAGATCTCAAAGGGTAGGTCTGGGAATAGACATAACAATTAACACTTTTCCTCTTCGGTAATCATCACCCTTGATCCTCTATAATGCAGGGAAAGCTGACAAAATGCCATCAACACATGCCAGAGATGGGAGGTTTGGTTTTGGGGTTCTTTTTTTTTTTTAGAATCATTGGGAAAAATTGAAGAGCAAATTTTAGTGCTGTTCCAACCTCAAGCTAATATGACTTGGAAAACCTAGCCTGACTAACTGATAGAGACCTAACTCAAGGTATAAAGCTAAAGAACGATAACAATCCCCATTTCCAGATCTCCTGAATTCTTCTGTGGCCATAAGGAAGACCTTTAATCCACCTCATTAAGACATGTAATTTTTTTCTGTGATCACTGACATACCACAAAAATCACTCCTTTAAAGAGCATTTATGACTAAATTGTAAGAGAAAATGACATGAGAAACTGATCATTCCCCTTTCAACAAATAATGAACCCAGAAAAAATGAACTCAACATATTCCATGTTTTATTGTTAAATTTATCTTGTTCATTTGCAACTGAATTAGTAGGAGTGAGGGACGGTCCATGGAACTGCTAACCCTTAGCAGGCTTTTTCTTACATATTCACACTGACAGCAGAACTTCTAATTATCAAGATCAAGTCTACATATGTCTACTTCTATAATCATCAACAGGATGTCACCATCTACAACAAAATAATTTGATTTTAATATTGGAGAAAAAGTCTTGCTGCTCATCTAGCTACATAGTATAAACAAATTTAAAAGGATTAAATGAAATTGTAGGTGGTTGGACCTATTTATCATTACAAAATAATTTTTCCTACATCCCCTATTCAAGATCCTGGGAGGAATAAGTCTCCAGAATTTGTTTTTAATTACTTAAGAGCCAGTTCCACAGTTGCAATGATAGCAATTTTTTTTGCAAGAATTTTCCATACTGGAGGATTGCCTTACTCGCCAATCGATTTCAAACATTACCTAAATAGGCAACAGAGATCAGGATTTTTAAATATTTATTTTTATTCTGTGACATTCCTCTAAAGTTTTAGATTTTCTGTGAAAAAAGCAAACAGGGTGAAGGGAGTTAGAGTGGAAAAGCAGGAATGAACCAAGGAGAAATTGTATACTTTTAGAAGGCAAATTCTAAATAATGAAGGTACTGGAAGACAGTAACTCTTCCTTAATGGCAGAGAGATGGGGGAATACTAAGAAAGAATATTGTGTACATTGTCAGGTGAGGGCATTTTTAATCAGGTACTCTTGCTCATTTTCATTTCTTTGGGGATGCTTCAATGGTTAGAATGGATGTGATATAAATGCAAAAAGCTTAAAATATTAAAATACAATTTACAACTTTTATAACAGAGGCTTGACCATGAAAACAAACTTAATAATGGGACTCCAATTGCCTTAATGATGAGGTTGTGGTGAAAGTTTTGTAAAATATATAAGCACTGCAGAAAGCTGAGTGCTGATGGTGATAAAAATGAGGAGAGGAGAAAAGAAAAGGGAATAAAAAGAGGAAGGAAATTATAAAGGAGAGGAGTGAAAAATACAATTGCAGGGGCAGTTAAGTGGCACAGTGAATAGAGCACCGGCCCTGGAGTCAGGAGGACCTGAGTTCAAATTTACTAGCTGTGTGACCTTGGGCAAGTCACTTAACCCCAACTGCCCTGCCTTCCCCCCTCCAAAAAGACAAAAAAAAAATTCAGTTCCTCAAAAAAAGGAAAAACAAGAAGTAGTCAAGAGATGCAGGGAAATAGAAAAAAAAAGATACAAAATACAAGAAAATGTGGAATAAGTGAGGAAACTGAATAAAAGGAGAGAATAATGGGAACATAGCAGAAGGACAGGATCCCCTACAACAATGTCTCACCAGGAAGTAATTCTTGGAGAAAAAATGTCAGGAGGGAAATACTTGCTTTCAAACACAGCCAATGATCTCTGTTGTCCCTCCTTTACTGCAACTAACGGAAAGTTCATGGTAGTCCTGCCATCCATATACACGATGCAATTTTAGACATACTCACACACCTTTTCATATTCACCCCTTTACTGTTTCACTACGTGTGTTGGGGAGCAGGAAGCAGCAGATGGGAAGTCCAACATAAAGACTTGTGGAGGGCTGGTTGTTCCATGCTCTTGGCCCCTCTCAGTCACTCATGCCACTTCCAGACTCCCTTTTCTACATACACACGTTTTGCGTTAGCATGGCAGTGACCAGTGATCCTCATGTGTGTTGCAACTGTGAGATCCCAACTTTCAGAGGTAAGCCCTTAAAAGTGACCCCAGGGGAACTTAATATCACTCTGAACTGAAATCTGTGAATTGGCCAGGTCCACAACATAAGAAGAAAGAAAGGAGGTAGTTGTGAAGGTACCGAGCTGCAGGAATAAGAAAACAGAAATCAAACACCAGAAATCCAATGGTGATTTCCTCCTGTACCTGTTATTCCATTTGTATAGAGAATTTCTGATGAGGAAACTCCTTCTCCTAATGCAGATCAGCACCTATTCTGCAACCTATGGTCATGTTTGGGTCACTATGATTGGGTCACCAAGAGGTTTGGGTTTTGCATAGAGTCACAAAGCCAAGATATGTCAGAAGCAGAACTAGAACCCAGGTCTTCCTGAGTCTAAAACTAGCTTTTTAATCTCTACTCCAATGATACTAAACTTAATACAACTCGGGAGGAAATAGGTAGTCAGTAGAAGGTAGATAGGCAGTGAATGAATGAATTTTTAAAAATATTAAACACTATGTGCAAGGAATTTTGCAATGGCAGTGAATGCTGGCCTTAGAGTCAGAAAGAACAGAGTTCGAATCCAGCCTCAGACACTTACTAACACTGCAGCCCCAGATAAATCATTCAAATTTAATTTACCGCAGTTTCCTCAAAAATAAAATGGGAATATTACCAGTACTACCTTGCATGTATCACACAGTAAACCTTTACAAGGGGAATATTTATTTCAAAGAACATAATCACAAATATACAACTCATTTCCTTTTCAATACTTAGGAGGTATAATCTCTTCCTCCCTCCTCAACCTCTTGCACCACTTCTGTCTCTGAGGTGGGGTAGAGGATTAGGTTTCTGACTTCATTCAGTTCCCATAGAGCACAGTCCCAGTTCCAATTACAAAACATCTCTGGGCCTGACTCCCAGGCAGTCTGTTTCTCAGGGCTTCCACACTGAGATGGCTGGATGCTGTGCCACCTTGCCTGAAATCCTGCTTCCAAGGATACCATAGTTTGAATTCCCAGTACCTTGAAGATCACCTCTGGCACCTGAAATTGAGGACAAACACAGAATAGAAACAAACACCCCCAGAATCATTTCTCCTGAACAGCAATAAAAGAGAAGTAAGCAAGGGAAGCAAGTCCTTCCCATCTCACCTGGCATCAGGTTTGTGGCATCAGGACTGGGCACAGTAGCTAGGAATTGCCTGAAAAGTCCCCCGCAGAAAAAGATGGTGAAAAAAGCAATCACCTCAGTCTCACCAGTTTTAAATAAGCAGGCAATGCCCCCCCCCCAAAAAAAAACAACCGACAACAACAGGCTAGGCCACACATATGGTAGGACACACAACAGGCTTCACATTAGGCAAAGTAGGTATGCTCAAAGGGGCATTACACAGGGTTGTTTTGAGGATCAAATGAGTTCATATTTATAAAGTGCCTACCACAGTGCCTGATGGGTAGTAGGGGCTATATAAATAATTATTGCCTTCCCTTCTCCTTTGTGCTTAGAAATCAAATATAAAAAGGGGAAAAAAGACTTTACACTTAAGGAGATTATGGTCTAATGGTGGGAGACAATAAATATGAGTGATGCTCAGGAAGGGGGGCTGTGTTTTGGGAAATCATGAGAATAATAAATAGACTTAGAGGGAATAGCGTTTTTAACAATATGCCCTTTCCAAAAGCAATGTAGAATTTATAATATTAATTAAAATTACAGAGCCAGAAAATGGGGAACCTAAATTCCTCTGTGGTAGAAGGGTAAATGACAAGATGTAGTCCAAAGGTCATCAAAGTGGGCAGAGTGGATGGCAAGAATATGGTTGTGTGTAATGGAAAGAATGGGTGGCATCAACTGGACATCATGGACCATGAGACAAATTAATCAGGATAGTGTGGGACCCAGAGTAGAAAATTCAGTGTTGAGAAGAATAATCAGAGGGTTTTGAGTTTAACCCCCACCTCTGATGGTTATCTCCTGTGGAACCTTCAGCAATTCATCTTGCTAAATGCAGTCTCAGTTTCTCATTTGGAAAATGAAGGAACTGATCCAGATTGTCTCTGATGTTTCTTCTAGTTCCAGATCTATCATTCTATGATCTTGTGGTCCTCAGGTAGAGATGAGTAAAGAAAAAACTCCAGTGCCAAATCTTCTTAGACCACTGCTTTCAGTATTGTCCTGAGGGACCATGGCCAGAACTTTATGACCAACCTCCAAGAGCCAGTTGAGAGGGAAAAAAACCAATAATAAAAACAAAAACTGTTACAAAAATAACAGTAGAACTCAGGATAGTGGTACTCTCTAAGTAATTAAGTAGTAGTAGACCAATTAGGACACAATCTCTCATTTTCCCTTTTTCATTGTCCCAAGTACTCACCCTCATTCAGCATCTAAGGCAAACACACCCTATCAAGTCCATAGTATCTGAAGTAAAAGTATAAAGGAAACCAAAAGTGATGGAGTAATATAAAAGAATGTACATTCTAGGGATAAGTGGAGTGATAAGTATATTTTCATTAAGGAAACTAGAAACACTATTAAACTGATTGATGGAGACAGAAAAAAAAACAAAAACAAAAAAAAGAGATATGAAAAAATATTCAAATAAAAGATCCACCTCACTGTACAAATATTTCATTTTAAAGAATATTGGTTCAAAATTTCCTTGTGAAGATAAAGACAGTGCAACAAATTCTTCAAGATCCCCTGTAATGAAAATAGAACAAACTCAAAAACTCCAAAATGGTTACAACAAGTAATCAAAGAAATAGTCAGAATATTTTTAAAAGGACTGAAAATAAGGCTCTTAAAAAGAGAATCAGCAGGTCCATCCAAAAACTAGAGAATTTAGGTGAGAAAAGCAGTTTCTGTAATAGACAGTCTTAACAAGAAAAAGACAGAACTAAAATGAAAAAAAAGTACAAAAGAGGGGGAAAAGTAATAGAAGTTTTGGGGGTCTTATGGAAGAACACTTCAAACCAACAGGAAGCATGGAAATAGAATACAATGAAATAAAGTAAGGAGTATGGAGCTTTCAGGGGGAAAAGCTTTTAAAATGCCAATACTCTAAGAAATCATAGTTAAGAATTATCAAGAAATAGTGGAATTGATGGGGTGCTTGAGTGCCTGTGCTTGAACCACAGTTTGTAAAATCACATCAGTTTGCAAAATCACATTTCTCCCTAGCCTCAAATCTCCCCAGTTTCAGAGCATTATCTCTGCCCATCCCCCTTGCCAATACTCTGCCTAGCAACCATTCATGATCAGGCTTCATACAAATGTTTATCTCTCCTTAGTATAATAACCACCTACACCTATGAATCCTTCACTGGATATCTATAAGTAACTCCCTAGCCCATAATGAACATCCTGGATCCCTCATTACCTTGGGACATATGTATACCCCCAACATCCATCTTGTCAAACAGGACATTGATGGGTGGCAGACTAGGCAATTCTCAGTTAGCTCTGACTGCTGCTAGTTGACTTAGTGACATTTCAAGCCTAAAACCACACCTCCATACAGCCCCACCTTAGACTATTTCCCAGTAAATTATGGGCAGTATGCCAGCGCAGTAAATGTTAAAAGTGCATGTTCCTTTAAGCACTGATCACTCCTTAACTCCTCCCTAATCCCACCCTTACTCACCTAGTTAGCATAATTGGCACAGATTATACTATGGATTATCCTATAAAAACTTTAACTCTACCCCTTTAGAAATACAGAAGTAGGGGTGGCTAGGTGGTGCAGTGAATTCCACTGGCCCTGGAATTATGAGGACCTGAGTTCAAATGGGGCCTCAGACACGTGACATTTACTTAGTCGTATGACCTTGGGCAAGTCATTTAACCCCAGTTGCCTTGCCTTGCCCCCTCCACAAAGAAAGAAAGAAAGAGAGACAGAGAGACAGAGAGAGAAAGAAAGAAAGAAAGAAAGAAAGAAAGAAAGAAAGAAAGAAAGAAAGAAAGCAAAAGAAATACAGCAATAAAGAATAAATCTTTTAAAAAGCAAGGGTATGGTGGGAAACCCTTGAACACCAAGGCAAAAAGCACCCAGAGTAACTATGGGACATGAATAGACAATTGGAGGGTGAGTTTATCTGCTTCTTTGATTTTTATTAGAAAAAAAGATTACCTACTGAGTGACGATGAAAGACCGACATCAACATCACTGTGTTATAGAATTTAGAAAGTAAAAAGTATAATGGGAAAAATCAGGAGTGGATATGAAAGAACTGAATTGATATTTCAAAGGGGAAATTCTACGGTCTTATTAATAGGTCAGTGTAATAAGTGATAAGATAATGCAGAAGGGCACGTACAAGATGAGAAGATGAGAGGATGTATGATTAATTGTCAGATGATAATCATTTATTAACCACATATTATATGTTAGGTACTGTGCTAATTGTTATGGATATAAAGAAGGGCAAAAGGCAGCTCCTGCCCTTATGGAGCTCACAATCTAATGGAAGAAATGCATAAAAAGAAGCTGAATGGAGCTGAAGGAAGGTGTGTCACCCACCAAACGGCATAAACAGGAGAGTGCCCCCAGGTTGGAATGATAAGATGGTGCCTTCTTTAAAGAGAGGATTTGGAAGAAGCTGAATTGTTTCAACTTCTGGGTGTTTTTTTGTTTGTTTTTTTCTGCCTCTCAAGCAAACGGAAAGGTTTCCTCAAAAAAAAGCATTTTATATTTCTGGCAACTTTTTTCCTATTAGCCAGAAACTGGAAACTAAAGTGGTGCCCACCTATTGGAATGACCATACATTGTGGTGCATGAATGTAAGGGAACATTGTTGTGCCAGAATAAGTGAAAATATTCTCATAAAGTAAAGGAGACAGTCACCAAACTTGAGCTGGGCTTTAGTCTTGATAGGCCCAAATTTTATTTTTTCTGTGGAATATACAGTCTTGAGAAAAACAAGAAAATCAACTAGTGATCTGTAAATTGCCTACTTTGGGCAACAAAATATGTCTGCCAGGTGTTCCTACTTTTTTGGTAAACAAGAGAAAGTAATATGTAATAAGCTTACTTCTGACAAATAAGGAAAATAATTGAAATATGCATTTGTATTGGGTAAAAGGATTGTAAGGACACACCTTCCCACCAATGGGAATGGAGATCTGGTTACTGGAGAGGGGATTTAGGGTTTTTGGGTTTTCCTATAATTGTTTGCACAAGGGTATATAACTGCTTGCTTGATTTTGTACTCTGCCTCTTACACTGGTGTATGTTCTGGGTAGGTGACGCCTAACTCTTGCAAGACTTGTTTAGGAATAAATAGCTTCTGTTTTTTCCTGGAGAAACCTCTGAGTTTTATTTAGGTAAGGGTCTTCGGGGTCTTTATCCCACATGTGATGAAATGGCCCATTTCAGAAACACTATAAATGAATACAAAGCAAAGTGAATAGAACCAGGAGAGCAATTTGTACAATAACAAAATTATAAAGAAAAACAACTTTGAAAGGTTTTAGAATTCTGATCAATGCATTGATAAACCAAGATTCCAGAGGACTGAAGATAAAAGATACATCCACCTCCTGCAATAAAATAAAGGTGATGAATTTAAAGTGCAGAATAAGACTTAGAGAATTAGACACAGCCAACATAGGGGTTATTTTGGACTCAGTATATTTGTTATGATTTTTAAAAATTGTTCAATAGGTCAGGTAGAGGAGAGTGAGGGGGGGGTGACAATACATATATATTACATATTTATTATATATATTTTATATATATAATTATTAAATAAATATTATTTATTTATTTATACACTAACAAATATATAACATACTTGCAATTTGCTTTAATTAGCTTTTGAATTTCTGCATATGAGGTTGTTCTGTATACTTACTTTGTCTTCCAGAACATCATGGTTCTGGCAGTATTGTGCCAGGGCCTATTCAGTGCAATATTTGGTACCTTACGTAGCTACAGAAACAAGCATGTGCTCCATATTTTATTTACAAATAATATAGCTAAGGAGAAGCCACTGCTCAGATCTTAGATATAACCTCAAGAGAGATACAATATTCAGATTACCCTTCCTGGTGCTTCATTAGAGAGGATGAAGTACGTACATATACCACCAATGAGGGATGATCAAATTCCCCAGAGCTAATGCCCCTCTGGTGATCAATAACTTTGGTCAACTGTGAATTGAAGTGTTTTTGCTTTCACTACAATCGAGTTGGCCCTTTTGCTAATGCCTTCAGGCAGGGTAAGCAGTACTGTGATGAGCCCATCAGTATTGAATGTTGTATAGTTATTAATTGGCCGATGATTATGTACATGTGTATCTAGGGGCTAATTTCTGAGAATATTAACTATCAGGATAATTAAAATTATCTATCACTTGGTAGATAGATCAGTTGTAAAAAAGTAGAAACCATGCCATTTATCATTTGTACCTAATCAAAGGGACCGGGCGTAGGGTATCCATATCTGAAAGCACTATTCTGCCCTTCCCCACCATCACCATCATACAGTTACTTTCCCTTTTCTTTTCAATAGTTTTTTTTAAATTTCTTTCCTATTATCTATTCTCTTCTCATCCTTAACCATCTCTTTTGGCTAGTGTTATAACTAAAACTATCCCTATTCCTATTGCATGTTAAACTTTGAACATACATAGTACACAGTGCCTAATAATTTTGGAAGAAGAAATACTGGGAAATGTAGAAAGAGATTTTTTTTATGGATAGTTCTGTGTGATATGACCCTTTTCTGCGCAAGAGTCAGAAGTTCAAACTCATAAAAAATGCTTTGAGATAATTGTATAATTTGTCTTTTGAACAAAATGGAAGAGAGAAAATTCTATGCTCAATCTCACCACCTTATAACCACTGAAATTTAAATTATCTTTGCAACAAATCGTGCATATCTCTCTTCCTCTCTGTCTCTCATACTTGTGTAACTACTTGGATGATTACAGCTTGTCCAACAGCTACACAAATGATATATTACATGTAAGGGCACTGTATTTTGTAATTGAAATAATTACTTGCGATTATATTTTATATTAATTTATGTTACTTATGTCATATAATCACAGAGGGGAGAATGCTCCCTGTATAATTCCCCATAGAAGCTACAAATTGTTTCCTTAAGGGGAGGATGTAGTACTCACATTTAATAAACACTACCAGGAGGTAGACCACACCTGCTCTTCTGACTAGGATTTAGGTGAACTTGAGGAATATTCTAGAATCTCTTGAGAGATTATAGTGGAGAAGAACGGTTACTCTCCTTTCCCAAAAAGAAGAGTTAGGAAAGAAATCTAGATTCTCTCTTAGACAGAAAAGTTATCTTCAAATGCTATTAAAAATGATTAATAGAAGTCAGCATCTAGTACTAGTGAGTTGTGTGGAAATAAACTTATTCCTAGATTTCCCTGGGCAGACTTATGAAGCCTGCCTGGGGAGCTGCTATGCTCTTTTGAGTATCATTTGAGTCCCAGATAGGACATTTCACTGGAATATTACCTCAGTGGCAACTAATAATGAAGGAGAATAAAAGAAAAGTTTCAAGGGACTCATCTCATATGTTCTAAAATCAGAAGGCCAAAAGATTGGAATGCTTTTAAAAATTTCAGAAGCAATTGGTAATGCAGAGATGTCACAACAAGGTAGTTAGGCGTTAACTGTGAATAGAGCAAAGTGTCTGAAGACATGAAGACTCATCTCCCTGAGTTCAAATCTGGCCTCAGACACTCGCTAGCTATGTGACCCTAGGCAAGTCACTTAACCCTGTTTTCCTCAGTAAAATGAGCGAGAGAACAAAATGGCAAAATATTTCAGTATCTTTGTCCATAAAACCCCAAATGGGGTCACAAAGAATCAGACATGACTGAAACAACTGAACAACAAGAAGACGCAGCAATTTTATGTCAAGATTCTTATCATTTTCCATTATGAAAGGGAGATACTCTTTGAGTTTGCACAGCATTTAGACAGATTGATCCAGAGGCTCATCAGAAAATAATCAATGAAGCAAGAAGAAATGAATGGTTCTCATGTGAGTTCTGCACTGTTAGATAGGAGGAAGCTATAAATGTGCCTTATCAGTCTTGAAAGAGGGAAACAATAGACTGATCATAAGGAACTTCTGAAATTTTTTGTGAGAAAAACTTGCATGGAAAGATGATGTACAGACTATAGAAGGGAGGTTGGAGGTGATCCCAGATTTCCCACACACAAAAGCAGAAAAGACTTCATGGAAAGCCTATAGAAAACTAACAAACCAATAAAAAACATAATAATGAGCAGAAGTACTTCTCCCAGAAGGACACAGGGGACCATGTACTAACTAGAGTGGTGGATGGACCTGAGAGAAATGTGATGGTAAAGAATATGAATGAAACTGAACCAACTTCAGGCAATGAATACAGGATGAGGAATAGGCTTTGACCAAACAACTGAATAATGTAACCAAGACCAAAAAACATGAAGTCTTAAAACCATTTGGAAATAGGTCTTCCATCCTCATAGAAATGTAGATTATGAGCTAGATAGGATTTTAGAGGCCATGTAGTCCAATCCCTTAGCTTTTATAGATAAAGAAACTGAGTCTCAGAGACGTGAAGATGCATGTCTAAGGTCATAGCAAAATCCCAAGCGTTCTGACTACCAGTCCAGTGCTCTATTCCAATGTACAATGCTGTAAAGATGATCAGATGTAAAAGAAGATAGGAATGTTGGGAAAATCAAGCATTCCTCTTTTTGTCCTCTTTTTTTCTTCAATAATCTCGTTTTTACTGCCCTGATCCATCAAAAATAATTATTTCTTTCTCTCTCATCCTTTCTTTTGAATAAATTTCACATGGTTCTCTTTAATTCTTATCATAATAGTCCACAGTTATAATATTTAATATCCAGTTGCATAGTTAAAATAAATACCCAAAGGAAGCATCCTCAAAGATCCACTGTCCTGAAGCCATTTCTTGAATGTAAAATATTAATAAAAATCAATTTTCATAAAATAGCCTCAAATAAACTTACCTAATTGACAGCCACAAGAGATTTCAAGTAAGTAAAAAGATAATAAAATTGGATAATAAACTATCAAATGGTGGTACCCAGATATGCTCCAGTCAAATTCTCATGACAGAATCTCATCCTAGACTTAATTTTCTCAGATAATTTCGAGGAAGAGAAATTCAAAATCCATCCTGGGCTCTTCCTACATTCCTCCTTTTAGAATATTCAGATGCACACGGTGACCTACACAACAGCTATTTATAAGAGCATTGTTACTGAATTTCAGTCTGTCAGAAATATGGAAAATTGGTGCAAGTTGCATATTTTGTCTCATCTGGAGCATCCTTGTTGACCTTGACGTATTTCAAGTTTCTCCATCACAGATACTTCCAAAATTCTGTCTGTTAGACAGGAGGCAGAGAATGGAAGGGCAAATGGCAGACTTTTAGAATATGTATTATAGCTTTGAATAATTACAGTCCATTTAGTAATTGTCTCTCTTGCAGACTGTTAAACAGCATCCTAATGGTTTGAACAGAGTAATGCAAATAAAAAAGGTGAGCAATATCTACCCATACCACTAAAAGACTATTAAGTAGAGGTCCAGCATCAAAATACAGCATCCAGGGTAGATCATTATCAACTTACTGTGAATAATGGCCAAACCAAATAAACCTAAGAGATTGGCCACAGATTGATTCACTATAAGATCTTGTTGGAGATCATATTAATAATCCACTCCACTTCTTCTCTTTAGTGTTATCTAAATAATGACATTGCACTAATGTATCAGCAATGCAGCATTCACAATGCCTACAGTAACTATAAATATGCTGATATGGTTATTAATCACAAAATGTAACAGGCTCTCTACATAAGAAATATAGATAGCACATTCATTTAAATACCAGAAAACGGAGTCCCAAAACCAGAAAGTCAAAGCCAACACAGTAGTTATGAAGTTGGCACATGTAGTTAAAGTAGCAAACACCCACATTCTCAAGCCTTCAAACAGGACAGGCTACCTGAGGCAGAGATCCTCCTCTCCTCCTAGATGCAACTACTCAGCATCCAGGCAGCTCACTCCCAGCAGCTCCAGCCCCAGGCAGTCCTCAGCAGGAGTCCTTAGCAGAGATTCTGGCAAGGCTCAAAGCAAAAGGAGTTCCCAGCCGCAGGGCACGGAGACTAGCTTGGTTCGACGTTCTCTGGCTCCACCCCTTCCTGCTACATCAGCAAGCTCAAGGGGCGTGGAAGATCTTCAAATCCCAGTATCGTTACAACTATCTAATTCATTGTCCATTGACATATTCTTTAACATGGGTAAGTATTCAGTCACCATGCAATAAGTAATAATTACAACTTTGTATAGTGAGGCATTTTAGAGCAGTGGGAAAAGAAGTGAGCCTAGAATCTTGACTTGAGTTCAAATTCAAATCCTGACACTTAATATTACCTACTTAGCCTTGAGGAAATCACCTTCTCTGGACTTTGTTACTCATAAAAATGAGGGGATTGATCTGTTCCCTTTCAGCTCTAAATTTATGACCCTAATATAGTACAGTTATAGAGACAGGTAGATGACTCAGTGGATAGAGCACTGGGCTGGAAGTTAGGAAGACATCAAATTGGGCCTGAAAAACTTACTAGCTATGTGACCCTGGGCAAGTCACTTAAGCAATTTTGTAGGTAAAAGAGATCATTTTCAGGGGAACCATGAATTTGAGTTAGTGAATAAATATTTATGTATATATGTGTATGCATACATGTGTATATATAAATATTTCATATATACATATATACATGTATTTCAATAAAATGAATTTCCTTTGTAAACATGTAAAAATAATTTCTAATTGATGTATATAAAAACATTGTTCTGAGAAAAGTTCATAGGCTTCACTAGTCAGGCATGGTCTTTGATAATATGCAACAAAAAATTAAGATCCTTTGCTAGAAACAACTACATAGTATAGCAGAGAAAATGTTGTATTTTACCTTCCTATTATGTCCTATTCTATGATGAATCTGCATAGAACCTGAATATATGTGTGTGTGTGTATATATATAAATATATATATATGTTTATATATATATATATATATATATATATATATATAATTTTCTTTCTTATTTATATCAATCTATACGAATACAACAGTGGAGCCAATTCAAAGTATAAAATGTTACCTAAAACATTTTGTGAATTATTGATTTGTCTCCCATACTTAAATATGATTTGAGCAAATTGAGCAAAATTTAAGTTTTCTTGAATCAATAAAACAGTGTCTATATGGATGTGTGTAAATTGCATTCCATATTTATACTTTTTGTGACTCATTCAGGAAATGCTACAAGTAGAAATATTTATATATGTCTGTGGGATATATGGCTATTTAAATGAATTATGGCAATTAGAATAATC
This sequence comes from Pseudochirops cupreus, assembly GCA_028627135.1. Lineage (NCBI taxonomy): Eukaryota > Metazoa > Chordata > Mammalia > Diprotodontia > Pseudocheiridae > Pseudochirops > Pseudochirops cupreus. The sequence goes on along the minus strand of CM053580.1, from coordinate 195,465,972 downwards.
AAGATATTTATATGTGATATGGCCAAACACATAAACATGACCCTAATCCAAATAAAATTATTATAATTTTCAAAATTTCCTATGTGTTGTGAAACTTTGAAACTAAAGCTGCCCCATGAACAAAGCATCATTTAATCATGGTGTTTTTATTACTTGCATAGCTGGAATGCAAGAATTTCTTTAACACTATTTCCAAGTTTACAAAGTGTTTCCTTTACTTATTAAATCTATTATTAAACTAAGAATGTACTTTCTTCCAAAGTTCAACACGAGCAAATTGTTCATACTTCCCAATAGTGTCCTAACCACTGAGATTTACCACTTCGGAACAATCTATAAGTTTTTAGAGAATAATAAAGTGGGAGTAATTCCAACTAGTTTACCTAAAATGGCACATCAATCAACATCAGCAAGAAACCGTTCTTTTTAGTTTCTCACCTACAGGTCAAATGCAAAAGAGTTGTAATTCTTTTTTTCTGTAACTTTTTTTTTGTTTTTGGTTTTTGCTTTTTGGAGGGCAGTTGGGGTTAAGTGATTTGCCCAAAGTCACATGGCTAGTTTTTGTGTGAAATATCTGAGGCCCGATTTGAACTCAGGTCTTCCAGACTCCAGTGCTCTATTCACTGTGCCACCCAGCAGCCCCTGTAACTTTGGAAAAACACAATTATCCCTATGACCTAGGGAGGCTAAAGAAAGCATTTGTGTTATTTTGGAATACACAGTATTCTCCCTGATAGAATGAGGAGAAAATGCTTTGGATAAAGTACTCTTTCAATTTCTTATTTAATTACTTATTCATAATTGGAGAAAGGTAGGGAGATTCACTATTAGTGTTATAGCTTCCCTCAAGGGGAGGTCTGAGGTATAGAGAGAGTGCTTCAATTGTACAATCACTATGGGTTGCAGGAAGAATTTTTATATCCATCTATATCATCTATCTATCTATATCTATCTGTCTATATCCAATCCAACAAAATAATGTATTTTTCTTTTACTGAGCATATAATGCATTGGACATAGCAGGTCCAACATGCTAACTTCATATTCAGGGTACTTAAGTCCAAATACTGCTACTGCTCAAGCTATGGGCATGGTTATTGGTAAGTCAATTCACTTTTGGATGAGTCTCGCATTGTTTATAAAATGAAGGGCTAGATGAGGAGATCCCTATGGTCTGATCTAGCTATAAATCTGCACAAATGATCCCACAATGACTATAGATGAAAATTAATATTCTGTGATGAATTTTTTTGGCTAGAAAGAATTTTAGTTTTTCCGAAGACAAAACTTCCAAGATGCATTCATTTTTCCTTGATTCAAAGAACTAAATAGTAAGATTACTTGGTCTCTGAATACTTATCTACAGCTTGTTAAATATGACCTAAAATAGGGTGACTTTACCTATTAAGAATATTCACTTACTTATATTTTAAAATAGTTACGAAAAACAGGATAAACAATGCAATATCTTCCATGTCTGCTACATTAAATATTGAAGAACTTGAGCAACTAGGGAATCCTTTGTGCTGGAAGCATTTAAATAATCAGGGAAGATAGTCTGTCATAACCTTTTGAAGCTCATAGACATCCCAAGGTCAGGGGCTCTTTATCTTTTCAAGGTAAAAAATGTTCATTTTCTCAGTCTCCTATTCAAAACAGCATAATTCATAATTTTCTCTAGAGGTCAGTACTTTATTTTTCCATTAAAAATATTCAAAAATCCAAAGATGACCGTTGAATATTTATTCATGTAAATTCACCACAGAACAATGAAGCATATTTAACATCATACCAAACTACCTACAGATTCTTAAGATCTGACTTACCTTCCATGAAAAAAATTCAAGGTTCCTTGGAGAAATACTTTGTGTATTAAACCAATATAAAAGTTTACAGGAATTGCAGTTTGTTTCTATTACAATATTTATTTCTTCACGTAGCCTTCAAAGATTGACTTACTTTGCAAGTGTAAGTTAAAGCCCATTTCAAATCTGAATCTGCACTTTAGAGTAAGAACTGTATTATCCATTGTGCCTGTTTCCTGTAGTTAGCCCAGGAACTGGCTCAGACCAGGCACCTAATAAATATTTGTTAATTGGCTATTTGGGCTAGACACTAGCCATGGGAAATGCAATTTTTATAGTGATTAAAATTCCAAACAATAGCAAAATGAGTGAAAAGCACAGTATGGTGTCTTAGTTGTTCCACCTTGAGAGCTACACTGCACAATTCTATTGAGTAATTTGGATGGTTGTCAGCCTTCTACTTTACTCTGTGTTGCAAAGAACTAGCCCAAAATGAGCACTGAGTAAGCAACTTTTGGTTTTCACTCTATCAGGACATCAGAAATATTACTTATTCCAGGAAGGAGGGAAATATAGTCAGTCTTACACAAGATGTCCATTGTGGAGAGGTTCTGCGTAGCTACACATGTATGGCTTGTATTGAATTACTTGTCTTTCCAGTGGGGGTGGGTGACAAGAGAGGAAGGAAAAGAATCTAGAACTTAAAGTTCTTAAATCAAATGTTAAAAATATATGTGTGTATATATATGTATATATATACATATATACATATATATATATATATTTTTTTATCATTGTTATTATTTACATGCAACTGGGAAATAAGATATACAGGCACTGGAGTAGGGAGATCCATCTTGCCCTACCAAAAAGTCAGAGGGGTGATGGGGGAGGATATAGGAGAGAGCTGATTGGGGGAGTGGGTATACAGTGGGATCACTGTTTTGGGGTGGTGGGTAGGGGAAAGATGGGGAGAAAATTTGTAACTCAAAATCTCGTGGAAATGAATGGTAAACTAAAAATAAACAAAAGTTTAAAAAAAAAAGAAATATTACTTATTCCTATAGCAGCTCTGAATTAATGTTTTAATGAATTCAGCAGCACAAAATTAAAGACCATAGATGGTTTCCATATATATATGGAAAAATAAAAATATATTTTCCTGATGGTTAAATATATCCATGTCTATATCTCTATCTATACACACACTTATGTGTGTGCATATGTGTATATATACACACACAGTTATATACATAGACAATTATGTATAGATATATGTGTGTGGTTTTATATATGTAAATATTTAAAAATATATACTTTTAGCAGTTTATGTATTGTAATATATATATACTTTAATATACAATTTTAAGTATATACATGTTTATGTATGTATAAACATACACACTATATGCTTTCTAATTTCATTCAGTCTAGCGCCAAGTTTATTCTGCAGTTTCTCTGTTTCTTTGTCTTCTGTCTCTGCCTTTCTGTGTCTCTGTCTCTGTTCTCTGTTTCTACTCTGCACAAAAGTATGACTACTAACCCTAATAGGATACAAGTCTTGGAGGCTATCAATGTGTACTACATCTTAAAGAATATTTCCTGAAAACAAATGAGCATCTAATTTTTTTTTCAGAGTCTTTCCCTGTTGCTTATTTATGTATAAAATCTGACTCTTTATACTATTATATATATTAATTTTTGAAAAAGTATGCCATAATACCAATAAAAACTCAGTTTTTTGAACCGTGTAGCCCAAAACAGTAAAGGAAAGGAAATGGATATTTAGTGGTTCTCCTCAATTTAGCATCTAATAGAGTTTATGTAAACAAACTTATTAATCTCCTGCTGTATCTTAATCAATTAAAAGCATAATGGATAGAGCCACGGCCTTGAACTCAGGAAACACTAAGTTCAAGTCCTACCCTTCCCAAATTAGCTTTGATACGAGGAGCTTAACGATTTCTTTGGTCCAAGCAACTCTCTAGACTCCAAGCTGTAGAGAAGGTGGCTGAGGAAGCTCCCTACACTGATAAAATCACAAGATTTTTTTAAATATATAAAATACTTGCATCATTATATTGAGTGTGAAAAAAAAATTCTAAATGGCACAGCACCTGCCTTCAAGCAACTTGCAGTTTAGCTAAGGGTAGCCCCCAGAATTCACTTCCTTACCTGCAGCCTTCCTCTCTGAAGATAGCTCTCCCCTGAGGACCACTCTCAGGGTTGGAGAGTCCCTAGTTGGACCACAATTGCATGTTATTTTCTCTGGTATGAGATCATTTTCTGAACTTCATTTCCTCAAGAGAAGCCTTGCCCTCCCTTCTCCCTGCCTTTTATAGTTCCCTCTTTATGTGTTACCTTCCCCCACTAAGATACAAGCTCCTTCGGGCTCTGTATTATTTGCTTGTATTTGTATGCCCAGAGCTTAGCATGCTGTCTGGAATATCGTGAGCATTTAATAAATATTCTATTTATTTATCTATCTAATATGAATTATTGTGTAAATACATAAAAGGGGTTCAAACAATATGATATAAAAAAAAGAGCTGAGCAAATAGAAGTCACTTCCTTTGGGAAGAATCATGGAAGGTTTCATGGGGAAGTGGCACCATTGTGTGGTCTTATAGTAATACAAGGATTTGAATAATCGGGTTGTAGTTGTGGGGAATGAAAAAGGAACCCACAACAGGAAAGGGCCACTGGTACTGCATGAACAAAGGAAAGGAGAAAGAAGACAGAAGGAAATCTGGGGAGAACAAGGCACAGTTCAGTTTGGTTGGAACATGGAACAAATGCAGATATGTGTCTCACTATGGAGGTCCTTGAATGTCAACCTAAATACTGTGGTGGTGGTATTTCTGTCGTTGTTGTTTTGCTAAGCCATAAGAAATCACCAAAGATTTTTTGAGTTGGAGAGTGAGACCTGAGTAGACCCGGTAATATGAAAAATGGAGTACAGAAGGAGAGAGGCTAGAAAGGAGACTGGACTGGTGGTTACTATAATAGTCTAAGTAACAATGAATGAGCAAAGAGAGGTTTTAACAATAGGAATAAAGAGGAAGAAATGAAATGTGAGAAATACTGAGAATGACAAGATTTGGCAACAGAATGTATGTAGGAGGTGACACAGAAAAAAGAGCCCTAGATGAAATTGAAGTCTTTGCTGAAGAGAAAGGAGAAGCCAGTAAAGCAGAGACATTCCTCTATTGCATCAGGCTCTGAGACAGTGTCCCAGCGTTTATCTTTTGTCCCAGACATCCTCCTGTAGATTCTCAAGAGGAGCTATAAAAGACTCAAAATGTGCACAGTTATGGAATAATCTATCATGGGGGCAAAATAAGATAGGCTTTCCAGATCCCAGTTGGTAATGAGTTTATGCCAGGAGACATGAAGATTGATAATTCTTAATTTCAACACAAGTAGGATAACCACTATCTGCCCACTGGTAGAAAAGCTTAATCCCTCACCTAACTCTTCCGCATAGCCTAAGGCACAGTGTCATTTAGCAACCTGCTCATTTCTAATTACAACCTTGATTAAGATAAAGAACATCAGGATATTTGCTATTGAACAAGATATCATTATCAAGTTATAAAGACATTACTTTGCCTTCTGTACTAAAGGTCAGTATTTCTTGCAAGTGATGAATTTCTACCTCTCTTGCTTCAGGCTCTCCACAAATTTTAAATCTCTATGAACCTCTAAAGCTTTAATGTATGATTTCTAATTGCATAATGATTGAATGGCTTTGTGATTTATTTATGGAGTAAAAAGTTCATGGGTGATTTCCTATACACCATGGATTGTAGCACCAAAATGACTCAGATGACAGGGATATTTTACAAAACAATATGTCAGTCCTAACTAAATTTTACAAAAGAAATTACCCATGATGTTTTCTCATTTTGATAACATTATCCTAGCTTCTACCCAACAAATATATTTTAACGAAACATTAACCTTAAGTAACTAATTAATTGTAGTTTAGGAACCTTGATAAATTATCCAACAATCAACATCAGTATCCTTCTTAAAACATAAAAATATATTCAAATAAACCACATTCCCCATTATTAAATTGCATTTGCTGCATCTTCCGTTATCTCTGGGTTGTAGTTGAGAGAACATTTGACTGGAAATCAGGAGGATTTGGGCTAATATTGCTCTGCCATTCTCTGTAAGACTATGGATGACCTACTCTAACTTTCAGGGCCTAGATTTTCTTCTCTACAAAACGAGGGATTTGGAAAGGTTGATTTCAAGGACCTGTCCAAGCTCTAAAATGCATGATTCTGTGAAATTCAAGTTTTTCCGTGAGCTGATTAGGTCTTGTTTACTAAATCTCTGCTCAGTGCACTAAATGATAGATTGTGATTATGTAGTCTGTCCCACTCCACCTCTATTAGGAAGGATGATGTCAAGGAATATAGGAAAAAGTCATGAGCCTGTGAAGACATCTCTGAATGTTGTTTGCCACTTGGAATAACAGAGGTATGTTTGGAGTAAAGAGAACTGAAAAATCATTTAGGGAAAGGTGATGCGGTAGGTCCAATGCTTCTAAAACTAATGTGCAGTTCAGAAACTGTTACTCGTTTCTGATGGAAGAGCTTTTTATCATTTCCTTGAGCATTTGGAAGTGATAATTCTAGTTATTGTCATCAATTTTATTCTGTCCTCCATGCCATTGAAAAGAAGATGTCCATAAATTTTACAAGGGAAAAAACAAAAGAAAGAAACTTGGATTCTGCTACTTACCACCTACATGACCTTGGAAATATCCTTTGGCCTTTTTTGGATCTCAATTATTTCATCTATAAAACAGGAAGTTGCAGGGCAGCTAGGTGGTGCAGTGAATAGAGCATGGCTCCTGGAGTCAGGAGGGTCTGAGTTCAAATGCAACCTCAGACACTTAACACTTACTCGCCATGTGACCTTGGGCAAGTCACTTGACTCCAATTGCCTTGCCTTCCCTCTATAAAAATAAAGCAAAAAAAAAAAAACAAAAAAACAAAAAACAAAACAAAACAGGCAGTTGCACTGATAAATAATCTCTCATGTTTTTTGGTTTTTTTTCCATATCCTCAGTGCTTAACACCATGCCTGGCACATGGCAGATGTTTAATAATTATTTGGTTGATTGACTGATTAAATATTATCCTTTTATGCCAAGAGAATCAAGGCCATAATATACATCAGTGATTACTTATTTAACCATACTTATTCTAACCAAGAATAATATAAAACTTTCATGTTATTTTAATGCAGCATCCTGAAAATCACAAAAAAAGAAGGCTTGAGAAAGGAAGTTGAACCTATAAGATAAGATCTAAGTGGTTTAGACTTTCAGATACTAATTCATTGTATATTTGTATCAGTAGAGACACTTAGATTTGCTTAGACTCCAGTGGTTCTCAATCTTCCTAATGCCGCGACCCTTTAATACAGTTCCACGTGTTGTGGTGACCCCCACCCACAAAATTATTTTCATTGCTACTTCATAACTGTCATTTTGCTACTGTTATGAATCATAATGTAAATATCTGAAATGCAGGATGAATTTTCATTGTTACAAATTGAATGTAACCCACAGGTTGAGAACCACTGGCTTAGACCAATGATTTGTTTTACAGTTGCTTACAAACAAGCAAATACTATTTTTCTAAATCAACAAGTATTCATTACAGAATTACTATATAGCAATAGTCATTTTAGGAGCTAGATATTCAAAAACAAAAATGAAACCATCATTTCCTTCAAGGAAACTTAATTTTACCAGGTAGAAGATATGTTAAATACGAAAATGCTTTATAAGAAAAATGAATGCAAACAATGGTGGGAGGGAGCCCTAGGTTGTGGGGGAATCAAGAAAGGCTTCATGTAGAAATTGGTGTTTGAGCTATGATTTTACAAAAAAAGCTGGAAGTAAAGAGTGAGTGCATTTCAAACATAGCAGACAGCCAACACAAGGACACAAAGATGGGAGTTTGGACATCATTTAAAAGGAACAGCAAAAATATCAGTATAGCTATATTTCAGGATATGGGAAGAAACTATATATATATATATATATATATATATGTGTGTGTGTGTGTGTGTGTGTGTGTGTGTGTGTGTGTGTATACATATATACATATATATATATATATATGTATATATATATATATATGTCAAGGGTGGAAAATGGATGTTAAGGTCAGTAAGGTTGAGAAGGACTTTAAAAACTGAGCATAGAAGTTTATAATTGATCCTAATGGCAACAAAGACTCATTGGAGTTAATTGAGTAGGGGATTAATATAGTCAGATATGGGCATTAGGAAAATCACAGTGCTCCCATAAAGATTTTAGATGAGTATTTTAAACCAGATGAATGATGTTCATTCCTAAAATGAACATCATAAAACAATGCTAGTGAAAAGACACAATCTAATAATCTACTTATCAATGTTCTATACCTACATAAAAATTGTATTCATTTCAAATACTACCCTTCTCCATGACTAAGGAAAGTAGGAAAAGATGGAAGTAATTTTAAAACTATCTTTTGCCATTCCACAGGAAGGAAAGGTTATCTTATGAAATAGGTGTGAGGAAGGAACTTCTGAATGTAATGTTACAAGTATAAGTAAGCTTGAGAGAAAGAGAGAGACAGATGGAAAGACAGATAAAGACAGAGACATAGACATAGAAAGAGACAGAAGGACAAAGAGTTAGAGACATACAGAGACAGAAAAAAGGAGACAAAAAGACTGAAAGACAGAAACAGAGAGACTAAGTGACAGATTACAGGGATAAGTTAGTGATGTGAAGAGTATATGTAATTTTTCAGACTGAATGAATAAAATTTTGGTACATCTCACTATTTTTTTCCCATTCTTTATGAGACTGCATTAAATGTTCCATTGACCTTTCCAAGAATCGCTTATTCTTCTCACATTCCTCTCCCAAGACCCCTTTTTGTGGGGATTGGTATGGGGAAGCTCAGATATACATTACACTTTCTTTACTTTAACCTTTTACTTAAATAATTTTTCTTACTTTCATCAGCTTCATCTCCTTTCTTTCCTAAGTATAGATCATAAAAAGGTCACACAGTCAAGTCATTCACTTTCTTTTTAATTTTCAAAGTTTACTTAATGTGCTTAGTGTGTTCCATTAAATGTTAACATTTTACTAATTTAATTATACAATGCATAATCACTTAAATGATATTCAATGACAAAGCAAAATTCTCATCTCCATTATCAGATTTTCAGCCTCTGCATATTTTAGCCTTTACTCCTAATTCAATTATAACGAAATATATCTGGCTTAAATGTGCTCTGACTACTGCTTATTTATTGTTCCAATCATGACTCAAACTACTCTCTATCCTTTACCAACCTAGAATTTCCAGGATTCTTGAAGACAAGAAGTTAAGACTGATTCCAATGACGAGAATGTCAAATAGTAAATGGTAGGTCTCTGTTATCTTCTGACCAATCCAATGACACCCTACTTTAATTACTGAGGGTTTTTTTTTCCTGTTTATTCATTTGCACAGCGAACAAAATGTGGTGTATTTACATGAGATACTAGTTGCGATCCCTGCCACAAGTCTCTCCCTGCTCCAGTTCATCCTCCAATCTGCTCTCTAAGTAATCTTACTAAAGTGCAAGCTGGCCATGACACCACCACCACCACTTCCACTCAGTAAATTCCAATGGCTCCTATTCATCCCCAGGATCATTTTTAAATCCTCTGAGTGGCATTCAAAGCCCTATGTTACCTACCTCTCTCCGATCCAACTGCCATTCCTTTTCAATTGTCTTATACCTTACACTTCCTCTTTCCCTCAACCATATATACTCTACTATCTGCATGCTGTTCCCTTGAACAAGATACTCAACTCCTGATTTCAGGCCTTTTCATTGTCTGTCAAATTATCTTCCTTCTCATCTACTTCTCCTGGCTTCCTTGGTTTCCTTCCAATTGCAGCTAAAATTTCATCTTCTACAGAAGCCTTTCCCAATCTCTTTGATTTCTAGTTCCTTTCCTCTGGTGATTATTTTCAATTTATCCTGTGTATAGCTTATTTGTACAAAGTTGTTTGCATATTGCCTCCCCATTAGCCTATGAGTTCCTTAAGGGCAGGGACTATCTTTTACCCACACTTAGCACAGTGGTAGGCACTAAATAAACCCTTGTTGATTGATGGACTGCTTGAATGTTGGTAGATGGTACAATTGGCATTCTAGTTCTGTTTTAAAGGAGAATAGTTCTGTGAATTTGTCAGATCTAAAAGCAAGTGACCAAAAAGTCACAGAGGTTTTACAACAGCTGTTAACTCTGAAAATACCAAAGAGCTCACACAGGTTATCACAACCACAGCTAACTCTAAGCAAAAAATGAAAAGAAAAACAAAGAGATTATAGTGGTCATAACAAAAAAGTTTTCTTTATTCCATCAGGGAAGGGAAACTAGATCCATGTGCTGGGGCCTGCAGTAAGAGAAAATCTGCTTTAGTGAGGCCGAACCTTACTACATATGGCGATGTCCACGCAGTGAGCCATAACCCTGTCAATAAGGGGTAACAGCAACAATGAGACAAGTTTGATTCACAGCAGGGATTCATAATCAGAACATGGGTTCTACAGGTGCTTGTCTGAGCTCAAGGGACCCCTAGGGCGGGCGTGAAGCAATTCTGGGATTTTGCTATGGCAGAGTTCATCTAGAAGGTGAGTGCCAAGAGTTGCTGTCATGCCAAGCTCAGGGTACAGCTTGCTTGCCAGGTCTTAGTTTGGAAAACAGGGTATCTCCTACTAGTCAAAGGAGAGGAATAAAAAGAGAGGTCTTGGCATGGGGATCCTGAGATATTGAAACCTTTGTTACCAAATTACTTATTCTCAAGTGTGCACCTTTAAATCATTCGTGACTGATCTTTTCACTCAGCTGGTTGTACCACTGGTGACGAGCTTAAGTCACAGAGATCACAGCCTTCTGTCTTTCTCAGTGTAAGCACAACCAGGGGTGCTGTCAAAATAACAATATCACAAAAGTGGAAAAAAATGAAAGTTGCAGCAGGTCCATGATGCTCCCATGCTAAATAACTTTACGTATTTTGAGCTGTAACAGGTCATAAACCATTCATTTTGTAGATGAGGAATTTGCAGCTTAAAGACAAGGTCATACATGCAATAGGTGGCAGAGTCCAGATTAGAACCCAGGTCTTTCTGTTTCCAGATCTAGTCAACTTTTTACTACACTAGGATGTTTCTTAGAGAGCCAAAATGATAAGCCAGCCCTTGTAAAGAGGGGATTGTCAACAACTGAGCAAACAAATAATATTGAATAATTCTAGAAAGTAAAACGATAACAGTGATGTCAAATCAGTTTTGTTTTGTTTTGATCTCATCTTTATATAAGCAGCCTGTGGAGTGACAGATCTTAATGGCTGACATGGAGGCCAAGGGGGTTAAAGGAACAGGAGAGTTAATGGAGCAGAGGAGAACTAGGCAAAGACCAGTTCAGATCTTTTTAGTCCAGAGATGTACTTTATTGTTTAGACAAGAGACAAGAAAGAAGGCAAATGGAAGAGGAGAAAGGGGAAAGGATGAAAAGAAGCATTTATTAAGTGCCTGGCACTGTGCTGGATTCTTGAAAGATATTATCCCATTTAATTCTTCTGAGTAGAGAATGTGGCAACATTAAGATTGATTACTGGTTATCTAGGATTAGGTCTGGCAGGCCAAATGAAGAATGAATTGCAGTGGATAGATTCAAATGAAAGAACACTGAGAGAGAGAAAAAATGATAACAAAGAAGGAATTCTAGCTAGTGTTAATAAATTGAAGCTCAAGAACAAAAGGAAGGGGAGGGACTGGAAAGCAGCCATATTTGAAGCAGTCTACATATGGTCCACAAAGTACAGTTTTAGGGAGGAGTTCAAAAGCTAGGGCAGCAGATTGACATAATTAATAAGAGAAGCAGAGGAGAAAAACTGAAGAACAGCCCAAAAGGAAGTCCTAGGTAATACATTGAATGTGGTTATGTTATTTCCTCTGTGGTCTAGGGCTCTAAATAGTCCTTGATTGATTAATTGACAAATGAATTTATTAATAGTGCTAGAATTCTTTTATATGCTAGGGGATATTTTCACTAAAGTAGATGCTTTCTCCAAAGGCAGTATTCCTATGAACAAAAATTGCTTTATATTGCATCTCAATTGGTCCAGTAAACTTCACAATAATTTAAAAAAAAAAACTGTCCTGACATGTGCCAGGTAGTTTTACTTAGCTTTTTTCTTTGTCATAAAAAATAGGGTGGAATGGAAGGAGATGAAGGGTTAGAAAAGGACCATAGAATAGGAAATAATTCAATTAATTATTTGTAAAATAAAATAAATCTTTGACTATATTATGGTGGCCAAGACTGTCAATCCCGATTCCAGATGGCCCTATCACTGTCTGGATGCCATCTCTTTCCAGGTTTATAAGAAGAGTTTCTAAGAAAAGACTCAGAATGCATTTGTTACAAGTAGACTCCTTTTGGAGAGGAACTGCCTGGAGATTTTCATCCTGCCTTTTTAGTAACTGGCTTTCTCTCTCAGATGTGTATGTTTCTTGCTTACTGTAATAGTCTTTGCCTTGTCTTTTGTCATCATATAATGGAAATATTATGACCTTAATCTGCAGTTATGAACTTAATTTACTTTAAAAGACAAATAAAGAATAAGAGATAAATTGTATTTGTATAAAATACATAACCGTAATTATAAAACACAAATACACACAAACCTGCATGCAAATCATTCATGTGTAGTAAGAAGTGGCAGTTTAGATGCTGTCAAAGGCAGGAACCCTGTTCATACAGCTCCCATTTATTTAAGCTCTACCACTACCACCACCCCACCCACTGCTAAGTCTCAGAATTCTTCTCTTTTTAAAACAACTTTAGTACAACATAGTCAATATATGGCTCAATCCCCCATACATGTCCATTTTTTTTCTTTTTCTTCCCTTAATGAAATTTCATTTATCTACCTTTACTAAGGTTGTAATTTAAATGTACAGTTTAATCAAATTAGCAAATGCACAGTAAAAGCAGAAGCATTAATCAAATCTCCCTACCAGTCCAGCCAATAAGAAATAAAATGTGTTAGCTTTCATTTTCCCTCAGGCTCAGCCTTCTTAACCAAGGGCATGGTTCTGGAACTGTATAGGAAGTCAGACCTACTCATAAATGTCTGAACGTCCAGCTACAGCATAAGAGATGCAGCGCTTTACAATCCAAAAGGCCCCTTGTGCTCTAATTGGACATGACTCCTTCCTTCTCCTCAAGAATCATCTTGAAGTTGCTTTTTACCCTTAATGTGTTTGCTTTGAGCCACTTCACTCCATCCTTAGAATCTGTCTTTTAAGACAGACATTGTTGGCAGCAGAAAGAGTTGATGATCAATCATCTTTCTTCTGAAACTCAGTGGCAGGGAGATCTATGAAGCTATGTTCTCTTAGCTGAAATTTCTCATTTCTTAATAGCTCTGGTATGATTCATCTTGTTTGTTTTAAGTTACTAAATACTGAAAATCATAAAACATGATCTCACATTACCAACTAATTTCCAGAATTTTCCTCCTCAAAGACCAACTAAATTAAATACATTTCTAATGCATTATTCTTTGTGTATAGGAAATAAAAATGTTCCCTTCTCTGGCATAAACCCAGGTGGTATATGTAAAAATAAAATGTCCATTTACATCATGGAACTCAAATACTGTCCATCTTTCAAAATGAAAGGAGAAGGCTCTCCATCTTATTTCCCAGAAATTGCTTATACTACTAATTACACTTTGCATTTTTATATTGCCTTACAATTTTCATAGCATTTCCACACACATAATCTTATTTAATCATCAACACAAGTACATATGGCAGAAAAGGCAGATGATATTTTAGATTGGTCATTTTATCAGCCATTGTTTAGAGATTTCATCTGTCATCGAGTTTTTCAGAGAGGATGACTACTTTGATGTAGAGGACGTTGCTCATTTCTAAATGGTGCTCTAGAGATTTGTGTGCATCTCATGTGTTCATTTCATCTGGACTATTCTGTACATTTAAAGCTCTTTTTGATCTTGTGCTTCTTACCTGGCTGCTTCATAAAAAAAGAAAAGACTGGGGATGAGAATCTACCTAATATCATACTCAGTGATGAGTGAAGCAATGAATTCATGGAGTCATCCTCTACTGCTTCTTTTTCATCCCTGAATACACCTTTTGCTTTGTCATCATCAGCTGGTTCCACTGATTTTCTAGCAGGCTTCCTGCCTTTAATACATTTAAAAGTCCTTTTATTATTCTCTTTGGTGTCCCTTTAAGTTCCCTTTTCTTGGCCAATCTTTCAAGCTTTCCATTTTAAAGATTTCTTTGTCTGTACAATGGCCTCTTTTACTTTACCTGTTAGCCATACAGAGTTTTTGTTTGAGTGGAAAGTCTTTTTGATCTATAGTAGGCATTTTTTTCCTGGACTTCCAATATGTCTTTCCTAGACTTCTAGTAAGTTTTAGATAGCCTCCAGGCTAAATGTGAAATATTTTTTTTAATTTCTAACTCTTCCATTGAAATTTTTCTAGTGAATGCCTACAATTTTAGGTATGTAACTGCTGTCTGTTAACTTGAGCAATACTTGTCATAAATATTTTTGGCTTTTTAGTCTCCTAATGAGAGTAAACCATCCTTAACTTTACAATGTTGTGGTCACTACTACATAAAGCGTTGTAAATACATTGTGAACTACTACCTCTCCACTACATACAATCAAATCTCAGAGTTTTCCTCCACTTGTTGGTATTAAAGCTTCTTGTTCTATGAAGAAATCATTTGTCTCATAGAAAATTAAACTTATATCCCCATAAAAAGTCATTACCAGTACCTGTAGCTGCTAGTGCTTAAAGATTATCTTCCATTGACTCTGTATTATCTTATATGCTGTGAATATATTCAGGCTAATTGAAGTCATAATTATGGAAAATGTGGAAAATAGTTCAATCCCAATGGGAACACATGGAAGAAATTAAAATAATTTTACCACTTCTAGGGACCTAGTGATATCCTGTCACTCCATAAGAATATAGCATCTTTGAGGGCAGAGGCCATCTTTGCTTTTTTTCTTTATATCTCCAATGCTTCTTTGCAGAATACCTAGGGCACGGTAAGAACATTATAAATGCTTGTTTGATGATTGATAGAATAATTGAAATATTTTCACTATTCATAAGTGACTTACTTATGTAGTTTTCCCAATTGTATTTAATATGTCTACTCCACTTTCATTTTCTCATTAGGTATTTATCACAATATCTGAATGATTTACATATTTAAGATTGTGGAGTAGGCTGTGGTCAATTTAATACAAACTGGATCCTTGACTTAATCAATATAAATATTCCTTCCAAAACTACACACTGAGATTCATCCATGTCTTTTCATCTTATTCTTGTTAATTACACAAGAGAGTCCACTCAATATATTGAAGGACTTCTGGTGGGCTGATCCTTCTGGTGGGCAAAAGATAACAAGCCATAGTATCATAGTAGCAGATTATAGGGATGGACCTTGAAAATAGGTCAAGACACATGGCATAGGTAACAGAGTTCTAAGATGACCTACCAAACCATGTCTACTTGACTTACATATTGTTAGCTTTGGCATCCCTTTAAGGTCTCAGATTTTTCTAGTGTCAGTTTTTATATTGTTCATTTTAACAGCCAAGATTCACTGCACATTTTCATGAGGGATTCACCTTTTTAATGTGCTAAGGAATTCTACTTTTGGAATTTTTTTTTCCTTTCAGTTAAGTTCAAATCTTTGTTTCTGTAGCTTATTGCATCTATTTCTAGAGCCTGGATATAAATAGTGCAAAGTCTAATTCCTGCTCCATATGACAGGGCTCCAAGTATTTGTGGGCAGCTATCATATGTCCATAATGTTTTCTTTGTATGCTAAGCACCTTATTTTCTTTCAACCATTCTTCATTTGGCATATTTCCATTTTTATTATCTTACTTTTCTTATTAAATTTACCAAAGTCCTTTTTAAAATAGAATACCTGGAATTTTCTGAGATACAATCTTACCAGTACCAACTACATTAAGAACATCCCTTTAGTGCTCTGTATCATGAGCTTTCATAAGGCAATTCCTTACACACCTATTATTAGAGTTTTTTTTTAATATCTATGTTACACTGTTGATATGATATAGGAGTATTCCTCTACTCAGTTCCTCATACTGCTAAGGTCCAAATAAATTGGCTTTTTTGCTTAAGGTGACCTAAAAATAGTGTTTAGGTTACACTTAGCCACTGAATTTGGTTGTTGCTTTATATCTTTCTAGGGATCAGGAATTCTTTACCTGGAGTCTACAGATTCCTCTGGTAGGAACAATAGCTTAACTCTTCCCTTCACTCCTTCATATAAGTGAAATTTAGTTTTTCCTAGACTTCTTTTTCCTTGAGACTATCCATCAGACCAGATCTTTGTTGGATTAAAGGAGTAAAGGATCAGATAATAGCTTAATAAAATAGGCTAAGAGCAATACAGCCACAAAGATTTCTAGGTGTGTATGATGCTTGGTTAGTAGATCATGATAAGCAACTAAGGGAAGGGAACTTCACCCAGCCAAATTAAATCAAGTTTTCCTCAATGCCTACTCTTGCTGAATATCCTTTTTTTTGTTGTTGTTGATACAGGTAAATCTCTTTTTGTAAACTACTGAATGACCTAAGTGTCTCATTTTATTCCAGTAGCAAACATTAACAAAAGACTAATAATCTGAGTCAGACCCAGGCCAGAACCCCCAAGCATCCATGAATATATTTCAAAGAGTCAATGAACTTTTGTTGGGGAAAAAGAAAAAAGAGAATCATTATTTTTACTAAATTCTAACTGAAATTCAGTGTTCCATTCAATTGTTAATTTAAAAATGACTTGTTTAAAATGATTGAAGGGGAAAGTGAATAATGTTGAAGGGGATACAGAAAAATTAATACATCATTGTTGATGGAATTATGAACTGATCCAACCATTTTGGAGAGTAAACTGGAATTATACCCAAAATGTTATAGAACTACCTATACCCTTTGACTGCAATATCACCTTTTGGTCTATTTCCAAAGATGATAAGGTGAAAAGGAAAGATATTCTACAATGTTTATAGCAGCTATCTTTGGAAATTGCAGAGATGCTCATTAATTGGAAAATGGCTGAACAAGTTGTGATATATGATTGTGATGGAATACTACTTGCTGTAAGAAATGATGTGCTCAGTGATCTTAGAAAGAAAGACTGCGAGAAATAATAAAGAGTGAAATGAGCAGAACCAAAAGGACTTTGGATACAGTAATAGCTATATTGTTTTATGAACAACTTTGAATGAGTAAGTTATTTTGACTGTTATAAATATCCAAATCAACTATAGAAGACATAGAAGAAAGATGCAATCAGCATCCAGAGAAAGAAATGGTAAATAGAAGTAGGTATAAAATAATTTTACACACACACACACACACACACACACACACACACACACACACATACATAAATGCATGTATGTATGCAAGTGTGTGTGTTAGTGTCTTAGAGTAGCCATCTCTAGGGTAAGGTGGAAGAAGAAAAGAAATTTACATGATAACGTTTTTGTGTGTTTGAAAGGAATACCAAGTTGTACATGGTAGATTTGCAGTTTGATGTTCAGTCATCTTTTTTATTACTCTATGTTATGGAAATTCTTGTTTTATTGCATAAATTGAAAATTAAATTAAATTGCAAATTCTTTTAAAATTACTCTGAGAAGAGTGGTGTAATTTTCAGGGGTCTTTTTGCTACCACAAAAATCTCCTACAATTAGTGGAATTGCTGAACAAATTATTGTATATGAATGTGATAAAATACTATTGGCACAGTAAAAGTTGAGGAAAAAATTTCATACAGATAAGGAAGGACATGCTAGAAAGCATGCAGAATGAAATTCATTGAACTAGAAGAAAAATGTATGTTCGCATCAATATTATAAAAAAAAGATAAATTCTGAAAGATACAGGAAATCTGATCAACTAAATATCAACCATACTTTTAGAAGCCTAATCAATATGAATTCTGCCCATCTCATGACAGAGAGTTGATGGATCCAGAATAAGAAACATATTTTAAGATGTGAACAGTATGGAAATGTATTTTGCTTGACTGTTCTCCTGTGTTATGGAGGTTCTGTATTTCTTTCTTTTTATCTCCCCAGTAGATAGGGGAAAGTGAAAGAAAGAAAAAAAATGTTGTTTGTGCTTTGTTTTCAAAGAGGACCAATGGTATCATGGAGTGATGTCTTGTGCATGAATTATATTTAATTAAGGCACAGTCAGAGTCATTGAAGTCCAGTGGGAAGACAAAAGGCAAGATGACTAGAGATGGCCCAGGATGCAGTGGATGACCTTGGGATCTTTGATGTCTGACCAAACTCTAAGCCCTATAGAGCACCTGTTTCGGCTATCTATTTGTGGCTGATAGAAGTCTTCTCATGCTTAGGGCAGGCATCCCACTAAGTCATTGACATGTTTTAGGCCCATTAGTTACCCTCAACCTGGTTTAGCCCATCTGGTTTTGCTGGGGTGTGACTGCCATGTATTCTACAGCGTCTTGAAGCTGCAGGTAAGAGTTGGGTGACAGGGGGACACCAAAGGTGGATGAGCATCCCCAAAAGGGACTCAGCAAGCATTCATCCCAGAGGTGCTAGTCCTCTCTGAGCATCCCATACACCCTTTATAATTTAATTATTATTTTGAAAAAAAGACTTCCATTAGGTTTTATCACACTGTCAAAGAGGTCTGTGATAACAAAAATGTTAGGAATCCCTGCTATAGATAAATGTTGAGTCAACTGTTGACGATTTTAATTTCTTGTTAGAGCTTTGAGAATCTGAATTCTGGTCCCTGTTATGAGATTCCTTCTGAAGATTTAGTGCTCTTGCAGAGGAACTGGGAAGGACATTGTGAAGCAACTGGTTCTCTTGCTGGGTTTCAAAGTAATTTTTTTTTAATTTTATTAATTTAATAATATATTAACATAGTATATCAAAGCAATCAGCTAAACTTGATTAATCTTTTCATTTAAATTAATTCAACAAATAAATAAAATGTCTTGTCACTTCCTCTAAGTTAGCATTAGAATTCCTTGTCATTCACTTTTCCTCTTGTATAGTCAAAGTTAATGTGCACTCCATGTTTCTGATTCTGTTTACTTTGAATTTATCACATAGAATTTTCAAGATTTCTATGTATTCCTCATACTTAGAAATCTTCATTTTCCTATGCTATTTCATGTCATTAATATGTCATGATTTATTTTATCATTCCCAATCACAGAATTGTATATCTAAACCCAGAAGAGACTTCAGGAACCATCTAGTCAAATTTCCTCATTTTACAGTTGAGGAAACTGATACACAGGAAGGTTAAGTATTAGATGTCAAAATCTGATTTCTGAGGCAGTGTGTTTCCCACTGCCAATCTTTTATTTGAAATTTGTGTAGTTTTCCATCTTTTTCAATTGAATAAAATTTTGCTATGTAAATCTTTGAATAAATAAAATTTTAAAGTTATTTTTAAATGAAATTTTCAGAGTATATTTTAAACTCTTTAATTATCAGGTCAGAGGGTAGGATTATTTTTGTAGCATTTAGTATGTATTGTCAATTTTTTTTTCCTTTTGGAGGGGCAATTGGGGTTGGCTAAGGTCACATGGCTAATAAGTATGTCAAGTGTCTGAGACCAGATTTGAACTCAGGTCCTCCTGACTCCAGGGCAGGTGCTCCTTTCACTGCGTCACCTAGCCACCCCTGTCATATACCTCTTTAAAAGATTTTTCCAGTCTCCAATCCCACCAGCAATGAATGAATATATTGCCTCTTCCACAATGCCATCGTGTTTTAATTTCACTCCCTTTAATCATTTTTCCCAATTTAATGAGAAGGAGATGATACCTCAAAGTTATTTTAATTTGCAGCTGTCTGATTATCAGTGAAGTTTAATGTGTTTTGAAGTGATTATTAACAATTAGTATTTCCTCTTCTGAAAATGATAGGTCCTGATCCTTTTATCAAGTTCATACTGTTTATAAGATTCAAATATTTGTAATATTCTCAGTAACTTTGTCGATAATTGTGTTCAAGCTTTTCAGTTACACAAAATACTTAGTTGCAAACTAGAAATGGGACTAAAATTTCAAAATCTAATTGAAAATGGCCAGCAGAAAATGAAAAAAGTGAATACCTTGTTTTTTGCAAAGGGTATCATTTTAATGTTCAATAAAATATGCGTTTAACAGAAATGTCTAACACTGAATGTAAGATTCGCTTTTAATAACAATAGTCCATATGTATGTAGCATGTTATAGGTTATAAAACATTGTCTTTCATAATAGTAATTGATTATAAATAACATTTATGTAGTATTTACTATATGTGAAGCACTGTTCCATGAAATCATTTAACCCTTGCCACAAGCCTGGGAGGTAGGTGATGTTATTATCCCCATTTTACATGTGGAGAAACTGAGGTAAACAGAGAATTAGCAACTTGCCCAGAGTCACACAGCAAGTAAATGTCTGAGGCCGGATTTGAACTGAGATCTTCCTAACACCAGACCTAGAGCTCTATCTACTGCTCCCAACTAACCTTACCCTTGACAACTAGACAAGGTTGGTAAAGAAATTACGTCTGAGGGAAGCTAAAGAACTTGTCTGCGGTCAAGACAAGTGTCAGAAAGAAGATTCAAAGAACTAGGTCTGAATCGAAATCCAATTTTTTTTTCCTTATTCTAGCCTACAGTCTTTTTGGGAAAAAAATCCCTGCCGTTTTAGCTGTAAATGCATAAACATGTGCAGGAAGAGTGGTACAATGGAAAGAATACTAGATTTGAAGTCGGAGGATGTGGTTTCAAACCTAATCATTGCTTCTTCTTATTCCTATGACTTTGGGCAACTCACTTCACTTCTCTAGACTTCAGTTTCCTTGGCTCAGAAATGAAGGATTTGGAATAAATACTCTCTAAAACCCTTTGACCTCTTAAATTTATAATCCCACTAATTCAAAAAGTAATAAGTCACTTTCAGCAATGTTCATCGAAACTGCTGATTAGATGACTCAGCAAAGAGTCTTGTTCGTAACAGGAATTTACTAAATGTTTGTTCAATTGAATATAATTGGGTAATGATTCCTTTTTCTGAACTTAGAATGGCCCTTCAATGATCACACCTTCAATCTTTAACAAATTAAACTTTCATTTAGCAATGTGCAGCACCCTGTGATGGACAGTGGGGCAGATACAAAGTTTATTTGTGTTTCTGTCATTGGCATCCTTGCTGTAGTTAATGGCTTCAAGTTACCCAGAATTAAAATTTCACATTCATTACAACTGTGCTCAAGGGGCTATAAAACTGTGAATACTCTTTGACCCAGCAATATCACACTTGGTCTTTATCCCAAAGAGATCAGAGGAAGGGGAAAGGACCTATTTATACAAAAAATATTTATGGCATCTCTTTTTATAATGGCAAAGAATAGGAAATTAGAGGAATGTCCATCAGTTGGGGAATGATTGAACAAGTTGTAGTATGTAATTGTGATAGAATGTTATTGTCTTATAATAAATGGAAAGTAGAATGGTTTCAGGAAAAGCTGGAAAGACATATGAACTGAGGCAAGGTGAAGTGAGTAGCAGCAATATTGTGTAATGTGAATGACTTAACTATTCTCAGCAATACAATGATCCAAGACCATTATAAAGGGAAATGATGAAAAAATGCTATTCACTACAGAAAAAGAACTGACGAACTGAGCAATTTAACTAAGAGATTTGTGCTGCATCAGATGCTATATCCCTTAGTCCTTAGCTTCCAGAATCAAAACATATCCTAATAAAGATTATTTTATGTTATTTTTACTGATCAAATCATATGCACGTCTGATATTGAATTATGTGACATTGCCAAGGACTTTAGTAGTAAAAAAAAAAAATTATTTTCTGGGATTCCAGTAGCTATGGCAGGTGAGGAGGTTGGGAGTGGGGGTTGTGCCCCTACAGCACCTACAGAGTCAAGTCAAATTTTCATAGGAAGTTTGCTTTCCTGGTTTCCTAGATGATGGTTTTGAGGGTGATGCTGGAGGCAAGTCTATACATGGAGGACAGATGACAATTTTTAAGATTCTTGGGTTCAGGGTCCTGACCTATCGCCAGTCGTATGCTGGAACCAACTCAGACTAATTGCAGAAGGTCAGTTGTTAAATTTTGAGTATGAGCATTTGCACCTCAGAATTGGCCAACACTACAAATCTGGACTTGATATATTGTTGTGTTGTTTACACATAAGAAAGTGTTATAGAAAATGTTAATAATGCAGATTAAGCTTAAATGTATATCTATGTATATTTTCACCTGGAAACCTGGTTATTAAACATTTATAAGCACACCTTTGGCTACCTCCATCAAAGTCAGAAGGGATATGTTGGTTGAGGTACTTTGATTTGACCTAGCTGGCATGTGCCAATTCTGCTCACTAAGGAAATGTTTCTATACCATGATGAGACATTAAAGGATATTAGTAGAAGGATAGAAAATAAGTAATTATTCAAATGCAGAATTTGAATAGTTGGTTTGTACTTTTTACACAGAATCCATATAAACACTAATCAATATTTGTTTTCTGATAGATCATGCTGATAAAAAATCATTTTTCAGTTTACAGTCTTTGATGCAGAATAATATTCTACCTAAAGCATCATTCCTGTGTAAAAAAGAGTCTGCTCATTGTTTATATGTGCCTGATTAAAATCTTATGCTTATGATTGTATCTAAAGATACTACAGTTCTACTTAAAATAAACCAATCAACCTACCTACCAACTCATTTCCCATACATCTGGTCCCCTTTTCTTCCAGAATACTTCAATAAACAAGGTCAAAAGAAAAAGAAGAGTGAACTGGTGAGGTTGTGGAAAGAGTACCTGGGGAATGATTGTGATTTTTTAAAAACTAAAGGTAGCAATAGAAGATAAGAATGACTGCAAACTGATTTTCATGGCCACATCATATAACATTTTGAATTTGGTTGGGCAAGTTGTAATCCTGAGCATTCTCCCTTCCCTCAGCCATCTGTTAAACCATACTGTTTATACTTATGCTTCTGGTGTTTAGTTTTGTTTGCCATGACATTTGATATGAAAACATTGCCTATGTGGTGACACATGTCAATCACTGAGAATTTTCATAGGCTTTCATAGAATCTCTGAATGATAAGAATTAAGTGCTTATAATCTGGTCTTTATCACCAATATTATTTGTGCTCTTATTGTAACATATTTTGTGTGATCGTAATATTTCAGTTCATCTCTTCTCAACTTTATTTTGATAAGTATGTAATAGACATTATAATTTTCCATTTTGATTCCAAAATTATGAGAATGAGCATTCTAACATTTTCTGATGACACCAATATACTAAGAAGTGATGTAAACCGCTTCCTTTAAAAAAGCCTTAAGAGCCTCATTAAACATCTTGAATGCAGGAAAAACATTGATGTTGACAAATAATGTACCTGCTTGACTGGAATTTTCAATGAGACATTTGATGACTAGGAAGCTCTTTGAATTTCCAAGTAAATGAAAGTTGAGAATTGACTTATGTAAGTATTTCTCCTGCATGATACACTGCAAAAATATGATCACTTAATCCCAACTCTATAAATAAGTATTTTCTCTACCAAATACATTCATTGTGGTATTACAAGGGGAACAAAAAATAATAAAAATTCAGGAAGTAAAGAATAGTGTATTTGAAAGTTGATGTCACCTTGATAAAGAAAGATAAGTATTTCTGCCTTCTTTTTCTTTTTTCTTTTCCTGATATATCTTTGAAACAGATAACAGTTTAAAAATGAAAACTTCAAATAGAATTGACCGCATCGAGAAGGGTTTACAATTCGAAGAGCTTTACAATTGAGAACATGCTTTCAAATACTTGAGATCGTTTAATTCCTATAACAGTCCCATTTTGGGTATGAAGAAACAGAAGCTAAGAGATTGAGTGATTTATCCAAGGTGAAAGAGTTATAAAATGTCAAAGTTGTCACTGAAATATGAATGACTCCAAATTCTGTCTACTTCTCCACTGCTTTGCTAAATATAAGGAAGCAAAGCACAAAAGGTATATCTAATTAACTTCAATCTGTGTTCTAATCCTTCCACTCATGCACATTGAATAGGGCGAGGAAAGGAAAGAAAATAAGTATTTGTAAAGGACCTACTATATACCAGGCACTGTGCTAAGCATACATTACAAATATTTTGTCTTCTGACTCTCTTAGCAACTCCACAAGGTAGATGCTTTTATTCCCATTTTAAAGCAGAAGGAAACTGAGAATTTCCTCTTTTGAAGTTTCCTACAGGCCACTGCAATCACAAATCCTGTTCATGAAAGAAAATCCATATTACTGATATAACATTGCTTTGGAAATCAACTGAGATAATATATGGGAAATTTTGGTTAATTATTGTTCTTCCTGCTGGAAGAAGACTAAAATGACATCATTATGTTGGAGTCAAGACACAGTGAGTCTGACATGACTGACCAGACTAATATGAGCTCAGAAGTTTCGACCACAGAGCTGGCACAGATAAAGTAGAGATGTCTCTAAATTCTCACATCTCACGTTTCTTTTGAGCTATTGCAATTCTGCTTTGCTTATAGACCACAGTGCCTTCTCTGATGAAGGCAAGTCATTCTAGGTGGTCCATTGCCATTGTGTCCCATGTCCCACAATTATTCCAAAGTTCTTGAGAGTGTACTTGTAGTGTTTTTTTTGGTGGTGATGTGAGTTCCTGCCTCCTGTCAGTTCTCTGTAAAATAGTCTTCTAGGTAAACATACATTTGGCATTTGAACAACACGGCCAGTTGCACTCTTGTAATGCCTTGCACCAGCAGATTCCCAAAAGAATGCTACTGTGAACAGCTTTTAGAGTTCAGATTACAAAATATAGTGAACACTCTGTTTATTCCATTACAAATCAAGACAAACATTCAAAACATTATAATATTCACAACATTACATCTTACCACAGAAAATGGCCACATAGTTTTCACTACAGTGGCCACAATATTCAGAACAAGGAACAATAGAATCAAACTTCCACTCATGGGCAACTCAATCATTAACAAGAAACAGTAGAATAATCAAACTTCCACTCATGGGGCAACCATTAACTTAATCTGTCACTAATATAGATTTACAATTACTAAATATCTTGATCACAAGTACAGTCATTAGAAAAACCACACAAACCCTCCACCCCTCGGTGTCCAAAAAACCTCAGTTCCATCCAAGGGGAGGCCTTTTCTTCATCTTGACTCTGGGTGGTCTCTCTGATTCCCTGGATCCCCTTCCAAGGTCCCAGCTCCCTCCTGAATCCACCAAACAGTCACCTGGATTCAGAAGCAGACAGCTCCCAGGTCCTTCTCCAGTCCTCAGGGCAGTCCCTGGCACACACTGAAGTTCACAGGGTCCAGCAAATCTCAAACTCTTCACCACTTCTCTTGTCTGGAACTCAAGGATCAGCCAAGCCATGAACAAACAAAGTCTTATCCTGGTCATGCTTCTTCAGGCAAGCCCTCTCAGCCTTCTAGTCAGGCCCTCTCAGCCTTCCAGGCAGGCCCTCACCAGATTCCGGTCTTAGGAAAACTCCAACTCAGTTCTCAGTCAGTTCTCATCTTCCAGATGCTGGGAGAGAAACTCTAACTCTCTCTCTCTCTCTCTCTCTCTCTCTCTCTCTCTCTCTTTCAGCTGGCCTCAGTCTCCAGGATTCTTCCTTCAGCAGGAGCAGCATTCCAATTCTGTCTGTCTGGAATTCTTGCTTATGTACATACCTTAGCCAATCACCTTCTTCCACATCAACAGGGGAGTTCATGCCTTCTCAACAGTGGGACAGAGTTTGCACCTTCCACACTTAGCACTAAGTATCTTGCTAAACTGATTACTATTATAACTCTCTGTAGTAGAATTTGAATGCTTAGCAGTTTAATTTGAAAAAGGACTTCAGTGTCTGGTACCTTATCTTGCCAGGTAATCTTCAGAATCTTCCTAAGACAATTCAGTTGTCATGTTCATCCTCACTGAAAGCATGCAACAACATGGCTGAAAATATCATGCTAAAAAAGCATGGGAGCAAGCACACAGCTTTGTTTCACTCCATTGGTGACTGGGAAAGCATGAGAACATTATCCATTATCCAGAACTCAGGTGACCTTGCCATCATGAAATTGATGTACAATGCTGACAAACTTCTCTGGGCAACCAGATTTTGACATAATTTTCCATAAGCCCTCACTTCTAACAGTATTGAAGGCTTTGGTCAAATCCACAAATGTATATAGACTTCTGTTCTGCTCCTGGCATTTCTCCTGAAGTTGTCAAGCAACTAACATCATATCAACTGTTTCTTATCCCTTTCTGAAGCCACACTGACTCTCAGGTAGACGACCATCTTCCAGGTGAAGGATGAACCTATTAAGAAGGACTCTGGCAAGAATCTTTCCAGCAAAGACTAAGACCTGCCTGTGATTGTCACAAGACAATCTGTTTCCTTTACCTTTATAGAGATGTACAATGGAGGTATCCTTTAAACTCTTAGGGAAAAACCTCTTCTTGCCATATAACCTAGAAAATTTCAGTCAGCTTTTGTATGAGTAATAGACTCCCACCTTATAATTTTCAGCTGCAATAGAATCAGCACCAGATGCTTTGCCACACAAAAGGAGTCTAATGGCATTTAAAACCTCTTCTTTCATTGGAACTTCAGCTAGGGAGGGATTGACTTTGACCTGAAGTAAACAGCCAATTACATCAAGATTGATTGATGATGGTCTGTTGAGAACACTATGAAAGTGTTCTTTCACTCTAGCATTGCGTCCTTCTCACTAATCTATGTGGCTCCATCAGCACTAAGTAGTTGAGATGCACCACAGGTCTTTGTCCCATAAATAGCCTTCAGGGCCTCATAAAAGTGCTTTGGATTGTTACTATCAGTATAAAACTGAATTTCATCTGCCTTCTTCCTGAGCCAAGAATCCTGCATCTCTCTAAGTTTTGCTTGTACTTTACTTTTGACAGCATGAAACACTGCCTTCTTAGAGACCTATGAACTATCCTGCAGATAGGGCAAGTGTTTATGTGGTGGTCAGAAAAAGTGATACAGGGATACCCTCAAGGTCTCTCTTAAGAACTGTGGAATTGATTGTGTGACATGGGAGACACTGGAACAGGACCACTCAGCATGGCATGCCCACATCAGAGAAGGTGCTGTGCTCTATGAGCAAAGCAGAATTGAAACAGCTCAGTGAAGAAACAGGATGTACAAATTTGGAGTATCCAGCCCAAATGTTCACATGGACTATTTGTGCCCAACCTGTAGTAGAGCATTCTGAACTCATATTGCTCTGATCAGCCACAGACACTTTGAAACTCAACTCTAGCATAGTGATGTCATTTTGGTCCTCTTCAAGAACGAAGGACAATGAACAACCCAGACAATTTAGGTGGAAAGGATTCAGTTTCCTGGCATTGCACTGTTATGCTGTCCAGACATACAACAAGAAAGTCAGAACAATGTTTCTATAGATCTTCAGTTTGGTAGGCAACCCAATATCTCTTCTCTTCCACACATTTCTTGGGAACCTCCCAAACATTGAACTAGTTCTAGCAATGTCTGCATCAAACTCATTATCAATGTGTATATCCCTGGAAAGTATACTGCCAAGGTAAATGAATTTATCCATAGTATTCATAGTCTCCGTTTGCTATAACTGACAGTTCCATGTATGGATGGTATGGTGCTGGCTGATGGAGCTTCTGTGTTTTCTTAGTTTAAATCATTAGGCCAAAATTAGCACAAGCCACAGAAAATCTGTCTATACTTTCTTACATCTCAACTTTAGAGGTCACAATGGAAATCATTATGGGAGATTAATTAACAGGAGACATTAGTGGGAAACATTATGAAACCATTAAAATACCATATACATGTCAACAATCCAATTCAAGACACATATTCTTAAGACACATTATTTATGAAACTGAATCCATTTGCTTTTGTGTTCTTGGTGGCCAGAGTAGTTCAATTTTTTGATTTCTAATCTTTTGCTAAACATAATACTAACGCAATAGCCAAGATATCTTATTTTATTGACATAGTCCATACCTTGGAATAAAAGCACCTTGGGAACACAATGTATTTATTTGTTTTAAAGAAACAGTATATTCAAGCCGTGTTTGACTATCACTGTGAGAGGTGCCTGAAATACCAAGATAAAGATGCAACAGACTCTGCTTACATTCTTCTAGGAATTAGTGACATTTTGGATTTTTCACTCCTCTTAAAAAAAAAAGTCACTTTCCTCATTGTGTAATGCAGAGCACATATGTGGAGGAGCTTGACCAGATATTCAAAATGCCATATGTTTTTACAGACAAGTGCCTGATTTGAGAGCCTTTTTCTTGCTCATGCATTCTGCTTTAACTGTCAAAAAGAATGTGTCAATCTTAGGCCAATATATTCCATTATTAGTTTGACTAGAAAATTAGCATATCAAGCACTTGGCAACTAAGTGAATTCTGAGCATTTTATCCAGTTAACTATGAAACTGAATCCATTTGCTTTTGTGTTCTTGGTGGCCAGAGTAGTTCAATTTTTTGATTTGTAATCTTTTGCTAAACATAATACTAACGCAATAGCCAAGATACCTTATTTTATTGACATAGTCCATACCTTGGAATAAAAGCACCTTGGGAACACAATGTATTTATTTGTTTTAAAAAAAAAGTATATTCAAGCCATGTTCAGTGAAAAGAGTGCGTGTTCCTTAACAAATATCATTTAAAATTTTAACCATGTATGTAACTAAAGTGAGGTTATATGGGCGTGAGCTATGGAAAATCATTTCAGAAGGATCAGAATTACAGATAGCCCAAATAACAATGGCAAAGCACATAGTTGGACTAAGGGGTAGACTGTCATCAAAAATTACTTACACACAAGAAGTGATGTAAAACATATCCACAAAACATTTAACTGGAAAACAAGATTGGTTAGTTGCTCAGGTAATGAGGACAGACAATAAATGAGAAATCTTTAGTGCTGGAGTGGCATCTTGAAGGAAAAAAAAAATTCCCATGCACTGATGTATCTAAGTATCTACTAAAGATAATTAATTAAATTTAAAATAAACATATCTTCTTAACCATAGCAAGGAAAAAATTATAAGGAAAAAAATTGCTTTCTTTTAAAAATGTTTTCAAAAAGGGAGTAAGAATGCTATAAAAATGTTAACTTTCAAGTGTTACCAAAAATACCTTCTGCAAATTTAAAGAAAATTTTTCACTGAACACTTTACTGCAAGTCATTGTTATACAAATGTACTTCTCTTAAGACAGTAACTATAGCAGCCCTGAGGCATTAATGATTAAACATCAGCTTTGTTGGATTGAACATGTGATCAGAATGCAGCATTCTACAGCAGTGGTTCTCAACCTGTGGGTCGTGACCCCTTTGGGGGTCACCTAAGACCATCGCAAAACACATATTTCCGATGGTCTTAGGAACCAAGACCGTCTATCTGTCTCCAGGAGGGTCCGCCCACATGCAGTATTAAAGGGTGGTGGCGTTAGGAAGGTTGAGAACCACTGTTCTAGAGTTCTCCAAACAGGAAAGATTTGTAATTTGTTTCATATGAGAAAGATATTTCTAAAATGTTATGGGGATCTTTCTATTTTTTTTTTGCTGAGTAAACAAACTATTAGTTAAATGTTTTGGGGAATTCATTGTTAAGAGAAGTCAGCGTTAGATCTTGTACAAAAACAACAGCTACAATAAAATCCTTGTCTATTGTGATTAATCCTCCCTTATTAACCTACTTTATACATTTGGTTTGTGTTAAGTGGATCATAGCCATACTGTTGTTTAAACTAGGTCGAGAAAGACATAACGAGAAAAAAGAAACAGAACTTTTAAGTGGTATAACACTGACAATAAAGAGACAGAGAAATAAATAGGACAGGGCAAGGTTGTGAAGTGTTTAAACACCAAGCTGGGATTTTATCTTTGATGCCAGAGAGATCTTTGAGGTAACACGGAGCCTCTGGACTTTGTAGGGTGGCAAGGTGACATGAACTCAGTGCTACAATTTCAGACAATTACTTTGACAGCTGAGTGGTGAATGGGTTGGTGAGACTTGAGGCAAGAAGAGTAATTAGTAAGCTATTACAATACTATAGGTAAGAAGTCATAAGGTGAGCTAGAGTAGTGCCTATGTGAGTGGAGAGAAAGAGGTATACAGTGGGGCAGAGCCAAGATGGCAGCATAGAAGCAACAAGGTTTCACAGCTTGCACATAGCCACCTCAAATACCCATAAAATATGACTCTAAACAAATTTTAGGGCTCCAAAATTCACACAAAAATACAGAAAAACACATCTCCCACCGAAGGCAGCTCAGCACAAAGGGCTCATTACAGCATGCTGGGAGCCGAAACCAGCCCAGCCTGAAACCTCAGCTTGTCCTGGGGTGGCCAGGACAAGCTGCAGATGGAGCCTTGAGGAGAGTGGATCAGCAGGAGCTGTGGCAGTTTCCAGAACTATCAAGCCATAAGGAACAAGGACTAAATGAAAGGTCAGTGGATCTCAGTTAAATTTGGGGGAGAAAAGCAATCTGGCCAAACTGCCTCCAGGGCAAGGAAGCAGCAGAAGTGGCAGCCCTGAAGCTGCCTCCATGTAGCTGCTTCAGAGGCTCCCAGACTGCAGACAGCAGGGAGGCCAAGTAATCATTCAGAGACTAAGTGCTTTTGTGTTAAGCAGCCTGGATCTGGATTGTGGTCTTGGGTGGTGGTCCTGGGGTGTGTTTTCATTGAGCCAAAGCTGGTGGGGGCTGCAGCAGCCTCCTAATAGCTCTGGCAGCTGTGAAAACCCCAGCGATTTGAGACAGAGCTTTCCCTGCTGGAAGCAGAGTTCCACGGAAATAAAATCAAGTAATTCACTGGAAACATGAGCAGGCAAAGGAAACAAAGTAAGAACAACAACCAAACTCCAGAATCCTTTTTTGGACACAAAAAGGATCAAAGTATGGAATGGGAAGAAGATAACACAGTTAGAACTCCCACATCAAAAGCCTCCAAGAAACATGAAGACTGTCTAAAAGCCATAGATCAGCTTAAGAAGGATTTTGAAAACCAAATAAGAGAAGTGGAGGAAAAATTGGGAAGAGAAAAGAGAAATGAAAAGAGAGTCAACAACCTGACTAAAGAAAATAACGCCATAAAAAATAGATTAACTCAAATGGCAAAAAAGGCCCAAAAAGCCAATGAGGAGAAGAATGCCTTAAAAAGTCAAATTTGCCGAATGGAAAAAGAATCTCAAAAGCTCACTGAGGAGAATAATTCCTTCAGAATTAGAGTGGAGCAAATGGAAGCAAATGACTTTATGAGAAATCAACATGTTATTAAACAGATCCAAACAAATGAAAAAATAGAAGGCAATGTGAAATATCTCCTTGAAAAAACTACTGACCTG
>CM053580.1:195385484-195434034 GCA_028627135.1 Pseudochirops cupreus | reverse complement strand
TGATGATTGAGGGGATCACAGGGTGGGGGAGGGTTTCTGGAAGTACGCACTTCTGTAAAGGGACAGGGACAGGGTAGAGAATAAAACAAGGGGGGGGGGGGAGGCAGAATAGGAAAGAGAGAAATATAATCAGTCTTTCACAATACGTCCACTGTGGAGATGTTCTGCGTAATTACACATGTACAGACTGTATTGAATTGCTTGTCCTTCCAGTAGGGATGGGTGACGAGAGATGAAGGGAAAGAATCTAGAATTTAAAATTCTATAAACAAATGTTTAAAAAATATGTATGTGTGTGCAAGTGTGTGTGTGTGTGTATATATATATATATATATATGTATATGCATATGTATATGTATAATTATTATTATTAATTACATGCCATGAGGAATTAAGATATACAGGCACTGGGGTAGGGAGACCCATCCTGCCCCACTGGAAAGTCAGAGGGGCAATAGAGGAGGACATAGGAGAGAGCAGATTGGGGGAGAGACTATACAGTGAAATATCTGTTTTGGGGTGGTGGGTAGGGGAAAGATAGGGAGAACATTATTAACTCAAAATCTCATGGAAATAAGTGATGTAAACAAGAAAATAAATAAATTTTAAAAAAGAAAGGTATACAAAAGATGTTGCAAAGCTAGAAATTTAAAATGTCATTTTATTGGATTTTTTGGGGGGGGAGAATGAATTGTTTATTATAACTGATTTTTTGATCCCAGAGTGGGAGGATGGTGGTGCACTTGACAGTAATAAGTTAAGTAGAGAGATGGGTTTGGGGTAAATGTAAGAATTCTGAGTTTAAGATACTTCTAGAACATCCAGTTTAAAATGTCCAGTAGCCAATTGGTTATTCATGAGTAGAATTCAAAAGGGACTAGGAGCTAGATATATAGAACTGAGAATCTTCATCATAAGACTGATAATTGAACCCATGGAAGCTGATGAGAACTTCAAAAGAAAAAGCCACTCAGAAAGGATTAGAATGGCATTTAATGTACAATATAGAAAATATTAGACAATAAAATAATTAGCAAGAGTACTGAATAGCCACTTCACCTTTAATTTAGCTCATTACTATTTAAACATTTCCCGCAGGCTATCTGTCTTCTGGCAAACCAAGTTTAAAAGGCTCATGTTCTTGTGGGTAGTTATCTCCTCCAAGAATCTTTGTAGTAATTGCAGCAGAGCACATCCCAAAATGCACCAGGCATCAACTAAGGGACTAGGAACCCCTGAACTTCTGAGGCAACTATTTCTGAAAACTTCATCTCTCGTGATTACTCCTTCCTCATGGGAAAAGATACAAAACCCAAGTTCAGTCCTTCCCAGGCAGCACATGTGCTTGAAGCCATGTGTGAATATCTGCCATAACTGACAAGGTAGCATTGGAGATGTGGTGAGGAAAGATGTACCCCTTTCCTATGAATTACATTCCAGAGAATCTAAGCCACTTACAGGTTCAATAGTGAGGAAGAAGAGAATGAGATCAATAACTGTCTTTCCTTTTAACTTCTACTGAATTAGTGGCTCTTCCTCCTAGGTGGCAAAAAAGGGGATTGTTTTTATCATCTCAGTGTAAGCTCTTCAGCATTGAAACATATGGATCATTGCTATTGCATTTACAGACCTAAACTAAGCATTTCTGGAGACAGCTGACAGAAGTGAGGAGACAAACTATATAGTGCAAAAAGTTGTTTGGAGGGTACACTAAAGTCCCTTGCATATATGAGTAGTAAGTCTAAAGTCCTAGGGACTTTCCTTACTCAGATATTAGGAGTCAGAGCTGGGAAGTCACTGGTCTCAGATCCTTGGCCTAGAGTGTGGCAGCATCCTCTACTTCATTAGAATTGGCCTCTTTGCACTGAAAAATTAAGAGAAAATCATAGCTGGAGCTATCAGGTCTTCAGGCTTTACAAAGAAAATTCATATGACAGAAACAGATTTAAAGCTCAGAAAGATCCTAGGCATCATCAGATCCAATGCCTTCATTTTACAGATGGGAAAACTAAGACCCATTTGCAACTGAAGCTTTCCTTTATTTCAACTCCATGGAACATTATGCCCCTTCCAGGAAAAGTTCATCACTTCTAATTTTACCACCTTGCTGCCATTTCAAGTTTTGGATACTACCTGTCTCAGCCTCCTTTCCCCTCTGATTACAGTGTTTTAGGTTAGAGTATTTCACTACTCCCGAAGATTTCCTTTATAGAGGGCAGAAATTAAACTCCCAAGCTCACTCTACTTTGTATCTGCAGCTCTAACCACTTTCCACAGAACAAGATGATCCCAGCGCTTCCCCCCATGGAGTATGCCCTCCATGCTGAAACCCAAAACCTACCTTAATAAAGAGCTAAGTACTCAAGTAATGGGTTAGAAAAATGTACAAACAGCAGGAAAAAAATCAGATGATAGACTCTTATTTTGATGATAGGAAAGATCAAAACATACAACCAGGAGAAGACAACAAAGTCAAAACTCCTACATCAAAAGCCTCCAAGAAAAATGTGAATTCATTGCAGGTCATGGAAGAGCTCAAAACGGATTTTGAAAATCAAGTTAAAGAAGTAGAGGAAAAATTGGGAAGAGAAATGAGAGTGATGCAAGAAAATCATGAAAAACAAGTCAACAGCTTACTAAAGGAGGCCCAAAAAATGATGAAGAAAATAACACTTGAAAAATAAACTAACACAAATGGTAAAAGAGATCCAAAAAAGCAATGAGTAGAATAATGCCTTAAAAAGCAAGATTGAGCAAATGGAATAGGAAGTCCAAAAGCTCACTGAAGAAACTAATTCCTTAAAAATTATAATGGAGGAAATGGAAGCTAATGACTTTATGAGAAATCAAGATATTATAAAACAGAACCAAAAGAATGAAAAAATAGAAGACAATGTGATATATTTCATTGGAAAAACCACTGACCTGCAAAATAGATCCAGGAGAGATAATTTTAAAATTATTGAACTACATGAAAGCCATGATCAAAAAAAAAAAAGAACCTAGACATTATATTTAAAGAATTATCAAGGAAAACTGCCCTCATATTCTAGAATCAGAGTGGAAAATAGATATTGAAAGAACCCATCAATTATGTCCTCAAAGATAACCCAAAAGGAAAATTCCTAGGAATTCCAGAATCAAGGAGAAAATATTGCAAGTAGCCAGAAATAATTTGAGTATTGTGGAAACACAAGCAGGATAACACAAGATTTAACGGCTTCTACCTTAAGAGATTAGAGGGCTTGGAAAATGATATTCTGGAGGTGAAAGGACAAGGATTAAAACAAAGAATCACCTAACCAGCAAAACTGGGTGTAATATATCAGAGAGGAAAGAAAATGGACATTCACTTGAATCTGCAGCACTCAGCAGAATTCCTGGCACATAGTAAATGCTTAATAAATGTTGGTTAAATTGAACTAAAAAAAAAAAAAGCAAGCAACCTGTCCATAATTGCAGAGGCAGTAAGCATTAGAGATAAGCTTTGAACTCAAGTGCTCTGACTCTTGAATCAATATTTTTGCATCATTCCTCTCTCCTTTCACAATGAAAGGCTATAGACTAAAAATAACAAAAGAAGAACCTAATTCCTCCTGCCTTCTCTATCACCATAGGCACTAATGCAAAACTACACTTCTTGGGTCAAAAATTCAGCATGTTCAAAGTACTTTCTCAGACTACTTTGTTACTCTCACCTCTTTGTATCACCAGACTTCATGAAGAAGGTATCATAAATAGATCTTTCAAAGAAACAAAGACATTTTTTACTTTTTTGGGAGGGGGGAGGACAAGGCAATTGGGTTAAGTGAATTGCCCAAGGTCACATAGCTAGTAGCTCTACACTGTGTTTGACCGTGAAAACAAAGGTAAAAAGTCAATAATTCCTCCCCTCAAAGACCTTCTACCATATCTATATATTATCTCTTGGTCAAGCTACCTATCTAATAAGAGAGCTAATCAGTGATCCAAATTCACAGATGCACATGCACACACAGGGGCACATTTAGGGGTGTGTGTGTGTGTGTGTGTGTGTGTGTGTGTGTGTGTGTGTGCGAGCATGTGTGTATGCATGTATGTATATATGCATGTATGTATATATACACACACACACTTTTATATATACACATACTTTTTTCTTTTTTGAACAAGATCTATTACTTCATCTGCACATGGGATGGGGGTAGGGATGAGAACAAATTCCTTCTGCCAATATAGTTGTAACATTCACAGAGATTTGCCTGTGGTACTAAGCAATTAAGTCAGTGGTTCTCAACCTTCCTAATGCTGCAACCCTTTAATACTTGTATGTGGGTGTATCTGCATGTGGGCAGACCCACCTGGAGACAGATAGAGGAGCGACGTCTCAGTTCCTAAAACCATCGGAAATATGTGTTTCCCAAAGGTCTTAGGCAACCTTTGTGAAAGGGTTGGGTCATGACCCACAGGTTGAGAACCGCTGAATTAAATAATATGCCTATGGTCACACAGTTAATATGCATCAGAAAAAAATTTTGAGAACAAATCTTCTTGATTCCAGGGCTGATTCAGTACCTGCTATCCCACCTGGACTCTCAAATGAAACATAGAGATAGGGATGGGACCAGTGATCTCACTGGTGTAAGAAATTCCCTAGATAAGCCAACTCCTTACTTAGGTCAATATTTTCACTACAAGTTTCAGAGTGTTGACTATAATACTGAGAGGTTAAATAACTACAACCTGGGTCTTCCTGGCCTTAAGTTCAGCTTTCAGTTCCACTCACCAAGTCAAAGCATCTATGGTTCATATCTTTAAATGTAGTTAGTATTCAGATAGTAAATATTATCTGCCAAATTGAGTATAGAACAGACTTTGAATTAGAAGTCAGTTTACTGAACTTAAGTTAGAAAAATATTCTTGGATATAAATCAGACACATTTGCAGATGCAGTAAAGTGGACTTCGTAATTATAGAAGTTGCATTTATTACCCTAAATGAACAACTACATAAATAAATATCCTAGGGGGAGAGGGACTGTACTTCTGAAATTATCTGACTTCCACCCAAGTAGTGGTTCCCGGAGCTGAAATACCTGGCCCAAGGTTTTTTGTGCCAAGATAGCATGCCAATAAGTAAGCTTGATGAAAGAGATGATATAAACAGGTCGGGTATAAACAATTAAATTTTATTTTATGTTTTAAGGAAAGCTGAACTACCAAAAAATGAAATTCTGGCACATAAGAAATTGAAAATGAAGATTTAGCTTCTAGGGAAATATTAAAACTGTTTGATGTCATGAGAAAAAAAAACTAACACTGAGGGTGTGAGAAGTATTGGGAAAAGCTAATTAAAATATATGGCATGTGGCCAAATTAAAAATCATGTGCAATTTTGGAATTAACATATCTATGTTATTTATTTATTTTATATACCTTATTTAAAAGAGTAAATAAATATAAAAATAAGTATTCATTGTACAAATGGGGGAGGAAGTATGATAAAACAGTTTTATAAATAATTGTATAAAACCACTGTATCTGAAATATATGCGTATATGTAACCTATAAAGTATATATATATATATATATATATATAGATGCATACACAGATATGTATAGATGTGTGCATACAGATATGAAAGTGTGGGTATACATACATGCATCCATATATATGGGAATAGCAATATCCTCTACCCTTCCCCAATCCACCTGCTCTCATGTAAGTTGTTAGTTTTTCCTTTAAAAAGAATCTTGCATAAGTAATTGGCTCAGGGGATCAAAGGCTCAGGCTGCTAACAATACTTTCTGGTATTCTCAGTACATAACAGTCCCCAAAGAATTCCAGGCCTTCTCTGATGCTTAGCTATTAGACCACCATGGACTCCTCAGAAGCACAGGAGATTTGCTTAGCTGAATCAATTCTTTAATGCATATCTTCATTGAATATCCTTTCCCCATTACTGCTAAATAAATCTCCTTTTGTCAACTGTTGAATGTCAATGAGCAGTTGTGGGAGCCTTTTGTGCTAAGCATTTCTTTTATGTGCAGCAGTTGGTTTTAGCAATCTCATACATGATTTATTTTGCACATTGAAGGCCTTTCTACTCCTCTATAGAGATACACTGTACATGAGCCAAACCCAGACTTTAAGTAAATCTTTCCCAGGTTGCCAGGATGGGGTATAAAGGGCAAAAGAGGGCAGCAAGGAATTCAGACCTTCCTTTTGGTGCTCTGGATCTCCTAGCACTGAGCTAATCACTGAATATATGGATTCACATCAAAGTGACCTAGAGAGGGAGAGGGTACAGTACCCCAATCCTTTGAGACTAGGGATAGTTTGTAAATATTAAATATGTATGCATATGCATACACATAAATATGTATGCATACACATTCACACGTTATATACATGTACTTATATAAACACATATTTCATTTCCTCCAATTTCTTAATCCTAGTCTTTTATGCCAATGGCAAAAGTCTTGTCTACTTTGCCCCATTGTCCACTAACCATGTTACAGTATACAGCAGCCCTGCCAACTTTTCTTTTGAAGTTTTTCATAGCTATCTTTTTTTCTCCATTCTCATTGTGACCATGTCAATATTTCATGCTCATCATTTCACAGCTGGCTTGTTGTGATGGAATCTTAGCTATCGCCCTTTATCCCAGAGCCAGAAGGCAGAAGAGTGAGTACATAATGAAGTGAAAAAAAAGTTATTATTGTACTCTGTACAAAGTGATTAGAGGGGATTAGTGTTAACCAAAATGACTCACTTTGTAGAAAGGAAATAAGGACTGGGCACAATATTTTAACATTTAGAATTTCTTCTTATTTCCACTAGTGCCAATAGCAAAAAAAAAAAAAAATCTTCTGTGTTCGTAATATGCTAACCTTTACTGACTCACTCATTAGGGCCTTTGGAATTTGATTGTGAATGGAAGAATCTTCCTATAAGCACTAAAGTCAATGTTTTCATTCTTCCAATTAATAAAGCAATAATCAAAGACCATAAAATGAAGTTAAGAAAAGGAAAAAAATAATTGTCAACCTCCCAAATGCCACGTTCTTTTGCCAAATTGTGCACTACTATACTTGAATTCATTCTTGATGTGTTATGATTTTTTTATTGGTATTTCCTTTTTCCAGTAATATCTTTTGAATAACTCAAAGTACATTATAAGGATGATATCCCAATGATTACAGGCAGTTGGACTTTGGGTGTTAGTGTAATTAACCCCATTTTGTGTTTTGGTCTAATGATGTGAAAGGTTATCTGGATAGCTTAAGGTTACATACAAAGCAAGTCAAAGCTGATGGTGAGATTAAAGTAATTAATCTCACTTCTGGCCCTGTGCATAGTTTCAGTTATTTTCCACTCTCAACCATCATTTTCACGTAAATATGCTTCCTAATTAAATAATCCACTAACCCTTCCAAGAGAAATAGTATGAGGAGACTTATTCCATCCACTCATATTTCTTCTAGATTAAATAAGTATATAATATACTCCCAATTATCCATGATACTAAAGGATAGGAGGAAATCAAGTCTGAGGATCTCATTTTAAACACTAATTTAAGTATCCCTACGGACAACACATTTCTTAAATAACTGGCAAATAGACAACTAGGAGGACACTAGTGTTTTTTTTAAATCTTTCCCACATATTCTATAATGGAGATGATGCTAATAACCAATGCAATTTTTTAAAAAAAATGATGGATCACAATCTGATAACCAACTTGATAACTAAGAATTAATCAGTTGTAAGTTGATATAGTATATATCATGCTGGATCTAGAGTTAGGAAGACCTGAATTTGAATTCTACCTCCCAATACTTCTTATCTGATTCTGAGCAAGTTACCTAACTCTATTTAGCTCCAGTTTTCTCATCTGTTAAATGGAATCAATAATGGGGTTATTGTTTAAATCAAATGAAATATTGTACATGAAGTATTATGCAAACATTAAATCATTTTATCAATATTATCATTATTAATCACAAAATGTCATACCTTTTTCTTGCTGAAGTTGATATGATCTAATTCTTTCTCTCAGAATCCACAAGTGGGAGATACATAATAATCTGACTTTAAATGGCAATGTTAAAAAGAGTCAATCCAATGGTTATCTTGAAGATGTTTTATCATATAATACTCTGATGCCAGTGCATCATATTCACCAGCTAAAAGTTATCAAAAATACCTCCCAGGAACCAGGAAATAAAATGCAGCATTTACTAAACCATCCACCATATCCACGTTGTCTCTGTCATTACTTTCAATCGGTTCTACTAGTGAAAAGCTATGAAATCTTCATCATAAAACTTTATATGATTATAAATTTGTCAGTTATAGAAATTCAGTAGTTGTATGGATGGTGGTGAGGGTGTTCAAAAAAGAAGAGGAAAAAAGGAGAAGGAAAAAAGGAGGAGGAGAAAGAAGCAAATGATGAGGAAAAGGAAGAGGAAGAGGAAGAAAAGAACAAGAAAAATGATAGAAACAAGAAGAAGCAGAAGGAAAAGGAGGAGGTGGATGAAAAGAAGAAAAAGGATGAGAAGGAGGAGGAGGAAAAGGAAGAGGAGGAGGAGAGGAAGAGGAGGAGAAGGAGAAGGAGAAGAAGAAGAAGAAGAAGAAGAAGAAGAAGAAGAAGAAGAAGCCAGCACAGCAGCATCCCCAGCAGCAGCAGCCTTGGTCACACAGATTAAGTAAACACATGAGTTAAGAAGTTCTCAATAGTTCTGATTTGTGCAAAAAAAAAATATATATGTATATATATATATATATATATATATATATATATATATATATATATATAGTCTCTACCATGTTATCTAAGGTTACAAATCCATCTCCTTATATTACTACCTCACACTGATAAAATGATTTAATGTTTATAAGGCATGTTCTTCACAACAGTACTTTGAGTTAAGTAATATAAGTTTAGTCAATTATACCCATTTTGTATATAAGGAAACTAAGATTCAGAATTGCTAAATAACTCATCCAAAGTCATATAGTTAATAATGGAACTAGGACTTGAACCCAGGTCTTCTATTTCAAGTCCGGTACACTTTCCATTACACCATGTTCTCTTACGCTGCCAATCACGATAATTAATATATAGAACTACATGAAAAGAAAATGCCTTGTTTTCGTATGGTATAATTGTTAGGTACAATTGCTTTCACTAAAAGTACTCATTGCATTTCACATCCAGAATAAAAAAAATGTGAATAAAGATTAATAAACATCTGAAAGTATTTCAGAAAAAAAAAGCCATACAGAGTTGCTCAGGGAACTGAGGGTTTTGTATGGAATTGAGAGTTTTGTATGATGAGAATTTTCCAAAGGGAGTGAAAAATCTCTTCTACTTTGCAATCCACAGGGAATCAGTGGAAAGGCACAAAATGATGCTGCTCTATAAAGCAGGTTGTACTTGAAATACTCAATAAGGCCATGTTTGATTGAATACTAGGTTAGAGTCAGCCACTTAATCTTCAAGCATCTGTTGAGACACATACTGAGAGCACTTATGCCAACATTTGAAAATAGGGCATGCTTCTTCAATTACATTCCAGTTGTTCTTTACACTGTCTCTAAACACAAAAAGACAGGAAGAATTCACTATGATGAAGTAGCTATATGAAAAGCAGGAATTAGGGGTTGACAATGTTTGGAAAAGATCATAGGAAGATAAATCTGGAGATGAAGGGGACCTCAGAGGTCATCTAGTTCAACTGCTTATTTTAGAGATGATTAAACTGAGGCCCAGAAAGTTTCAGTGATTGGCCCAAGGTCACATAAGTAAAATTTGTAGGAAGTAGAATGTGAACCCAGGTGTGTTGACTCCCAAGCCTGGGAATACTCCATTGTACTGCATTTAATATTTGAGTTTTAATCATAATATCATCACTTGGTTTGCTTTGCCTTCAGACTCCTCTTTCATAAGAGAGGAGAAATGATCTGCAAGAAATGAGTGATGAAATAAAAAAAAATGAGTGGTGAAAGGAGAAGCGAAAATGTTCTCAAAATGGAGGAAGATAAATGGTAAATAGAATTATTGTTCATAATATGGTGGAAAAATCATTCGACTTAGAATCAAGGTACCCTAACTTCAGTTACTGACTGTGTAAACACAGGAAATTCAATAGAATTCATATGTGCGTGTGTATACACACATATATACATAATACAGACATATATGTATGTGTGTAGGATTAATATATGTACATATGTATACTAAGTAATATTTTATGTATTACATATACATATGTCCATCTGTTCAATAAATCACTTATGCCCTCTATACCTCAATTTCCTCAACTGTAAAATGGAGATACTTTTAACACTTTCATTAACCCTACCTCCTGGGGTTGTCATGAATAAAATATTTTAGTTTTAAAGAGCTGTTTTTCTTATTATCAGTTAGAATGTAAGCTCACTAAGGGCAAAAGTTGTTTTGCTTTTGTCTGTTTCCCCAGTGCTTAGCACATAATGCCTGCTACACAGTAGAAACTTTAAAATATTTGTTTATTTATTGATCATGTTATATATCAGAGTGAAGTGAAAACATTCAAAGCTTCCGCTCTTCTGATGCCTTCTTTAATTGATATTTTGTTTCTTCCTCTTGAGAGTTTTAAGACCCTCAGAGAGGAACAACAGGGGAAAAGGATACAATTTTGCTTCCCCATTTCCAGAAGCATCTGTGGTGTATATGGTGCGATAATCTCCATAAATCTAGGTTTAGGTTCTAGCTCTGTCATTTATTAGCTATATTAGCATGGGCAAGCCACTGATCCTCTCTAAACTTCAAAGTTCTCATCTTTAAAATAAGCGTAATATTTCACTTTAACAAATATTTAGAACCTACTGTGCTAGGATCTAGAAATGCAAAGATAGAAGTGAAACTATGCCTATACTCAGTGAATTTACTGTAAGGGAATATAACATAAACACAGAAAAATAAATAGAAGTTAATTTGGGAAAATTGAGAAGATAAAGAAAGATTAAACTGAAGAGATGAGGTTAAACGTGAAGATAGTGACTCCAAAGAAGCTGAGATGAGCATGGAATAGAATTCCTGGTATGTGGGATGGTGAAGGGAGTTAGCTAGCCTACACAAAAAGCAGGTGTCTTCTATACCATTTTTCATCTGATGGTAAAAAGGTCCTGAAAACTTTTTAGGGGAATTGCCACATTTAAAACTCTGTCACCAGGTCGTATAGCAGGTTTAAGTTATCTGTAAAGTAGCTAAGAGGCCATAACTTCTGTCCCTGTAACATCTCCAAGAGCCTGAGCTGATGGGGGACTTACCTTGCAGTACCAATCACTTAGTATTCCCAGGTACTCCAGTCAATACCGATGCTGCTATGGGATCTCCATAAGAGAAATACTACACAATTTTTGCCTTTTTTTTTTAAAGGTCGCTACTTAGGGACCATCCCTTTCTTCACTGGGGGTTGGATGAAGAATGTGTCTTACCTTCATACAAAGACTCAATCTCTAATAATAATAATCCATTAATAATTAATATGTTATTGTCTCATATCAAGAATGTTTGACTTCTAACTAATGCTTTAACTAACCCATTTTTATAAACATATATACACTATACCAAAATTTTCTAAAGAGTTCTTTCTCACATCTCTGAGATCTTGCATTCTCTTTCATATTTTTCTCTGTAATTATTTATGCTTGGATGCTTGGAATTTAGATCTTCTCTCTCTCTCTCTCTCTCTCTCTCTCTCTCTCTCTCTCTCTCTCTCTCCCTCTCTCTTTCACTTTCTCTCTCCCCACTTTCTTTTTCTTCTTCTCTTTCATACACACACACACACACACATGCACACACGCATGCACACACATTCACAAACACAGGGAATCTACATGTTTGCACAAAATTAAGACAGCTTTGGATTTAGGTTTCTTAGATTAAATCAATACTACTTTTTCATGATTTTAATCTATAAGTATATTCACTATGCAAATGAGAATTCTATGGATTTGTTAACCGAAAACAATATCACAAATCCATGAGACATTGCATTGCAACTAGATTTATTACAAGAGAAATGAACATGGACGTGGAACCCTAAGTTATGGCAAAGAGTTCTCAATTCATACAGAAGGTTGTATATTTATGATAGTACAATAAAGGAAGAAGGAGAAAACAGCAATTTCATCCTAAATGGGAATAGCATGGGAGGGGAAAGGGTGCCGTAAAGGTGGGGAAAGGGCAAAACCCCTCCCCAAAGGGAGGAACAAAGTAATAGCAAAAGCTGAATTCTTTTCCCTTTGGAACCTGATAGACTGATGGTAGTATGGTGTGCTTATCTATGTGATTAGCTCCAAGGATCCCAGATACACAGTCTCTCATCCTAGTGCAGACTGTTTATCATCTGTCTTTACTTCTAAAGACCATAAAGAGTCTGGCTTGAGGTGCAAACAACAAATTATGTCAGTTCACAGTGGGCTCTGTCCTTGACACATTCAGGGCCTCCTATATATTCCACATCCAGTGTTTCTGTAAAATATGATAACCCAAAAAGAAAAATTAATTCATGGGACCCTTTAACAAACTTGTCTTAATGGAAAATGACAGCTCCAAATAAAACTTGCTTTGCTGTAAACAGAACAGGGAACCACTTATTTGAAATATACCAGATATTCCCATCCTCCAAAAAAGAAATCTTCTTCTGAAATGTATCAGAGTACCTACAGTTCCACCAGTACAATCTCATTCTGTTCATTCCAGAAGATTTTTTTTCTTGGTCAGAGAAAGGGCTTCTATCAAATGTAAATACCTCTAAAAAGTCTGATAATTTAAAGCGGTGGTTCTCAACCTGTGGGTCGCAACTCCTTTGGGAGTCAAACAACCCTTTCACACAGGTCACGGGGGTCACCTAAGACCATCGGAAAATGCATATTTCTGATGGTCTTAGGAACCGAAACACGGCTCCTCTATCCATCTCCAGGTGGGTCTGCCCACATGCAGATACGTCTACATATAAGTGTTAAAGGGTCATGGCATTAGAAAGGTTGAGAACCACTGAT
Source organism: Pseudochirops cupreus (assembly GCA_028627135.1). Taxonomy (NCBI): domain Eukaryota; kingdom Metazoa; phylum Chordata; class Mammalia; order Diprotodontia; family Pseudocheiridae; genus Pseudochirops; species Pseudochirops cupreus. The sequence goes on along the minus strand of CM053580.1, from coordinate 195,420,996 downwards.
CTAAAGTGAAATCAGCTAACCCTTAAAAGGAGGAGGAAATTATGATAGCTAGGTGAGAAAACAAGACTATATAGGAAATATGTATGGAAAAGAACTTGGAGGGGGAAAAAAAACAGGCATACCAGGAAGAAAAAGTTGCTAGAAAGGTAAGTAGGAAGTAAGGAGGATAAAAGGGGAGTAGAGAGAAAAAATTATTTGTCAATAAATAAACAATCTCTAACCACCTAGCAATAATATGGAAGATCTGAAAATTACAGCCAGTGCACTGATCAGTTGATCTGTTTACCAACTGAGGGGGGAAAAAGAATACCCTAATTTTCTTAAACCTATAAAATATCAATTTCTTCATACAAAGCCAAGAAATAAGATAGAAGTTATAAGAAAGAAGAAAAAAGTAAAAAGAGAAGAAACAGCAGATACATGAAAAAAATGGAATTCAGAAGTGGCAACGTTATCAGAAACAGTTGGAAGAGATTAGAAGTAGTGAGAAAGGTTTGCCAGTGACTCATAGACACAAATAACCAACACTGTCATGCACCCCATTCCTGATCAGCAGAACTAGTGATGTCATGGAGCCAATGAGGGGGAAGAGAAAAATGTATAACCTTTAGATGTCAACAAATAGCTCATACGGAGATAGCAGCATTTTCCTTTCAACTGTGCAAGGTAGATAAGACAAGTCCAGTTACTCCTCTTTTATTCATAAATAACTCAAGTTTTAGAGTGCTAGCATAATAGAATTATCAGATCTAAGAATCAGACTTGCAGACTACCAACCGATATGATATTTGTTACCCTGTGTCCTATCACCCTAGAAAAAATATGGGATCACAAGCAAAGGAAAAGCTGGGAAAATGTCACTTAGAGAACATATCAGTGGGCTTGGAATCACATGAGTATTTGGGATAAACTGAAGATATCTGGTATGGTGAAGATAAAACTTAGTAGAAATTTGGTCACCATCCTCAAACATTTGGAACACTGGCATTTGGAATGGATATTATACAGCTCTTGTCTTATTTTGCTTCTTCTTCCTATGCTAAGGAAAATTATCTTTATATTGAAATATAGGGATACAGTCTGGACATGTGATTTCAATATTATAGGTAACTCCCTGATAAGGAAGCCCTCAAATGACAGAATCAACATGGTAGTAGTAGGTAGGTGTTAAGAGTGATCCTAGGTGACCTGGATGAGTTCAGGACATCAGACCCATTCAAACTACATTTGAAAGTACTGAAAGAATTACCTAAAGTGATCTCAGGTATCTTTGAAAGATTATAACAAATAAAAAAGGTAAAACAGAACTGAAGAGACACAAAATTTTTTCCAGATTTTTTTAAAAAGAGATTTTACAAAGTGCAAACCGTGTGAGTTCAAAAAAAATCAACTTTCCAGTTGCAAGATTGGGGAAGTATGGCTAGACAGATTACCTAAGAAAAATATCTGGGATTTTGATGAACTCAAAGCTCAATATGAAAACTAGTGATTTCTTGGACTACGTTAAGAGAAGCATAGTATCCAGAATTAGGGAAATGACATTACATTGTCCAAGTCAGATCATTTGTGGATTATTGTGTTCAGAACTGTGTGTTAGTGCCAGCTATAATGGCTTGAAAGAGCTGATTGCTAAATTTTCAAGGTGAGTATTTACTCATCAGAAATTATGATTCACCAAAAGTCAGGCATTGGTTTGTTATTTTGTTGATTGCATAGAATTAAGAAAGTGCTCAAATTGCAGATTACATTTAAAAATGTGTTTGAATAATCCCACCTCATCAGAACCAGCTGTAAAACATTTACCAGCCTCCCTGGAATTGCTTTATAAATCTTGTTGGAATTTAACAGGAGTGAAGTTGAAGATTATGTGAATGAAATCATCACAAGACTGGAGGCTGGTGTCTATAGGATAATAGTAATTCTCCTGGCATTTATGTAGCACTTTAAGATTTGCAAAGTACTTTATCTCCAATATCTAATTTGTGTTTCACCCTTGGTGTTACATAGGTTCTGATACCTGGTCTTTTACTCTCCTTACAGCTGTAAGTTAAAAGAATGTGAATTTCTTTAGTGAAATACCAACTGTTCTACAAATTAATCTAAATAATCATAATAAATGATTCAATTACACTAATTAAAGTGTTCATGTTGAAAAGACAAAGGCAGTTTTCTTCTTCAAAAGTGACAAGCTGGGAAAGAGGGATTGAAAACTCTAAATATAAAAGATTAATTCTATGGAAAAAAATAAGATCATTTGAAAAGTCACAGAACTACTTTTCTCTTATCAATGCTTTTCACACTTTTCTTTCTCTTCCTAGTATCTGTCAGGCTTTCTAGCCATGGGAATTAAAAATTTAAAATAAAAGCATAAAATAAAGCATAAAAAAGCATAAAATAAATCAAATACAATTTTAAGAAAGCATAAAATAAAAAGTATTTGTCAGATTGTGCAAATGTGAGAACTGAGAATTTAAAACTAAAAGTAATTAAGAAATGTTTAATATCCCAGTGTGAAGCAAATGCTGTTTCCCAAATATAAGGAAAAACAACAGTGATTCAAAACAGGAGATGTTGTTTTTTTTTTTCCTGCTGTTGTTGTTGTTGTGGAGACTTTTTTTGCTTATCTGGGAAAGCCTAATACCATACTTCTCCAATCTTACAACAGCAAAGTTTAGTTTTTTGAACTCACATGGTTTGCAGTTTGTAGAATCCACTGTTTCTTCCCCTCTTTATTTTTTTTTAATTTGATAAAAATTTAAAATTGAACCTCAGACACTCACAAGTGATGAGATCCTGGACAAGTCACTTAGCTTCTTTCTGTCTGTAAGATAGAGATAATAATAGTATCTATCTTCTAGGGCTGATATGAGGATAAAATGAGGCAATATATTCATGAAATGATTTCTCTTTCCTGTTTACTATTTCATGCTTCTCTTGCTTCTTGTATTTGAAAGTCAAGTTTTCTGTTCAACTCTGATGTATTCACCAAGAATGCTTCAATTTCATTGAATATCCATATTTTCCCCTAATGCAGTGGTTCTCAACCTTCCCAATGCCGCGACCCTTTAATACAGTTCCTCATGTTGTGGTGATCCCCAACCATAAAATTATTCATACTGTAATTTTGCTACTGTTATGAATCTATCTGATATGCAGGATGTATTTTCATTGTTACAAATTGAACATTGAGAACCACTGCCCTAAAGTATTATACTCAGTTTTGCTGAGGTGATTCTTCGTTTTAATCTTAGCCCCTCTGACCTCCAGAATATCATATTCCAAGTCCTTTGATCCCTTAATGCAGAAGCTGTAAGATCTTGCTTTAAAACAATCATTTCCATAACATAGTATTACGGGGAAAAAAGATGATTGCATGTGAAACTGAAACTCTACTATGTACAACCTGCTCCTTCTTTTAAATATATACTAAAGTTATCATGTAAATTTCTCATTATAATAGAGATGGAGAAGTTTGTCTATTTTGTTCCAGCTATAAAAACAACCATTCTTACTACTTAAGCTATGAAATTAAAAAAACAGAAAAGAACGATTTTTTTTTAGTGCAGGAGGAAATATTTTCATCCTAATGATAATCAAAATTAATTTAGAAATTAAGAGGTTGAGAGATGGAATATAGTTGAAACGATCATGCTAAGGATAATATGTTGAACCATTCACAAAATGATTCATAGAAATTTCTAAAGGAAGGCAGAGAAACTTTAAAGACAAAAGATGGCATTTTCTTGGCCACTTTTTATTATTTTTGTTAATTAATTAATTAATTTGTTGGTTTGTTTCTTTGCTTATTTATGTTTAATTTTCAGCATTCACTTCAACAAAATTTTGAATTCTAAATTTTCTCCCCATCTCTCCCCTACCTACTACCCCAAGATGGCAAGGATATTGATTACCCCTTCCCCCAGCCTGCCCTCACTTATATCCCCCCCTAAGGCCTCCACCATTAGCCCCTTCCTGCTTACTTTCTTGTAGGGCAAGATGGATTTCTATACCCCATTGGCTGTATATCTTACTTCCCAGTTGCATGTGAAAGCAATTTTTTAATATTTGTTTTTAAAACTTTGAGTTCCAGATTCTCTCCCTTCTTTCCTCTTCACCCATCTCCACTGAGAAGACAAGCAAATCAATATAGTTTATAAATGTGTAGTTAAGCAAAATATTTCCATAGTAGTCATATTGTGAGAGCCTATAGTTCCCTCTGTCCTATCCTGCCCCTCCTCCATTTATTGTGTTTTCTCCTTTGACCTTGCCCCTTTTCAAAAGTCTTTGCTCTGACTACCCTCTCCCCCAATCTGTACTTCCTTCTATCATCTTCCCTCTTATCCCCTTCCCCAAAATTTTCATGTAGGGTAAGATACCTAATTGAGTGTATGTTATTCCCTTCTTAAGCCAAATCCAATGAGATTAAGGTTGATTCATTCTCTTTCACTTCACTGCTCTTCACCTCCATTGTAGTAGTTTTCTCTTGCCTCTTTTATGTGATGTAATTTACCCTATTTTGTCTTTCCCTTTTTCCTCACAATGTATTCCTTTCTCATCTCTAAATTTAATTTTATATATCATCTCTTCATATTGAACTCACCCTGTGCCCTCTGTCTATGTATTTATATACATACATATACAAAACACACATGCATACATACACACATATACATACATATATACATATACATACATACACACAAACATATATTCCCTTCAACTATCCTCATACTGAGAAGTCTCATGAGTTACAATGATCATTTTTCCATGAAAGACTGTAAATAGTTCAACTTTAATAAGTTCCTTATAATTTCTTTTTCCTGTTTATTATTTCATGCTTCTCTTATTTCTTATATTTGAAAGCCAAGATTTCTGTTCAACTCTGATGTATTCATCAAGAATACTTGAAAGTCCTCTATTTCATTGAATATCCACATTTTCCTCTAAAGTATTATACTCAATTTTGCTGGGGGTGATTCTTAGTTTTAGTCTTAGCTCCCTTGACTTCCAGAATATCGCATTCCAGGTCCTTTGATCCCTTAATGTAGAAGCTGTAAGATCTTGTGTTATCTTGATTGTGGTTTTTTTTCAATTTTTTTTTTTCTTCCTAGCTGCTTGTAATATTTTTTCCTTGACCTGTAAACTCTGGAATTTGGCTATAATATTCCTAGGAGTTTTCTTTTGGCAATTTTTTTTCAAGAGGTGATTGGTGAATTGTTTCAATTTCTATTTTACTCTCTTGTTCTAGAATATCAGAGCAGTTTTCCTTGATAATTTCTTGAAAAATGTTGTCTAGGCTCTTTTTTTGGTCATGGCTTCCAGGTAATCCATTAATTTTTAACTTATTTCTCCTGGATCTATTTTCTAGGTCAATGATTTCTCCAATGAGATATTTCACATTTTCTTCTATTTTTTCATTCTTTTAGATCCGTTTTATAATATCTTGATTTCTCATTAAGTCATTGGTTTCCATTTGCTCCAATATAATTTTGAAGGAATTATTTTCTTCAGTGAGCTTTTGGACTTTCTTTTTCATTTAGCCAGTTCTGCTTTTTAAGGCATTTTTCTCCTCATTGGCTTTTTTTTTAATCTCTTTTGTCATTTGATTTAGTCTAATTTTTAAGGTCTTATTTTCTTCAGTATTTTTTTGTGTCTTCTTCAGCAAACTGTTGACTCATTTTTCATGATATTCTTGCATCACTCTCATTTCTCTTTCCAATTTTTCTTCTACTTCTCTTACTTGATTTTCAAAATTCTTCTTGAACTCCTCAATGGCCTGTGACCAGTTCATATTTTTGTTGGAGGCTTTTGATGGAGGAGTTTTGACTTTGTTGTTTTCTTCTGATTCTGTTTCATCATCTTTGTCACCAAAGATGGATTCTAGAGTCTGATTACTCCTCCTCTGTTTGCTCATCTTGCTAGTCAATTACTTGACTTTTGAGCTCTTTGCCATGGTATAACTCTGCTTCCAGAGTGGAGAGTGCTATGTCCCAAATTTCTCAGGTTTTGCATACCTGTTGTCAGAGTTTCTTCTAGGCACCTGCCTCAGAACTGTGAGGTGGACTGCCTCTTCACAGACCCCACAAGCTCAGCCACACCAGTGCTTCTTACCCTAAGATCGCTACCCAAGACTGTGACCCATATCTAAGCAGGGTAAAGCAAGAGAATCCTGCGTCAGCACCAGCAATGAAATTCCTGCAATTACCCTCTGGTCAGCCACTCAGTTACCCCACTCTCTGTGAACCTGGAGCTCCAGAAGTAACCTGCTGCTGCATGAGCTGCTACTGTAACTACCTCCACTGCCCCCAGGGCTGGGGCCAGACCCCACTCTTCTCTCATCCAGATCCAACAGAATTTCCCCATTGGCCTTTTACTTTCTCTTTGACATTTATGGGTTAAGAAGTCTGGAAACCACCATAGTTGCAGCGATTCAGTCCCCTGACATCTGCTCCAGCCAGTCTGTGCCACTGGTCTGTGCCAGCTCAGCCCACATGAAACTGTGCTCTGCTCCCAGCCTGGTGTGATGGACCCTTCCTGTTCTCCTGCCAGGGTGCCTTCAGCAGGAGATTCATTTCACTCTGTCATTTTGTTAGTTCTGTAGCACAAAAATTTGTTTAGAGTCATTTTGGGCAGATATTGGAAGTGGTTGGGGCACGCGCTCAATTAAGTTCCTGCTTTTACTACCCCAACTTGACTCCACCCGCACTCATAAATCTTTTTTACCAGCCTTGAAGTGATATATAAGTGTTAGGTATTATTATTATGTTTAATATTATAGCTATGAATCTTGAACCCTACAGTTCATCAAGTCCTTTTGTTTTGTAGATCAAGAAACTCAGACCAAGAGAGGATATGTGACTTGGTCAAGGTAGCAAATAGTAAGCAGCATAACTAGGATTCAAACCTATGTCATATGACTTCAAATAACAGTACAATTTTTTAAAATTAATTTTAATTTTTTTTTCAATTACTTATAAACATAAAATTTTAACATTAGGGTTTTGTTTTGTTTTGTTTTTTAAGTATTGTGTTCCGAATTCTCATTCTCCCTCTTTTCCTTTCTCCTTGAGAAAGTAAACTGTCTGACAAAGATGATACATGTGCAGTCATGCAAAATGTTTCCACCTTAGCTAAGTGGCAAAAGAAAACAGACCAAAAGAAATAATAAAGAAAAGACAGTGAAACATGCTTCATTCAGTATGTATTCAGAGTCAATCCTTTCCCTGAAGATGGATAGCATTTTTCATCATAAGTCTTTCAAAAATGTTTTGGATTAGGGTGGCTAGGTGGCACAGTGAATAGAGCACCAGCCCTAGAGTCAGGAGGACCTAAGTTCAAATCTAGCCTCAGAAACTTGACACACTCACCAGCCATGTGACTTTAGGCAAGTCACTTAACCCAAATTGCCTTCCAAAAAAAAATGTTTTGGATCACTGTACTGCTGAGAATAGACAAGTTATTCACAGATGATCATTGTTTAATATTGCTGATACTGTACATGATGTTCGCCTTCACTTTCCATTAATTCATGTCAGTCTACCTAGTTCACATAAGTCCTTTCTGAAAGCATATTGCTCATAATTCCTTGTAGCACAATAGTTATATAATATATTGTAATGGCAAGCAAGGAAGTACTTAGTACATTGTTTCAGCTACTGAATTATTTAGCACCTTGTTTCAGTTGCAGTTTCTTTTGAGCCTTGTGCAGGATTATACCAAGAATTTGTTAAGAAACAGAATTTGTGAACCCCAGAGTGAGAGGAACTTGATGATGGCAATAGGAATGGGCTGAACAGGAAGGAGGTAATGACCATATATGAGAAGCCCAAGCTGGGAAAGAGCAGAACTGAGAAGAGAATACTTGTGGTGGCAGAGCTGAGAAAAAGAAAAGTTGTGGTATCCCTGCACTCTGTTTGTCTGTGCTGTGTTGATTTGTGTTTGTAATACTTTGTACAGAAGCCTTGGGATCTTACTAGAAGCCCTGAAAGAGGATTTTCTTGTTGTCTGTTTACAGAAGTCCTGGAGGAGGGTTTCAGAGGCCCTGGGACTATAATGACAATTTGTGTTGAGTTCTCAGACCTTGTTTGTGGGTCTGTGTTGATTTCACAGACAGAAAGTGAGTGGATGATGGTGTCACCAATGTGCATGAATGTGATTGTGGCTCTGTTAAGCTTTGTCTTCCCAGAAACAGAAACTGGGTGGACTGGACACTATGAGCTTCAATATGGAATGGGAACTACATGAGGAACTAGATGAGGAGCTGGACAAGAAGCTAAGAGCTGCCTGCTTTTGAATCCAGGTGACAGTTGGGTAGATTCAGGCAGGAGCTGGGACCATAGAATCTGAGAGCCAGCCTCAAGTCAAGATGAAAAGACCTCTTCTTGAGTACCTAATGCTGACTGAGAAAATCATGATTTACTGTGATCTAGGTGTGGGAGAGCTCTCTACTCTGTACCTTGTAGTTCTTAACGATGATTGGAAATTAATCTCCAACCAAGAAGAAAGAAGACTTTTTGACTGAGAGATTAAGACAATGTGACCTAGGGGTGGAGAACTTTGACCTTTTACTTTATGTCCCTTAAGGAAGCTTGCTCCTTACGAATGATTGAGTTAAGGACTTACTGAATGATAGCTTTTGTTTAAAACTATGTGACCACTTTGTTGAAAACTATATGGCCACTTCTGTGATAACTTATGTTATAACATTGTAAATGCTGTACTTTAGTTTCTGTGAATGTTTTGCTTCAGTTTACTGCAGAATAAATAGAGAATTTACTATGCTATGTGATCAGAACCTTAAAGTTATTCACAACAGCAGTCGTTTGGAAAGCTGCTTATACTCAGTTTTACATATATTACAACTTGTTCTGACAATGACCCCATTGGATTACTATGGTCAATCATAACTGTGCATTGTGTATCTAATCTATTCCACTGAAACACCACTCTTTTTCATAGTCACTACCAGATTGATTTTATGATTACCAATTTCTATTATAGTTTGAAACCTGTTACTTTTAAGTGACCCTCCTTTACATTTTTTTCAATAATTCCTTTGATATTCTTGACTTTTTGTTCTTCCTGATTAACTGTACTATTTTTTCTAGTTCTATAAAATAATTGTTTTGGTAATTTGGATAATTTGGTAATTTCACACTGAATAAGTAAATTATTTTAGGCAGAACTGTCATTTTTATTGTATTGGCTCAGCCTAACCATGAGCAATTAATTTTTCCAATTGCTTGGTTCTAATTTTATTTGTGTGAAAAGCATTTTGTAATTGTGTTCATATACTTCCCTAAGTGTATCTTGGCAGGTAGACTCCCAAGCATTTTAGATTGTCTACAGATATTTTAAATAAAAGTTCTCTTTCTATCTATTGTCTCTGAGATCCTGTAACATTGCTGAAGTTGTTCATTATATTGATTATTTTTTCATAGATTCTCTAGGACTATCTAACTATGCAATCATATCATCTGCAAAAAGTAACAGTATTATTTTCTTTTTGCCTATTCTAATCCTTCAATTTCTTTTTCTACTCTTATTGCTATAGCTAACAATTCTAATATAGTATTGAATAATAGTGGCAATAATAAGCATCCTTCCTTGAATCTTCATCTCACTGGGAAAGGTTCTAGCTTATTCTCATTATAAATAATTCTTGCTGATGCTTTTAGATAGTTGCTACTTGTTAATTTAAAGCAAGAATAATTCACTCATGTTTTCTGGTGTTTTTAATAGAAATGAAGGTTTTATTTTGTAAAAAAAAACTTTTTCTGAATCAGTTGCAGTAATGATAGGGTTTCTGTTGCTATCCTTATTGATATGGTCAATTATGCTTATAATTTTCCTAATATTGAAACAATCCTTTACACCAGATATAAATCCCACCTGGTTATTGTATATGATCTTCAGGATATATTCCTGTAAACTCCTTGCTAGTATTTTATTTTAAAATTTTGTATCAGTCTTCATTAAAAAATATAGGTCTATAGTTACCTTTCTCTGTTTTTGCTTTTCCTGGTTTCAGCATCAGTACCATATTTTTTTTAATAGAAGGAATTTGTTAGGACTCTTTTGCCTATTTTTCCCAAATAGTTTGCATAGTATTAGAATTAATTCTTCTTTAAATGTTTGGTGTAATTCATGTGTGAATCCATCTTGTCTGGGGGATTTTGTTTTTTGGGGAGTTCATTTGTGGCCTGTTTAACTTCTTATTCTTAAGATAGGGTTATACAAGCACTTTATTTGTTCTTCTGTTAATCTGAGTAATTTATATTTTGTTAATAATTACTTAGATTGTTATGCTTAGACATCCAGGAGCCAAAATGGCAGAGTAAACAGGAAATTTCCTGAATCAATTAAATTGGGGTGTCTCAGTGGCACAGTGAATAAAGCACTGGCCCTGGAGTCAGGAGGACCTGAGTTCAAATCCGGCCTCAGACACTTAACACATACTAACCATGTGACCTTAGGCAAGTCACTTAACCCCAATTGCCCTGCCTTCCCTTCTCCAAAAACCATATAATAATAATAATAATAATTAAAATGAAAAGAATAAAAAAATAGGGGAAACTATAAAATATCATATTGGAAAACAACTGACCTGGAAAATAAATCCAGAAGAGATTTTTGAAGAATTATTTTACTATATGAAAGCCATAATAAAAACAACAGCAACAGTAACAACAACAGAAAAAACAAAATTTGGATATCATATTTTAAGAAACTATAAAAGAAATTTGCCCTCATATTCCAGAACCAGAGTATAAAATAAACATTTAAAGAACTCTCCAATTACCTCTTGAAAGAGATTCCCAATTGAAAACTCTCAGGAACACTATAGACAAAGTCCAGAACTCCCAGGTCAAGGAAAAAATATTGTAAGCAGCCAGAAAGAAACAATTCAAATATCATGGAGCCACAGCAAGGATTACACAGAATCTAACAGCTTCATGCGTTGGGGTTCCATAATATAGATTTATGAGATTTAGAGTTTTACAGGTGCTTTCTGGGTTGCATTCTTAAAAGGACAAACCACTAGTACACCTGAATAGTTGTTAACACAAGTACATATAAATTTTCATCCTTCATCTTGGGATAGGAAACCAATAAAATCTATTTGCCAGATTTGGACTAGGATCTTTCCCCTTGCTATTTCTCCAGTTACTACCCAAGGAACAGTTCATTCCTTTTCCAGTTGATATATATGACATTCCTCTGCTTTTTGTTTTTAACAATGAATGGGAGATACTAATACCTTGATCTTGTGCCCACTAAACAGCTGTGGTCTATGTGGTCTGGTCCCCTAAATGGCCAGCCATTTGATGGACCCATTTTGCTAGTACCGGATCACCAGTTGTGGTAGGGACAATATGTAGACTAGCAATCATTGCTTGTTGATCAGCATGTGCGTTGTACTCACATTCTGGCATGGTGAGGGCCACATGAGCATTTACTTGAAAAATTGACAAATTAGTAGCCAAAGACATGTTGCCTATATCTTCCCATAATTGTTTGCCCCAGACTTGTTTTCCATGAATTTCCCAATTTTGATTTTTCCACATGGACATCCATATAGCTAACCCATTAGCTACCACCCATGAATCAGTGAATATATGACACTATCCTCCTTGTTCTGTTTTAATGGCTTGATGTACTTCCATTAGTTCAGTGTATTGACTACTCCCACCTGCCCCAATACTTTCCAAGTCCATCTAGCACATGCATTACAGAATACCACTTTTCATTGTCTTTTGTGGCCCAAATATTTTGCTCTCCCATCAGTAAACCTTACATATCTCTTTTGTTCTTCAATTAATTCATCATGTCCCTCATTCCATTTTACCAAGGACTATACCAGCTGTTGCTTTGGTTCAGGCAGTGTATCACTTCCCTCAGTGTCCATATTTGCTATAGATTCATGTAGAGCAGAAACTCCACTTTTCTCTGTTTTAGGTCTATTTTGAATATACCATTTCCATTTAATTATGCTAGCCTCTTGTGCATGTCCAATTCTGTGAGAAGCTGGGGTACTCCTTACCCAGGGCATAATCAAGATTCCAGGCCTTAAAATCACTTCATGGCCCAGAATCAGTTGTTCAGTCTCTACTGAAGCCCAGTATGCAGATAACAACTGCTTCTCAAAAGGTGTATATTGAACTCCAGATGAAGGGAACTTCCTGGACAGAAATTCCAGGGGTATATTTCACCTTTGTCACTTTTGCTGTAGACTCCAGTTTGCACAATCATCCTGTACTGTCACCTGTAATTCCATCGGTCCATTTTGCCAATTGTATTGCAGCCTTGGCTTCCTCAAAAGCTATACTCTGCTTAAGTCCCCAATCAAATTCATATTTCTTCCAAGTAACTTTATATAAGGGTTTCAAAATCTGTTCCAGATGCAGAATGAGGTGCCTCCAATATTTAAATTAATATTATAAACATTTTGGCCTCCTTATTATTAGTAGGGATAGGAAAATCCTGAATCATTTTCCGGGCTTGTGGAAGAATCTCTTGTAGCTCCTTATTCCAGTGCGTACCCAAAATTTTTACATTTTGAGCCGGTCATCTAATCTTTACAGGGTTAATTTCTCCACTCTTTTCTTTTCATATGTTCAATTAAAAGTGTCAAACTCATCACTTCTTTTACATCTTTTCCTTGCTTTATAATATCATCTATGTAATGGGCAAGCTGTCTAACAAGTAGCTCTAATTCATCCAAATGTTCAGCCACAATCATTTGACAAATAGTGGAGTTATGCAGATATCCTTGTGGCAAGCAGGTGAAAGTATATTGTCTGCCCTGCTGAGTAAAAGCAAACTGGTCCCATTATTTAGAATCTATTGGGATAGTGAAGAACGCATTGGCTAAATCAACAACTGCATACCAAGTCCCATTATATTTCTGGATCCTTTCTGTTGAGGTGACAGTATCTGGACCAGCAGCATACAAGGGAGAAGTCACCTTATTTAATTGTCTATAATCCACTGTCATTCTTCACATCCCATTTGACCTTCATACTGGCCAGACAGGATTATTCCATTGTGTGGTTATAGGAACTAACACTCCTGACTCAACATATTCCTTTATAGTATTGGTAATTTCATCTTGCCCACATGGCACACTTTAAAGTAATTACTTCAGAAGGTTCAGGTAAAGTGATTGGGTCCATTTTTATTTTTCCCACTAAAATTCTATTAATTCTTATCTTCCTTACTGCAAATTGGTATTTCCCCTCATCTAAATATAGTCATACCTCTCAATATATCCATTACAATGATGTATTCAGGAATGGGTACAATGACCATAGTATATCCTTTTTTAGGTAACTGCCCAATTTTCAATGTTTGTTTAACTTGTCTGACTGTTATTTCAGCCCCTCCCAGTCCTGTGATGGTAATAGGAGTTCCATGTTTAAACTTATCAGGGTTTTCATAGATAAGGGAGGTCTCCACCCCAGTATCTATCAATGCCCTAGTTACAGTAGTTGATCCATTTTTCCAATATATGGTTAAACCAATATGGGGTCTGTAATCTCATCTGTGTATTCCTTTAATCTGGGCTGGAGTTTGGTCTATTTCCTATTCTACTTGAAGGTGTGGCAAACTTGCATACAATGATTCAGGAGTATTTGTGGGGATGGTTCTTCTTCCCTATTCAGTCTAATATTAAGTACCTTTTCTTGGTACATCTTATGTAGCTCTTTAGTTGTAATACCAATTATTCTTCTAAAATCTACCCCTGCTTTCAATATAGCAGTAAACAATTCATTTCCTGTCAGTCAATTCTGACTTTGAATTTGCTAGCTACTTACTCTTCTTTCTCAAGTAAATTTAAATTTTCCCCATTCCTCAAAGTCATTTAACTGTGAAATCTTATCCAGCACCTCTGAAAGACCATGCCTATTTCCCCAATTAGTGGAGTCAGAATTAGGTGCTTATAAGCAGGAGGAACCATCTTCACTATGATATTTCTATGAAGAACTGCTAAGGGGATATCATGATACACATTTGTATCTCCAACCATGATAGCAATTTTCATTACCTCCTCCTTTAGCTTTCTCAAACATTCTCTAAGTCAGCAGTTCCCAACCTGTGGGTTATGTTCAATTTGTAACAAAGAAAATACATCCTGCGTATCAGATAGATTCATAACAGTAGCAAAATTACAGTTATGAAATAGCAACGAAAATAATTTTATGGTTGGGGGTCACTACAACATGAGGAACTGTATTAAAGGGTCACAGCATTAGGAAGGTTGAGAACCATTGCTCTAAGTGAATACCAGGTTTCATCTCCAGCAGGTCACATAGTCAGTAGGATATTGCTTATTGCATCCTTCTGCAGCTAAAGCTAACAGATTAGTTATGTTGTCTTGTATATTGCAATTGTCTTATATATGGTAATCCCTAAAAGCTTGGTGTACAAAAGGATTCTGACTAATACCTATGAATTTCAACAATTGACACTCTCTACTGATACTCCTCTTCATCACTGATTCTTACCCTCCAAGACACTAAAGATTCTCTCACCCTTTGGGTGAATCAACTTAATAAATCAGTAACCTCTTGTTGAGTCAAATCCTGAATTATCTCTCTGAAATCTGTCTGGCCCTTGTGGTTCTCTTGCTTTCTTCTTAGTATGGGGCTAACTTTTGCATTAGAAGACTGTTCATCTAACTTTGTTTCAGTCTTCTCCAACACATTCTCCTGCCAGTCATCAGGGCAACTATGCCAAGCCTGTACAAAAGCTGCATGCACATTCCTTTTTTTTTTTAGTTTTTTATTTCTTTTTAGCTAAATGAACAGTACCTTATTCTTCTACCACCTAAGACCATTCAGCTTGCTCTTCTGAAGGAGAGCCTAAATGCTGTGGCACAGAAAAATTGTTAAACAAACCAGCCAACTCTTTTTACATCTGAACTTTCTCCTTTAGCAGCTTATATCTGCTTTTACACATAAGACTATAACTTGTTAGCAAGGCCCAACGTTTTCTACACACCCCTGCCAGTTCTTTCCCTGATTCTATTGGTATTTCTTTGCAAACATCTTTCCAGATCTATGGCTTTTCCCTTTTGTAGCCTTGATTCCCAGTTTTCACAGAGTCCTGTGTTTTTAGCCCATTCTTTTTCTAGGGAGGAGTAAGGTAAATCCTCTCATTCTGGAATATCCATTTCTCTCTATAAAGCCCTCCTGCCTCCAAATAGAGGTCTGATATTTTGTGATCCCATCCTCAATGCCAAAGATAAAGCCAATGCAATATCCACAGTGGCCATGGTGGCTATGAATATACTGGTGGAGTTCTGAATCACAAAATGTAACAGACTTTCCACATGGAAGACAGAACCCAAAACATTTATTCAAATACACACACCAAAAAAAACCCCTGAATCCCAACACCAGAAAACCAAATCTATCATAACCACCAAGGAGCTAGTACAATGCAGTGAGCACATCCCCAAGCCTGTCTGTTAGGTCTTCAAAACAAAATAGGGTCCCTTAAGCAAAAATGCCCCTCTTTCATTCACACTAGCTGCGCTGCCTCCATGCCACTTGCTGCCAGTTCTGCTAGTGCTCTCTCTCTGCTCCTTCCTGCTGCACCCTTCCTGTTCCACTCTTTTAGCAAGCTCCTCCCACCATGGGCTCCATGTGATTATATGTGGCCTATTAAGGGGCAGGGAAGATCTTCAAATTCCCATTACCATTGCACTATCACAGCTATCTTGGCTAAAAATCCTATCCAGCTCTTTAACTTCTTTATTGTTTATTTTTGGTTACGTTTATCTAACCTTATCTAGTCCTGAGAGGCAAAGGTGGAGGTCTAAAACTTGAACAGTTTTACTGTCTATTTCTTCCTGTAACTTATTTAACTTTTGGATACTATGACATTTGGTGAGTATATGTTTAGTTTTTATATAGATTTTAATAGATTTTCTTCCAGTCCCCATTTCTACTCTGTGTGTGTCTGTCTGTTTCAAATGTGCTTCTTGTAAACAACATATTACTGAGTTCTGGTTTCTAATCTATACTGCTATTCACTTTCATTTTAATTGTGAGTTCATTCCATTTGAATTCACAGTTATTATTATTAACTGTAGTTCCCTCCATCTTATTTTTCTTTACTTATACTTCTCTTCTCCTCTCCTCTCCTTTCTTCTCCTCTTCTATTATCCCTTCCCCTCTCTCTCTTCTCCTTTCTTCTTTGCCCCTCTACTTCCTTCCCATTTTCTCTCCTCCTCTCCCATCTTCTCTTCCTCATCTTCCTTCCTTAATTTTATTTTGCTTTTTACCACTACATACCTCAATCTTCCCTCCCTTTTATCAGCCCCCTCTCCTTCTCGTTTTCACTTCCTTTCCTACTCCTCTATAGGGTCAGATAGATTTCCATACCTGACTAAGTATGTTATTCCCTCTTTGAGCCAATTCCAATGAGAGTAAAGTTAAAGTGTTACCCACCAACACCTCTATCTTCCTCTTCATTGGAAAGACTCTTTCATGCCTCTTTTATGTGAAATAATTTCCCCATTCTCCCTCTCCTTTCCCTCTTCTCTCAGTGCATCCTTCTTTCTCACTCCTTCATTTTATTTTTTGAAGTCATTCCATCATAGTCATCTGACACCTGTGCCCCTTTTTCTGTGAATACACTTCTATATGCCCTAATAATGATAAAATTCTAGGAACTATGAGTATCACCTTCCCATATAAGAATGTAAACATTTTAACCTCATTGGTTCCTTTATGACTTCTCTTTCATGTTAACCTTTTTATGCATCTCTAGAGTCTTCCATTTATTTGAAAGTCAGATTTTTGATTCAGCTTTCATCTTTTAATCAGGAATTCTTCAAAGTCCTTATTCCATAAAATATCTATTTTTCCCCTGAAGAATTATACTCAGTCTTTCTGGGTAAGTGAATCTTGATCGTAATCCTAGCACTTTTAACCTCCAGAATATCATATTCTCAGTGTTCTGATTCTTTCACAAAGAAGCTGCTAAATCATCTGTTATCCTGACTGTGGCTCTATGATATTTGAATTATTTCTTTCTGACAATTTGTAATATTTTCTCCTTGATCTGACAGTTCTCAAATTTGGCCATAAGATTCCTGAGGGTTTTCATTTTGGGATCTCTTTCAGCAGGTAATCAGTGGATTCTTTCAATTTCTATTTTACCCTCTGGTTCTAGGATATCGGGACAGTTTTCCTTGATAACTTCTTGAAAGATGATGGCTTTTTAGTCATGGTTTTCAGGTAGTCCAGTAATTCTTAAATTATCATTCCTCAATCTATTTTTCAGGCCAATTGTTTTTCCAATGAAATATTTCACATTTTCATATTTTTTTCACTCTTGTTTTTTATGATTTCTTCATGTCTCATGGAGCTATTAGCTTCTACTTGCTCAATTCTAAATTCTTCTCCTGTAGCCATGAGCACTAACAGTCCTCCTAGCCCTGGGTCTGTGATTAGGTCTCCCTTTCTCCTACAGTCACAATTGTTGGTGCTCCCTTCTGTCTTAGAATTGAGACAGGGGTACCTACTTCCCTGTGAATGAACATAAGCACTCTGCCCTGCCTAGGAATAGCAATTTAGGCACTTGTCACTCTTGAGACACAACTGTTATTGCTCCTTTTGGCCCTATGACTATGACCTGGAACTGTGTATGGGCAACGTAACAGGGTCCCAAACTCAGTCTCCTGAAATCTTCTTTTCACAAGTTGTCTAACCATCAATCCCCACCATCCCTGGACTGAGAGCTCCCAAAGCTACTAACCCCCCAAGGTGTAGCCTGTGATGTCTGTGACACACTGTTGAGGCTCACCACCACCCTGAAGAGACAGACTTTTCTGGGGGACCTTCTAAGTTGTCTAGGTCTGGATAATTGTTTCACTGTACCTTTTTTGTTCTACCAATCCAGAATTTCATTTAGAGTTGTTTGGGCAGCGGTTGGGGGAAGGGGTGGTTAGGAGAGCTCAGCAGAGTGCCAAATGGAAAAAAAAATCCACCGAAGAAAATAATTCATTTAAAAATTGAATTGGCCAAATGGAAAAGGAGATGCAAGAGCTAACTGAAGAAAATGATTCCTTAAAAATTAGAATTGGGCAATGACTCTAGAAGATATCAAAAATCAAAATCAAATGAATGAATAAATAGAAGAAAATGTAAAATGCATCTTTAGAAAAAGAACTCACCTTAAAAATAGATCCAAGGGAGATAATTTAAGATTCCTTTAAAGTCATGATCAAAAAAAGAGCCTGGACAGCATCTTTCAAAAAACATTATCAAGGAAAAATTCCCTGATATCCCAGAACCAGAGAGTAAAATAGTCATTGAAAGAATCTAACAATCACCTCCTGAAAAACTCCAAGGAATATCACAGCCAAATTCCTGAATTATCAGGTCAAGGAGAAAATGCTACAAGCCCTAGAAAGAAACAATTTAAATGTTGTGGAGTCACAGTCAAAGATTAGGGAGGACATAGCAGGGTGGAGCTAAGATGGTGGAAAGGAAGCAGTAGTTTTTCCAAGGTCCTCCAAGAATTCTGTAGCTAAAAGCTAAAAAGTGAATTTGAATGTATTTAAGAGTGACTGAACCCATTGGGAGACAGAGCATAGCAAATCCCCAGCCCAGGAAAGTGCCTACTCAGGTCTGGGCAAGGAGAACTTGGAGCACACAGGAGCTTCACCAGCACAAATCTGAGAGTGGAGTACGGCAGACTAAGAAGAAGCCCCGGCCAGGCAGCAGATTCATCCAAAGGTTTGCAGCCATCTCAACACAGGACAGAGGATGGTCAGAGCTGGGTAGGAGAAAACTTGGGGCTCACAACAGGGTCAGCAGCTTTTCCTGGGGTGAACAACCCACAGTCTGGATATTTAAAAATTACATACCCAGACTTCCAGAAGTCGAAATGGAGGAATAAAATTTAGTTGCTCTGATCCCCCCTCCCTGACCCAGAAAAGTCCTTAGTTAAATGCCCCCCCCCCAGAGTAAAATCTTGAATTGGTGGAAACAGCCTCAGGTTTGGGTGTCACTGAGGAAAGGGGAAGGGAGACAGTACAGAGTCTAAGCCCAGGAGAGTGTAGCCAGCAGACACCAACACAAAAGCTCAGGTGTGCTTTAGCACCATCTAGCCAATCAGCAGACTATAGCCCAGACCTGCCCTGCCGTTCTGCTGGCCTCCTGCTACTGTGCCTGCCTGAGCTGTAGTCCAGAGACACAGAGGTGGAAACCTGAAGGAGCCAGACCACCCCTCCCATACAGGTTACTCTGTAAGCCTCAGGGTAACTCAGGGGAAACATTGAGAGTCCTGGCCTTGGCCTCAGTCTAGACACTCAGAGGCTACAGCTCACAAAGTGAACAACCAAATCCCTACATCCCAACTTGAGAAGCTCAATACTTCTGCACCCCAGAAGCAGATATGCACTCTAAAAATCCAGGACATAGGCAGCCACAATGTGCAAGAAGGAAACTGAGAAGGCTAGGATGATCAAATCTTTCTATAGTGAGCAAGAACAACCAAATTCAGAAGGCAACACAGACTCTATACTTACACTGGAGACTACAGAAGGAAATGTGAATTGATCTCAAGCCCAAAAAGCATTCTTGAAGGATCTCAAGAGGGATTTTAAAAGGGAGGACATAGCAGCTTCTACATTAAAGAATTAAAGGATTTGAAATATGATATTCCAAAAAGCAAGGGAGCTTGGATTACAACCAAGAATTAACCACCCAGCAAAATTGACCATAATCTTTCAGAGAGAAAAGATGGATATTTAAGGAAATCAGGGACTTTCAGTCACTCATTATTAAAAGGCCAGAAGTAAACAGAAAATTCTATCTTCAAGTACAAGACTCAAGAGAAACATAAAAAAGGAAAACAGGAAAGAAAAAAACAATATGCCATTCAATAAGGTTAAACTGTTTTTATGCCCACAGGGGGAGATGATACTAGTAACTCTTGAGAACTATGTTTTTATTAGGGCAATTCAGTTAGAAGGGTATACATAGACAGAGATTGTGAGTATAAGTTGAATTTCATGTAATGATATAAAAAATTAATTAAAGGGAAAAAAAAAAAGATTGTACCAGAAGAAGGGGAAAGGGGAAAGCAGAATAGGGCAAATGATGTCCCATGAAGAGTCACAAAAGACCTATTACTGTAGAGAAAAAGAGGGTTGGGTGAGCATTGCTTGAACCATAATCTCTTTGGATTTGGCTCAAAGACAGAATAACATACACATTCAGTTAAGTGTAGAAAACTATTTTACCCTACAGAAAAGCAGTAGAAAAAAGGGGAAAGAAAAAGGAGGGGTTGGATAGAAGAGAAGGCAGCTTGGGGGAGGTCACTATCAAAACACTGGTGAGGGAAAGAAAGACAAGGATATGGGATATATATTATGTTTGTGTGTGTGTACATACATACATACATATATATATACACACATATACATACATATACATATACATATATACATACACATACATATACACACATGTATATATGTGAAATAAAAGCATATGGGATAAAAAGAAATAGGATGGAGAAAAATATAAAATTATAATCATAACTGTGAATGTGAATGGGATGAACTCCCCCATAAAAATGAAAACAGCAGAGTAGATTAAAACACGATTCTACAATATGTTTTTTTTTTTTACAAGAAACATTTGAAGAAGAGAGACACGGAGAAAGGTAAAAGGTAAAAGACTGGAGAAGAATATATTATGCTTCAGCTAAAGCAAAAAAAAAATAGAAAACTTGAACTCAGAACAAAAGCAAAAATAGATCTAATTAAAAGAGATAAGGAAGGAAACTATGTCTTGCTAAAAGGTTGTAAGGTTGATGGGATGCAAGATCTTTCCTGTCCATTAATAGGCTTCACATGGAGTTTTGGGCCACAGGGATCCCCATACCTTTCTGATTAAGTGCTGATTTCCAAGTTTCCCTGCACCAAACCAATCAAGTACAGAAGGTGCAGGTGGAGAGAGATGCAGGCTGAAAGAGAAGCTGACTGAGGGAAGAATTTGCATAGGGGGACTTGCATGTAGGGAGGCTTGATGGAGAGAACACTTGCAATGTTAGTACTCCCTGGATTGATGATGAGTACCTTGCTAAATCTTGTCTTTTGGTATGATGATAGCGATGTCCCAAATAAATACTTTTGTTTTGTCTTGGAGAAGGAGAGTTTATTATATTTTGTGAACAAACCCTAGGAATACATATGCATAATTATAGCAGCTGCTATGGTTATCACATTGGCATTACAAAGGTACTGTTGACAAGTAATATCAATACTAAACATATATGCGCCAAGTGGTATAGTATCCAAATTCTTAGTGGAGAAGTAGAATGAGTTACAAGAAGAAATAGACAGCAAAATTATTTTAGTGGGGGACCTCAACTGCCCCTTCTCAAAACTAAATAAAGTTAACCATAAAATAAACAATAAAAAAAGTTAAGGGGTGGGGGGGTGAATAGAGTTTTAGAGATATCACCTCTGGATAGATCTCTGGAGAAACTGAATAGGGATAGAAAAATTATACCTTTTTCTCAGAAATACATGCAACCTAGATAAAAATTGATGATGCATTAGGGTATAAAAACCTCATGGTCCAGTGCAGAAAAGCAGAAATATTTAATGAATCCTTTTCAGATCATGATGCAATAAAAATTACGTTTCATAAAGAGCCATGGAAAGATTGATTAAAAGTTAGTTAGAAACTAAATAATCCTAAAGAATGAGTGATTAAAACAACAATAAAAACAATCAATAATTTCATCAAAGAGAATGAATATAATGAGACAATATACAAAAACTGATGGGATGCAGTCAAAGCACTTCTTAGGGGAAATTTTATATCTCTAAATCCTTACATGAACAAAATAGAGAAAGAAGAGATCAATGAATTGGATATGCAACTAAAAAAGCTAGAAAAAGAACAAATTAAAAATCCCCAATGCAATACCAAATTAGAAATTCTGAAAAATGAAATGAGAGGTGAATAAAATTAAAATTTAGAAAACTATTGAGCTAGTAAATAAAACTGAGAGCTGGTTTTATGAAAAAATCCAATAAAATAGATATGCCATTGATTAATTTTATTTAAAAAAGGAAAGAAGAAAACTAAATTACCAATAGCAAAAATGTAAAGGATGAATACAACACCAATGAAAAGGAAATAAAAACAATAATTAGAATCTATTTTGTCCAACAGTATGCCAATAAATTTGGACAATCTTAGTGAAATGGATGAATATTTACAAAACTATAAATTACTCAGAATAACAGAAGAGGAAATAAAATACTTAAATTATTCCATTTCAGAAAAAGAAGTTGAACAAGCCATCAATGAACTTCCTAAGAAAAAATCTCCAGGGTCAGATATATTTAAAAGTGAATTCTACCAAGCATTTAAAGAACAGTTAATTCCAATACTATATAAACCATTTAGAAAAGTAGATGAAGAAGGAGTCTTACCAAATCCTTTTCATGATAAAAATATGGTGCTGATACCTAAACCAGGAAGAGCAAAAACAGAGAAAGAAAATTATAGAACCATTAGACTAATGAATATTGATGCAAAAATTTTAAATTAAATATTAGCAATTTATTATTAGGATAATATACAATAAGCAGGTGGAATTTATGGCATATGTATGTATATATATATGTATGTATGTATGTATGTATGTATGTATGTATGTATGTATACTTAATTTCCTTATTCAATGGCAAACAAATCAAACTACAAAAAATATCTTATAGAGTTAGAAAAAATAAAAAACTTCATTTGGAAGGACAAAAGTCAAGAATATAAAGGGAATTAATGGAAAAAAAAAAAGAGCAAAGTAAGGTGACTTAACCACACCAGGTCTAAAACTATATTATAAAGCAGCAATCATCAAAACTATTTGGTACTTGCTAAGAAATGGGGAGGTGGCTCAGTGAAATAAGTCAGATACACAAGATACAGTGATCAATGACTATATTAATCTACTCTTTAATAAATGCAAAGACTCCAGCTTCTGAGATAAGAATTCACTGTATGACAAGAATTGCTGGGAAAACTGGACAACAGTGGATCAGAAACTAGGCATATACCAATATCTTATAACATAAACAAAGATAAGGTGAAAATGGATACATGAGTTATATGTAAAGGGTGATACCAGGCAAATTTAGAGAAAAAGGAATTGTTTACCTGTCTGATCTATGAAGAAGGGAAGAATCTATGACCAAATAAATGATAGAGAACATTTTGAAATGCAAAATGGATCATTTTTATTTCATTGCATTAAAAATTTTGCACAAACAAAGTCAATGCAACCAAGATTAGAAGGAAAGCAGAAAGCTGGGAAATAATTTTTGCATCCAGTATATCTGATGAAGGTCTCATAACTCAAATAAATAGATACTTGAGTCAAATTTATAAGAATATAAGTCATTCCTCAATTTCTAAATGGTCAAAGGACATGAACAGGCAGTTTTCAGATGAAGAAGTCAAAGCTATCTATAGTCATATGAAAAAATTCTCTAAATCAGTATTGATGAGAAAAATGCAAATCACAACAACTGATGTAGCACCTCATGCCTATCAACTTGGCTAAGGTGACAAAAGAAAAGGAAAATGATAAATGTTGAAGAAGTAGAAAAATTCAAACACTAATACATTGTTTGTGGAGTTGTGAACTGATTCAGCCACTCTGAAGAGCAATTTGGAACTATGTCCAGAGGGCAATGAAATTGTTCATTCCCTCTGATCCAGTGATACTACTATTAGTTCTATACCCCAAAGATAAAAAAAGATGGAAAAGGACCCACATGTACAAAAATATTTATAGCAGCTCTTTCTGTGGTGTCAAAGCACTGGAAACTTAGGGGATGCCCATAAATTGGGGAATAGCTCAACAAGTTGTGGTATATGAATGTAATGGAATACTGTTATTCTATAGAAGTGATGAGCAGGTGAATTTCAGAAAGACCTAGAAAGATTTACATGTACTGATGCTGACTGAAGTGAGCAGAACCAGGAAAACAATGCATACAGTAACAGCCATGTTGTGTGATAATCAACTTTGATAAACTTAACTCTTCTCAGCAATACAATGATCTAAGATTTTTCCCAAAGATCCATGATGGAAAATGCTATCCACATCCAGAGAAAGAAGTATAGAGTCTGAGTGAAGATTAAAGCATATGATTTTCTCTTCTTTTTTTCTTTCTCATGGTATTTCCCTTATGTTCTGACTCTTCTTTCACAACATGAATAATGTGGAAATATGTTTGATATGACTGTATATGTGTAGCTTATATCAGATTGTTTGCCATATTGAGGAGTGGGAGAGCCAAAGTTATTCAAGGTATCTCCATTCTCTCTCTCTCTCTCTCTCTCTCTCTCTCTCTCTCTCTCTCTCTTCCTCCCAACCTCCCTCTCTCTTTTCTTATGTATAGATCAATTATCTCTGAAGAACTTTTTGTAATATATGATGTAACATATTGATTTAAATCTCATTTTTTGCCAGAATGCTTTCTAGGGTTCCTTGTGGTATATTGTGGATGAGGAAATTTTTGCTTTGGGGTTTACATAACACTAGACTTTGCTTGTTTTTTTTTTATTTTTTTTTAATTTTTTATTTGTTTGTTTTTCTACTACACTCTGAGTTTTATCCCTTTGTGTTTTTCCTCCTGGAGTTCTTTTAACCTGAATTGCCATCTCTCCCATTTCCAACTGGTTGAATTAGAATCAGAAGGACCTGCAGTCACATGAATCCCATTTGCAGACCTTTATCTTAGTTTAGTCACTCAAACTTAATCTGTTTAGCTTCCTCATTTGAAAATGGGTACAACAAACTGTTATTTACCTTGGAGTTGCAGAGAGAGCAATTGAAGTGGTGTGTGGGTGTTGTTATCTTGAAGTGGTACATAAATGTAAGCTATTGTTATTAGCTACTCTTCAAGGCCCATGTTTGGGTCCAGGCCACTTCCTTTGTGAATTTTTAACTCTTCCTGAAAACCAGATCCCCTCTTCTTTTGAATACCCATGAAATTTGCTTCCAAATTTAAAATGCATGTTTCTTTTGACCAATATAAGTGTTATTTTTATTATTCTGCTCCCAAACCACAGCCTAAAGTATGTTTTCCAGGGAGTAAGGAACGCCTTACCCATACGTCCAGTGCCTAACATAGTACTTGCCACAGTAAATATTCATCAAATTTGAATTTAATTGTAAATAAAACTGAAAATCTATAACACCTAACCTGATATTCATATAAAGTGTTCTGTCTTCATGGACATTCAGGTACATTGTACTGTAAGAAGAACTAGAAATGGCACTAAAAAAGAAGAAGAGGGGAAAAGCAGCTCATTCTCCACTTGCTAGATATATAATTTGTTTCAAGCTTCTTATTGTTAAAAAAAAGTGCTATTATGAATATTTTAGTGCTTATAGAACCTTTCTTTCCCTGATAATTCTATTATAGATGTTCCCATAGGTTTGAAGACTTCCTCTCTGACAATTCTATCATGTTGGAGTGATTCAGGCTAATTTCTGTCTCCCACACTCAATATATTTACCTACTTTTCCATCTGTGTCTTTGATGATGTCCTTTACACCATGAATAGCATCAATTGTAAAAAAAAAAAAAAAAAGAAGAAGAAGAAATTTGTATCTTGTCATTCAGCTAATTTAAAAAAAAGAAAATATTGTATTTGTTTATATTGACTTGCAATCAGTGAGGCAATATTCTATAAGGGAATTGAACTGGAATTAAGAAGGTCTATGTTCAGGATGACAAGCAATATGATATTGGCTAAGAAGGTCTAGGTCTAAGTATAGAATTAATCTCTCCCTGCCTCATGTAGCTCTCTAATATTTCTTCTAGTAGGGGAAAAATTTTTATACCAATGAAATCACATAGATTTTAAATTATGATGGTTAAGAGTTAGGTAATTTACAAATGGTTTTATAGGTAAGCCAAGGTGAACAAAGGGGCTCTACTGAACACAACCAATTGGACTTTCAAGACCTGATAATAAAAGTAAAGACCTTGGCTAGACCTCTGATGGCCAACAGAACAAATAATCTATCATAACTGCCTAGAGACCTGTGACTCTTAGGGTTGTGTATCTGGGAATAGCCTCAATAAAAGAGAATATCCTAATTAACTTCATGGAAGCCTCTGTCTAGAGCAAGTCAATGATGCTAAAAGATTCTCTTACTGTCTGTCATTTCCCAGAGTCTCTTTATGACTTTTCCATTTTGCTGGAAACATAAGCTTATCTACAGTTAATATAATGTACTTTTTGTTAACTCTGTGGTTCCAATTTCCCTTAAGCTCCTATAACTCAAGCCCAGGCACTGTGTAAAATGCACACGGCATAGTCATGTCATGATTATAGTGAGCCCAGTTCAAGGTCATGCTACTTTCAGAGCAAAGAGAGGAGAGGAGAGGAGGAAAAGAGAGCTTCCAATAAACTGAAACATGGACATGTAGTCAAAAGTCCATTTAGCAATAATGGCTTTTGGCTTATGGGTAGAGAGACTCTCTGCATCCCTGGGAGGCTAATATGGACCCATGTGGTGAAGGTATAACACCATGTACAAGTAGCTTCCCAAAAGAATGCTACTGTGAATAGCTTTTAAAGTTCTGATTACACAGTACAGTGAACACTCCATTTATTCCATAACAAACCAAGGCAAACATTCACAACAAATCACAATATAATATTCACAACATTATATCTTATCATAGAAAATCACAATGTAGTGTTCACAGTAGTTTAACATTAAAATGGCCACATAGTTTTCACCAAAGTGGCCACAGTATTTAGAACAAAGAACAAAAGAATCATCATCTGGATTCCCTAAGGAGGTTTGCCTCCTTACTTAATCATTCAATCATTTCACAATATAAGTCCATCTTCTACTCATGGGACAATCATAGGTTAACTTAATTAGTCACTTATCTAGCAATCAGTCACTAAGTATCATTAATCACTAAATACAGTCTTTAGAAAATTACACAAACCCTCCACCCCTCAGGGTCTAGTAAACTTCAATTTCATCATGTATTCAACATCCAAGGAGGGGCCTTTTCTTCATCTTGACTCGGGGTAGTCTCTCAGATTCCCTGGATCCCTTTCCATGGTCCCAGCTCCTACCTGAATCCATCAAACAGTCACCTGGGTTCAGAGTCAGACAGCTCCCAGGTCCTTGTCCAGTCCTCTGAGAAGTTCCTGGTACACACTGAAGTTCACAGGGTCCAGCACATCTCAAAACCTTCACAACTTCTGTTCCCAGGAATTCAAGGATCAACCAAGCCACAAATAAACAAAGTCT
This sequence comes from Pseudochirops cupreus, assembly GCA_028627135.1. NCBI lineage: Eukaryota > Metazoa > Chordata > Mammalia > Diprotodontia > Pseudocheiridae > Pseudochirops > Pseudochirops cupreus. Next base: position 195,393,660 of record CM053580.1, on the reverse strand, counting down.
TATCCTGGTCATGCTTCTTCAGTCCTCTGGCAGTTCGGCTGGCCCTAGGACCCAGAAGAAACCTCAGCTATCCAGGTGGCCTTCTCTGCAGCAACTTCAGCCTTCACCAGATTCTGGTCCCATGAAAACTCCAACTCGGTTCTCAGTCCAGCAAGTAGCAGCCCAGCTCCCAGATGCTGGGACAATCCTGCTTCCTCCACCAGGAGCAAAAATTCTAATTCTGACTGTCTCTTTCTGGGGCTCTTCTTTTATACATAAACACACATTGGTTTCCTGTGTCAGCCAACCCCTTCCTATTATGTCAGCAACAGGAGACAGAGTTTTCACCTTCTGTTTCTTTCACATAACAAAAAAAGGGGTCTTCAAATTTAAATTAATTACCATTACGCAAGGCCATGTTTGATTTATAGGCAGTTGCAACCTCTATTCTTCCCCACCTTGACCACCAAGAGGTTCAGCAGAAACATGGAGGTCTAGACAAGTTGAAGGAAAAAAATCTGGGCTGCTTCACTTATAAGCATTTTCTACAGAAGCTAAAAGCAGTCAAAAGTGAAAAGATATTGAGCCTTGGAGAGATTAACATAGCACTCATAAATATGTAGCAGAGAATGCCTCTGTGATGAAAACTGAGCAGTTGGAGGATGAAGAATATAAAAGGTTTGCCTTTGTGGTGAGAGCTGAGCAAATGAAGGAGGAAGAGGATAAGGAGTTTGCCTTTAACATGAAAGGGGCCCTCAGAGAGCATTCTCAGACCAAAAGAATGTCCTAATGTTACACAAAGGTTAAAATGTGCCTAATGTAAGTGTGGGTTAGAGGTGGGTTGATAGTCTTCCTGTCTCCACAAGAAATTTCACATCTTAGACAGAAATGGAGGGATTTTTATAGCAGCCCCCTTAGAGTAGTAATTGTTTTGCTCTCTTGACAGTTTTGTTCTAAGAATCCCTAGTGGGGCTAGATCAGGAACAAGGGAGTGCTGCTTAATCTATCCTGAAAAAGGAACTTCTCACTTATTTTCACCTCACCAGGTTATCTTTCTAAACCCTCATTCCTTAGGATGTTGAATAGATGTTGAACCTGCCTGAGTAGAAACCTAGAAAGTTCAAAATTGGAGGCCCATCTGCAAAATGTGCCATCAGCTACACCTGAAGACTAACTGCATACAAAAATTTTCCAACTGGTAAGAAAGTCGTAGCACATGTAAATTTCTACTGCACTATCTCTTGCCAGGGGACTGAAAACTCAAGAGTCCTTTGTTCAGGGATTGTGATGTAGAAATCAAGGAATTTTCTTTTAAGATTACATACAGAAAAAGAGGATGAATAAGGAAATCTCTCTTGGTTTCAGCTCTTATATTACTTACTATCTAAATCCAGAATTATTAATATCTGCTTAGCCAAGTAATAAGTATGGCTTCATTCTAGCCAATCAGCACAACTACTTTATCAGTAATGACTACCTGAAGATCTACATGACTCTAGAAAGAGCTTTCATAAAGTGGACCACCTAATTGGGTTCATTGTAACCTCTGTTCAGATTGATTCAGTGGGGCTAGAAGATTATACTATAGACTACCATTCTGCAAGGTTTTAAATGGGGCTTCCCACTGCTGCTGAAAATATGAGTTTATTCCTGTTAAATATTAGTTCTTTTTGCTACCAAGTTGTCCTTATTATCCCAGACCTCTCCCAGTTTGATCTCAGATCTTCTATGGGTTACAATGATATATTGATCAAAACAACTTTTATTCACTTAAGAGAAATGTGTCATATTATAAAAAAAAGTCTTTTTACAGCTTCTATTGTGGTTTTAATAGAAGCAAATCAAAAAATCACTGAGCAGGAAGGGATCACAGACACTATTTTTCCAACTCCCACCTGGACAAGAAGTTCTTCTACAGCATACAAGGAGCATTCAAATCTATCTTTGAGGACTTCCAATGGGATGATACCTAATAATGCTTAGAGCTGTCCATTGTACTTATTGGTAGCGCTAGCTATTAGGAAGTTTTGCCTTACATCAAGCCTTTATAACTCCCTTTATAAATTGTGTGAAAGACACAATAGCCCCAACTTATTGAATACCATACTCTGTATGTTTTTAGTCATAGTCTATGGATCATAGATAAGATCTCTAGTATGGAGCTGCTACCACTTGAATATGAACTATGGATAAACATCAAAGACTTCTATTTTGATATTAATGGGGCTATTGAACAGTTCTCTGATACAAATTGCTCACTGGGGCTTAGGGGAATCAAACATCTTCACTTCTATAAAGGGAATAATTATCCTGTCTGACCACATTGCAAAGATACGTCCAGATAGCTTTTACACAGCTTCTTGGAAAGCTTGGCTGTTTCCTTTAATGAGATCTCTGAAAGGCCACAAGATTTTTAGGTTTCTATTTCAGAAGACTGTTGTTATTTACTGTTCCTATTGGGGAGGACTAAAGGGAGCTATTAATCTTTTATGCATTTTCCAGTGAAATCATTTTTTTCCCAGGAGGACATTTTAGTTCTGTGAGAAATTGTGTGTGAATTACTTAGCAGTTTTTAAAAAAGATTTTTGCTCACTGCTACAGTTTCCTTTTTGTTGTTGTTGTTGTTGATTACAATTTAGGTGAATTTCCACTATACCAGAATGAACTTTATGTATTGCATACTGAGACTTTGACTGTTCTTTGGCTAGACCACACAGAGTGAGTGGGTAAATATATGCAGGTCACCCCTAGAGAACTCTTGAGTTTTATTTAGAAAATCTCTTTACCCTCTGCCCTAGTTCCAGAGGTGCCTATGGAAACATCTGCTTTAGTTTTGGAGTTCTGCATTCATTTTTGAGGCCCAGATAATAATATCTCATTGCCCTGTGGAAAATGTTTTATTCTTCTTTCTGGTGGAGTTTGCATCAATTTCAGACTTTTTTTTTCTTGCTAACAGTACTTCAGGCACGAGCTAGGAATGTCAAATTCACCTGCCTACCTGACTACATCTATGCCTTCACTTCTCACTCAGTACATTTAAAGAGGAAGGATTCATTACTGACTTTCTACCACTATCAGCAGCCAGCCCCATGAACTATAGACTGACTAGAAAATTTCATTCCCAGGCCAACTCTCATAAAATAAATTGAGGGCAAGGAGCTTTAAGTTTAAAGTTAGCTGATAGGGAGTAAGAAACCAAGATCCTGGAACAATGGGGTAAAATCACTGCTAGGGGGATTTATGTAGCAAAGCAGGTAAGAGGAAACATTCACCCCAGTCTGGAATCTGGAAGTTTCCTTTTTCCTATTTTAACTCATTATTCTTGCTAACTATGAATGAGATCTATCATTTCTATGCTGCTGAAGTGTTACGAGTTCTGTGAGTACCCTCTGAATTTGGTGCTTTCTATTCAGTCAGTATGTTGGGCCAAAGCCCCAGGTACCCTGACATAGTTATAAATCTTATGAAATGAACTCTCTATGGGACTAGGAATTCACAGTGAGTTGTCTTGGACACTATAACTTTTTTGTATTCGTATTTTGTATTTCCTGCCCATGATAGATGCTTAAGGAATAATGATACCTACCATGACATTTATATAATGTGTTAGAGTTTGTGAAACATCTTGGAATTATTATCTCATTTCATTGTCACAGCAACCTTTGGAGTTAAGTGCTATTATTATTCCCATTTCAGAGATGAGGAAACTGAGACTGAAAGAGGCTAAATGACTTTCCCAGGGTCACACTTGTAAGTATCTGCAGTTGCATTTAAATTCAGGTCTTTCTGACTCCCTGTCCAGTGCTCTATCCTTTGGGCTACTTAGTTGCCTCCAAATAGTCATCAAATTATGTTATCAAAATTTCAGGATGCAACCCTTCATAAACAGCACCCATAGCTGATGCCGGAAGCAACACTAGATCAAATTGGGGAGCAACAGGACAACTGTAGGTGAGTTAATTCTTCCTGCTAAACACCACAGTGGTGCTGAGAGGAGTGTCTCTTAATGGTGACTCCATCTATGAGTGATGGGAAGCAAGGAGAGCCTGTTGACCTATGTGCAACCAAATTCCAATCCTGGCTCAGAAAAGTCATTAAGATGAGTCTATAAGGATAAAAGAATGGTTAGGTGGAGCAGTAGATATCAAACTGGCTTGGACTTAGGAAGACCTGAATTCAAATTTGACCTCACATAAGCTGGGAAAGTCATTAAACCTACTTGCCTCTATTTATTCATCTGTAAAATGAAGATAATAAAAATGCCTACCTCCCATGGTTGTTTAAGGAATAAATGGAATAGCTAATTGTAAAGTATTAACATAGTGCCTGGAATATAGAAGGTACTGTATCAATGATAACTCTTATTAATCATTACTATTCTTATTTAAAAGTGTTTTACAAACAATATCTTATTTAATATTTATAAGTACCCCGAGAATTATATATTAATGTTAAAAACTTTAATGTTATCTCATCAATATGAGTATTCATTCAGTGGTTCAGATCACAGTTCACTCACAACTTCTAATCCTGTATGACTATTTTCTACATTCTCTGGTAAATCTTTCATGTGAAGTGTGTCCAATATACTTCAAGGCTTCCTTATGATTTCTTGAACTTAGATGGAAAATAGTGTAACACTCAGGTTTTCTCCCAATTATTCATTGGTTGATAATTCCTCTTTTCATATATATAGATAGATAGATAGATAGATAGATAGATAGATAGAGATATATATATGTATATATATATGTATGTATATATGTATATGTATATATATGTATATATGTATGTATGTATATATAATATGTATGTATGACTCTGCGTGTGTACATACATACACACATGCTTTATGCTACGTATATTATCTTTTATCTTCATTGCCTGTTGAATAGCATTGAATTTTAATTATCTGGACATTATGGTACTACATAGGTGACTGTTATACAGCACCACCAATTATGAGATAGTAGGAGTATTATTGTCCCCTTTTTGCAAATTAAGGTATAGTGAGGGTGAGTGACTGGGCCATGATCACACAATCAGTAAGTACCAGATTTAAATGTAGAACAGCCCTGATTTCAAATCCAGAGATCAACTAAAATAGTAGAACTGCCCCAATGGTTGCATTATTATAATGAATAAATGAATAATAAATGAACTGTACAGTAAATTCTGTATTGTAAACCCAATTTATGAAATTAAAAGGAGCTTCATAAAGAAGTCTCAATTTTACTTTTATGACAATGGTTTAATGATGGGTTTAATCTTCAGTCTTCCCTTATTGATACTTAATTTCTTAAATCTAGGTAACCAACACCACCAACAATAATAATAGCTACATTTATATACAGTTTTAAAGTTAGCAAGTCACTGTATATGTATTCTCATTTGGCCATCACAGTAATCCTGTGAAGTGCTTCTTTTAAGCCCATTTTATAGATGAAGAAACTGAGGGGGAAAGAGGCTAAATGACTTCTTACAGTCGCACAGCTAGTATCTGTTAGAAGTAGGCTACTTTGGGGACAGAAAGACAGAAAGACAGAGACAGACAGAGTAAATTGACAGGAAGAAATGAGCTAGAGCAAAGATAATAGATAATAGATAGAGGGATGGAAGAATGGATGTCATATCCAAGACATTTCTCCAAAGGTTGAAAATTTACATTTCAAACTGAATGATTGATGGAAAGGGGATGCAGAAGAGAAAAATAAGAAATGAGCAATGCCAATCAAAGACTAGCCTGTGTATGAAGTGCAGGTGTGCAAACTCTATCTGTCAGGGAAGAGCTTTCCAGATCCCTACTTTAGACTATCTTTAGCCCCAGAAATATAAATAAGCAGCTCAGTGTATCTCAATGAGATTCCACACTGTCTCATGAGAACTGGAACATTTGCTCGTCTTACCCCATTTCCCCAGAGGATTTATCTTATGATACCCATGTTAATTGGCCCTAAAGTAAACTGAAAGGTATTGTTCTTTTGTCTCTTTAAAAAAACAAAGTGGAATGTGCTCCTAGAAGTCAAGAGAGAAGACAGGACCATTTTTTTGTTGTTGTTAAAATTATATATAATGCCTTTTTCAAAGGAAATTATTTTGTCACTACTTCTTTTGGGTGAGCCTACTATATCTAGGTGACTTCAATCTAGCTTCACCTTATTTACTGGATTTATTCTCATTCTGCCCCCATCCATGTATCCTCTGCCTAGCATCCCTACCCACCACCTTCATCCTTGCTTTCCAGATATGGGAACATAATCAAATTAATACTGATGCTGCCATGAGAAACATGTTGGTCAGTCTGCTCTCCTGTTTTCCTCACATTCCTTGTGACTTTGCAAACCAAAATACCCCTCACTGGTCACTAGCACTCTATGTATTATCTCTCTCGAGAAAATATAAGCTCCTCCACAACAGGGACTGTTTCTGTTTTGGTTTTGCTTTTGTTTTTGTAACGCTAAAACTTAGTACACATAGTAAACTTGGCACAAAATAAGAGTTTAATTAATTCTCATTCATTCCTTCACTCATTCATTCCTTTGTTCATTCATTCATTCCTTTAATCATTCATTCATTCATTTATTCATATTTGCTTATAAATCATTTTAGAATTCTTGCAAGAGACTTATTTACATTTCTTCATCATATCTCAGGATTTAAAATGAAACATTTTTGTCTTTGACACATCTTCCACGAAAATCTTGAAGCAAAGCATATGGAATCTTTTATTATGATCATTCTGAATTTATTTCCTTAAATGGAGATAGTTGAATGAATTTCAATTTTGAGTTGGCCTAGTTACTCTAGCAGAATGGAGGAAAAAAACAAAAAAGTGTTATAATGGGTGTGTGTATATATATACATATATATATATATATATATACACACACATACATAAACACACATATATATGTATATGTGTGTATATATACACTCACATAAAATATACCCATATACTTTATTATGCATGTATGTACACATGTGTATATATATTCACACACATATGCATATATGTATATGTTGCACTGCATATACATATGTCCACTGCACACATACATACACATATATATGTATGTATGTGTGCATGTATGTGTATGCCTAAACCTACAAATCATATTACTCCACTATTATTCCCTTCTCTTCCACCCTTACTAAAATATCAGGGGAGGATATTTTGCAGCTAAGCTCACTGGCATAGTACAGATTTGTTATTGAATCCCAGTTTGGCCTACACCCTAACTAGGTCATTTTTTTTTCTTTCTTAATTGATACTTCATGCCATTCCTTACCACAGCTATTCCAAAAGAACTATACCAAAGGAGCTCTTTCCTCAGGCCTCCCCAGCCCTCTCAGCTGAAAGACCTAATCTTATTCTTTACTCAGAAAATATGTGACACATATATTCTCATAGATTGGATCACAATAGGTTCCTGCCCAAGCTCCACTTAATGACTATATTTTGGTCCCTCCTGTCTTAGAGTGTATGCCAATGATAACTATTTCTCTTTGGAACAGCAACCCTGAGAGTCTTCCCCTCCCAGCTTGATTTTTTTTCTTTGTTTTTTTTCTAATTAAAGGGGCTATCCCTTGACTAGCTTCTTAAAGAGGTCTATTCACCAAATGGGCATTACCTGGCTCTAAGTGAGTACATGAAAAGGCCTTAGCCTGAAAGGACCAGAGTCTCTCATTGCATCCAGGGTCAGCTCTAATCATCCTGATGAATATCTAGTCACTGGATCCCGATGGCACTGGAGGAGAAAGTAAGCTTGGTGATCTTGTACAGTAGTCCCTCACTCAAATCAAAGTCAACTGCAAGTCATGCCATCATTTCCCTGATGCCACTATCCTCTTCAAAAACAAAGGACAAACACGATGTGATCCACAAAGAGTTTCTTTTGTTCCCCTTATCTTCATCTTAAAACTCTTTGATATCTTATCCTTCACTCTCTCTTGACTCAGTTTCTATTGGACATGTAGCCTTCTTCTATATTACATATCTCATGCTTTAAATTTAGGTATATTCCAAGCCTTCTTCCCTTTTATCTCGATACTTCCTCACATGGTGACCTTATCAGCTCCCATGGGATTATTTTGTCTATGCTGATGACTTTCTGATCTCACAATAGGTAGGTAGATAGATAGATACAGATAGATAAATAGATAGATAGATAGATAGATAGATAGATAGATAGATAGA
>CM053580.1:195372526-195384984 GCA_028627135.1 Pseudochirops cupreus | reverse complement strand
TCTCTCTCTCTCTCTCTCTCTCTCTCTCTCTCTCTCTCTCTCTGTCTCTCGTCTATTCCCTCCAAATATACAAGGAAGTTGTCATGTAAAATTTTTTTTTTCCTCCATCCTTCTCCACCTCTACCCACCCACCCACCTGGTCCTGGAAATGCCTACTACTAGACACAAATAGGATTATGAATGAAACCACTTAGACAGAAATAGTAATTGAAATGTTTTAAAAAGTTTAGAGGAGCCTATGTAGGAAACTCCTCCTTCCTAAGTATTTTTGAGATTTTTAAATGTTTACTTTATAACCCATACCTGAATCTGTCCCCTATGTATAGACTTTGGATTTGCCTCTAGATAAGTTTTGAAGGAACATATTATTCTTGTGTAAACCAGTTTTGTACATTTTGTTTTGACTCTGTTCTCCAAGGATTTTCTCTACCTTCTTGGCTTTGCCGTACTTACTATGAGGAAATGTAACTTCTGGATGCATAATAATGAATATCTTTCAGATTGTGTAAACATTTCAATTGGCTTTGAAAGGATCTCTACTGTTTATTGTGCTTTAGGACTAAAATGGTCTGAAAAGTGAAGTAGAAAGATTGACCACCTTATGGGTAGGTTAAGATTCTTTTCTTCTCATCTGCTTATCACTTCTGTTCAGTGAATCTCTAATTACTCCTGATAGAAGCGTATCCCAAGACAACATTATTTATAAAAATCAGGAAATTTACCCTAATCCATACACATACTTTTAAATTGACTGTGAAAATGTCTGTTTCAAAGGAGGAAATACAATGATTTAGGACATGGAAATGCAAGGGCTTAACCCTGTGAATTTACCTTAAGGTAAAAAATCAATAGTGCCAGTTTCAAGCAAACATAGGGAACTCAAGATTTGTGAGGCTATCTTATTGATATAACATATTTGTCAGAATTCAGTGCTCTAAGGCTCCTTAAAAGTATTTGATACAGAGTCCTGGGTACTTTAAAGTAAGGCAACCAAATAAAAATAAGATGTTTGCTTTTAATACCCAAGAGAGGCAAGAGATTTTTATGATAGTAATGAAAATAATCATAAAAAATATATATTCTTGAATGTTAATGTAAATGTGAAAAATAGAATATAGCAATCATTTTTCCCTCTTCTCTCATCCCCCACGCCAAATCCTTCTGAGGTTTATGGTTCAGGATACAATCCCCACCTCCTCCTTTCCCGCATTCCCTTAGGGAAAATGCATGTCCATCATCAGTCCAGGATTTGACTTCACCACTTCAGGAAAGATTACTTAAAGGTAAAAAGGACATTTTACTGACAGTTTTTTCTTGTTGTTGTTGCTGTTAAGCATTCATGTCTTAAAGAGATTTTTCAAATTTCTTTTCAGAAAACTTTTCCTTTAGTGACATCGTAATAATTAAGCAAATAATCTTTACAGCATCCAAATCCTGTTGATATTTTCCAGCGCTGCTACTGGTAAAAATAGTGCTAGACATTTGGAGTGGCTAGATGGCACAGTGAATAGAGCACTGGCCCTGGAGTCAGGAGGACCTGAGTTCAAATTTGGCTGCAGACACTTAACACTTACTAGCCATGTGACCTTGGGCAAGTCACTTACCCCAATTGCCCTCCAAAAAGCAAAAAAAAAAAAATAGTGCTAAGCTAAGCAGTAGAATAGAGCACTGAACTGGAAGTCAGGAAAACCTGATGTCAGATTTGACTTCAGAACTGTGTGACCCTGGCCAAGGCATGCTCTCTCCTCAGTCTTCTTATTTGTAAAATGGGAACAATAGTAGCACTTAAAATGAGAAAATATCTGTAAAGTACTTCACAAAACTTAGTGTTATCTACTTGTTACTGTTATTTTTGTTATTGTTGCTATGAGTAACCATGTACAACTTGAATTTTGAAGTCAAGTTCAAGATTTTATTTAGCAAACCCAGTCAGCATGAAAAAGGAATGCAAAGGTTGCTTTTGAGGTGATCCTTGTAGTCAAAGCCAAAGTGTTCCAAAGTCTCAGTGCTTTGCTCTACATAGAAGACACTTGATAAATATTCGTTGCAAAGTGTAAGGTGAACAAATAGATTAGTGAAAATCTACATATTAAATATATTTGTACATGCACACATACATACGTATACACACATATAGTATATGCGTAGCACACGTATATGTGTGTATATAGAGAGACAAATAGACAAAGAATAAGACAGAAACAGAGATGTAATATGAAAGAGACAAAGACGGAGCACCTGCTTTTCCGGATATTTTAAATGATTTCTATGTATTTAAAAACACTTTTGATCAATACTTTCTCTCTTTTCATCCATTTTGTCAACACCCAGCTCCAAACTGAATGATCTCTTTTGACGAGGAAAAGCAATTAAAAAAAAAATTCAATGAAATCGCCCCCTCTGGAAACGATATTTGTCAATCACGTGGCACATAGTAATGCCTATATATTTGTTATTGTCATTATTAATTATTTTTTAAAATTCCTATTTTTATTTATATCATTAAATATTTACCAATTGTGTGTAAAAATTTATTAATAATTTTTAAAAAAATTTAAGTTCCAAATTCTCTCTCTTCCTCCCTCCTTGAGAAGGCAAGCAACTCAATATCAGTTATACATGTAAAATAATGCAAAACATTTCCTTATTAGTCATATTGCAAAAGAAAACACAAACAAAATGAAACGATAAAACTGAAAGAAAATAGACTTCAGTCCACATGCAGAGTCCATCCATTTTCTCTCTGGAGGTGGAAAACATTTTCCATCGAGGTCTCATGGAGTTATTTTGGATCATTGTCTTGGTCAGACTGGCTATATCTTTCCCAGTTGATCATCTTTATTATACTGCTGTTACTATGTACAGTGTCTCCTGGTTCTTTTCATTTCATTTTGCATCACTTCGTGTAAGTCTTCCCAGGTTTTTGTGAAACTATCCTGTGTCATTTATTATAGCAATCGATGGGAATCCCCTCAATTTCCAATTCTTTGCCACCATACAAAGAGCTGCTATAAATAGCTTAGTACTAATAGATCCCTTTCCCTTTCCTTTGAATTCTTTGAGATACAGATTTAATAATGATATTTCTGGATCAAACGATATACAGTTTTATAGCCTTTCGAGCACAGTTCCAATGTTTCTCCAAAATGACTGGACTACAGCACTGGATCGGAAGTCAGGAAAACCTGATTTCAAATTTGACCTCAGAACCGTGTGACCCTGGGCAAGTCATGCTCTCTTCCTTAGTCTTCTTATTTGTAAAACGGGAACAATAGTACCACATCTCTACCAGTAGTGCATTAATGCTTCAATCCTCTCCTGAATTTGTCATTTTCCTTTTCTGTCACATTAGCCAATCTAATAGGTATTAGGTAGTGTCAGGGAGATGCTGTAATTTGCATTTCTCTATTCAATAATGATTTAGAACCTTTTTTAATATGACTATTAAGAGCTTTAATTTTGTCTTCTGAAAACTGCCTATTCATAACCTTTTATAATTTATCAACTGGGAAATGGCTTTCATTTTTATAAATTTGGTTCAGTTCTCTATATATTTGAGAAATGGGGCTTTTATCAGAGAAACTTGTAATTTTTTTCCAGTTTCGTTTTCCTTCTAGGTGGTTGTTGTTGGCATTGTGGTTTTGTGATTTTTTTGTGTAATTTTTGGAGGTTTGTTTAACTTTTTAAAATTTCATATGTAATTTTGTGTAATTTTTAAAATATTTCACGTAATAAAAAGTATCCATTTCATTTCCTATAATCTTCTATATCCCTTGTTTTGTCATAAATGCTTCCTTTATTCATAGGTCTGATAGGTACATTTTTCTGTGCTCTCCTAATGTATTTATGATACCATGATCTATGCCTAAATCATTTATTAACTTTGACTTTATCTTGGCATATGGTGTGAGATGTTGGGCTATGCCTAGTTTCTGCCAAACTAATTTCTAGTTTTCCCAATAATTTTTGTCAAATAATGAATTGTTGTCCCCAAAGTTTGGATCTTTAGGTTTATCAAATATCAAATTCCCTTGATATTCTTAATGTTTTGTTCTTCCAGATGAATTTTATTTTACTATTTTTTCTAGCAATATAAAAAATATATATATATATTTGCTAGTTTGATCACTATGGTACTAGATAAGTAGATCAATTTAAGTAGAATTGTCATTTTTATTATATTGGTTCAGTATGAGTAATTAATATTTCTCCAATTGTTGAAATCTACATTTGTGTGAAGTGTTTTATAATTGTGTTCATATAATCACAGGGTTTGTCTTGACAAGTAGATTCCCAAATATTTCATATGGTCTGTCATTACTTTAAATAGAGTTTTTCTTTCTTTTCTCTTCCTCCTGAGTTTTGCTGGTAATATACAGGAATGCTAATAATTTATGTGGGTTCATTTCGTGTCGTACAACTTTGCTGACATTGTTCATTGTTCCTACTAATTTTTTATTTTATTCTCTATAGTTCTCTAAGCATACCATCATCTCATCTGGAAAGAGTTTTTTCCCTTATCATTGATTACTTTTATATCTTTTATTTTTCCATTCATTTTTATAGTTTACATTTCTATTACAATATTGAGTAACAGTGGTGAGAGAATTGTGGGAATTACATGAGCCACACTGACTTCATCCTCTAAAACTGACTCGTTTTTGAGACCTAAGTTTCATTTTTTGCTTTCATCTGTAACTTTCACCTTCTTGCTAGTTGTGGGAATTGAGTCACGTCCTATATCACATAATGAAAAAGCCACCTGCTGGCACTCTTCCCTCCCAAATCTTGAAACTCACTCATCCTCCTCGAAACTCAAAAAACCCTTCATCTTTTTTCCCAACTAGAAACTAGATAGCCTAATCTTGTGTCTTGGTTTTTGTCTTATTGTCTTCTTTTGATGCATAAAAATCTGTCTCTTCCTGGTGCCTAGAAGAGATTAGGTTCAGTGCTAAACTGATGAAGTCTGGTCCTGCTTTGTTATGCAATCAGCGTGTTTTGCTTAATAAATGGATATGCTCAGAAGCTTGAACCCTTGTTTCCTTAGTTATTTTAGATTTTATCTGTCACAGTTGTGATACTGGAATTCTTTGCCTCAAGCCTGATCTTACTGGGAAGGCTTCAAGTTTATCCCTGCTCCAGATAATGCTTACTCTTGGTTTTAGAACTATATTGCTTATTGGATTTTGCTATATATTTGCTACATTGGATTTTAAGAAAAGCTTCATTGATTCTTATTCCTTCTAATATTTTTTTTTAAATAAGAATGGGTGCTTTATTTTGACAAAAGCTTTTTCTGCATCTATTAATATAATCATATGATTTTTGCTGTTTTTTAATTGATGTTGTTAATTATACCAATAGTTTTCCTAATATTGAACAAATCCTTCATTCCTGGTATAAATCCCACCTGGTTACAGGGCATGAGCTTTGTGATATATTGCTGTAATCTTATTGCTAGTATTTTATTTAAAATTTTTGCATCATAATTCATTAGGGAATTAGTCTATTTTTTTCTCTGTTTTTTTCTTTTTTTTGGTTTAGGTCTCAGAACCATATTTGTGTCATAAAAGGGATTTGGTAAGACTTCTTTTTTATTTATTTTTTCAAATACTATATGTAGTAGTATTGGAATTAATTGGTCCTTAAAATTTGGTAGAAGTCACTTGTAAATCCATCTGGTCCTGGGTATTCTACATAGGGAGCTCACTGATAGCTTGTTTGATTACTTTTTCTAAGATAAAGGTATTTAAGTACTCAATTTCCTCTTTTACTAATCTAGGAAGTTTATATGTTTGCAAATATTCATCAATTACAGCTGGTTTGTCAATTTTACTCACATATAATTGAGCAAAGTAATTTCTTTATCTGTTCCCTGAGACCTTCAGGAATTTTTTTGCAGTTTGGTGTCTCAAGTCCTTTTAGTAATCTTTGCTTTGACATTCCTTTAGCCCTGTATGCTGCTTGCTTAATTCTGCTTATTTATTCATTCATTCATTCATCCATTCATTTATTCATTCATTCATTCATTCATTTATTTATCTATCTATCTATTCATTCATTCATTCGTTCATTCATTTATTTGTTTGCTTATTTATTTATTTTTACAGTCTGCTGTTTTAAAAATTCTGGCCTGGATTCTTCCCAGTAATTTATGTAAAAATATTAACAGTGAATTGCCACAGCTCATGTGGAATTAGGCAAAAGTTAATAGCCATAATTTTCTCAGCATATTGAGGAAAGGTCATTGAAACAACCATTGGTTTTGATAGTCAACAAAGAAGCTCCAGAAAAAAATTTGCATGTGTAGAAATGTTTACTAATGTCCTACAGCTTTTTTTATCCCAGTATTTATGGTTGGCCATAACATAGGTCACTGTTTCTACAATCACAGTAAAATAAGAACTTAGAAAGTATGTCTATAAATGAACTAATTTTGATGATTCAGGATAAAAGGGACCAGATGATGCTAATAAGGTATGTTTTTATTTATGGGGCATATTTTCAACTCTCATTCCTGAGAAATATTCTTTGAACCATAGAATTTTAGAGCTAGGGATGACTTTGACATCATACAGCCAAGTCTTCCATTTTAGGGATGATATTATTGAGACCTGGGGAAGTTGAATGATTTTCCCAAGGTCATATGACTGGGGAGCTGCAGACACAGAGCTAACTCTTAGACCAATGCTCTTTCTACTACCACATGCTATTATATTCCAAAACCTTAATCTGGTAAGTAGGAGGATTCCCTTTCAGAAGACAGAAATAACACTGGAGAGCAAGGATCATATCATTCAAATGCTAGTTGATTTGAAAAAAGATGGCATACCTTCTGCATAAAGAAATATATTGCTGGAAATTAGGTCTGAATTAATTCACTATGATAATAACAAAAAATAATAAAAACAATAAAAGAACAAGCAAATATTTATGTAGAGCTTTCTAAGGTGCCAGATGCTGTGCTAAGTGTTTTCCAATGATTATCTCATTTGATCCTCACAACAACCTTGGGAGGTGGGTGCTATCATTACCCCCATCTTCTAGATGAGAAAACTGAGTCAAACAGGGATTAAGTGACTTGCCCAAGGTCACACAGCTAATAAGTATCTATCATTGATACTACTTTTGTTTGCTTTGCATTTCAAACAAACAAGACTACTATCCTTTCCTTTTGCACCCTCAGCCTTTACATTCCTCTGTGTTATCATTTTCCAGTTATTCTTTATTCCTCAAATGAACTTCCCAAACAAGAAAAGTGCAATTTGTGAGGATGTCAGGTGTAGATGACATTTTCAAGCAATTTGATATTGAAATAGAGAAGAAAAATAGGATGGTAATTTGATAGGGGGTAAAAAGGTCAAGGAACTTTTGAGAATAGTGAAACCCAAGTGTCTTGTGAGATTATTAGGAACCAAGAGAAAGTGAGAGATTGACCATGCATACACAAACATTGTGTTGGGATTTTAAAGAACACTTAATTCCAATACTACTACATAAAGATGGTTGATAGAATGAAGGCTTGGATGATAAGAGAGAGTTTGGAGGATTTAGTCTTATCAAAGCTTAGGACCACTTCTTCCTGGGAGTCAGGAGGAAAAAAGCAACCAATGATTGCAAATTGATATAACAGAGAAAAAAACTTAAATGGAAACATTTACAACAATAAAAAGCCCTGCCTGTCTTTTAGTGGAGTAACCGTCAATGTCAAGAGAAGGAAAATGAAGCCCAAGCTACCAAGAAAATTCATACCAGGCAAAAAAGTTTGTAAGTAATCAATCCATGACGCGAAAGGAGAAGACAAAAGCTATGTTGCTTTCACTGGAAATATAGAAAGAAGTAAACTCCTTGGATATCTATTAATAATTTAAACGGTGAAAATCAAGATTCTGTTTGCCAAAGATGAGAATATGGACGTGTTGAATATATAGTGTGATAAATAATTACAGACAACTAAATTAGATATCCTAATGGGGATTCATTTATATCTGTTTCCTATTTATCCTATTAAGTTAAACATGCTTATAGGATTTTTTTCTGAGAATGATATTTTCCTCTAAGGTATTAAAGAGATCATCCAAATGTAGTTATTATGTCTGCTTATACTGGAAAGAGCAGAAAACATTAGGGGGAAAAGTGAGATGGGATTGGCAAATGTGGAAGAGGATGAGTGTCAGAAATTCCCCACAGAACATAGATATTCACAAATCATTCTAGCCTTGTGTAATGATACTGCAATTTGAAGTTCTTCCACGCCCCTTAAACTTGCTGGCGTATCAGGAAGGGGTGGAGCTAAAGAACGCAGGAACTAAGCGAGTCTCCCTGTGGTGTGGACTGGAAGCGGCATCAGAGGCAGTGGCTGTGGTTGCGAACTCCTTTATCTTTGAGCCGGCCAGAATCTCTGCTAAGGACTCCTGATGAGGACTGGCAGGGGCAGGAACTGCTGCGGCCGGGAGCGCTGGGAGCTGCCTGGACGCTGAGCTGTTGCGAGGAGAGGAGGATCTCTGCCTGAGGTAGCCTGTCCTGTTCTGAAGGCTTGAGAATGTGAGTGTCTACTACTTTAGCTACATGTGCCAACTTCATAACTACTGTGTTGGCTTTGACTTTCTGGTTTTGGGACTCAGTTTTCTGGTATTTAAATGAATGCGCTATCTATATTTCTTATGTAGAGAGCCTGTTCCATTTTGTGATTAATAACTATATCAGCATATTTATAGTTACTGTAGGCATTGTGAATACTGCATTGCTTGTATACCTTGTAGTCAAAGCAACTGTTTGAATCCTGTCCAAGCTCATAATCAAGCTCTACCACTCTTTATACCTGTGTGACTTTAGTCAATTCCCTTTACCTCTCTGAGCTTCAATTTCCTCATCTATAAAGTGAAGGGATTGTACTCAATGACCTTAAAGGTCCCTTTCAGCCTATGAACCTATGGAGCATTCAATTTTAAGCGTCAGGTGGGCAGTGTGAACAAATGCATATTGAATTTTGTTTGTTTGTTTCAGCTCAAGTTAAGATTCTGAGAATTCAAATAAGCATCTTAATGAGCCCAAGTCTGATAAAGATGGTGAAAATTAGTTTCAGCCAAACCACAAACTTGGAGCAGCTGGGTGGCACAGTAGCATACAGTGGTCCATAGAGCACTGGCCCTAGAGTCAAGAGGACCTGAGATCAAATCTGTCCTCAGACACTTAATACTTAGTAGCTGTTTGACCTTGGGCAAGTCACTTAACCCTCATTATGTCACCAAAAGGGGGAGAAAAAGAAAAGCAAGGAACTGAAGTAAAATACAAAGAAGTATTTTTAGTACAATAGTAGCAGTCATAATTCTTCCTAGCCTTTTGGTAACACTGAGAGCTCTCACTAACTCCTGCTTGAAATCATCTCTTCCTTAAATACATGTGGCTCTCCTAGTTCTCCTCATATTCCTCTAGGGCAGCCATTCACAACCTGTGGGTTATGTTCAATTTGTAACAATGAAAATACATCCTGCATATCAGATATTTACATTACAATTCATAACAACAGCAAAATTATAGTTATGAAGTAGCAGCAAAAATAATTTTATGGTTAGGGGTCACCACAACATGAGGAACTGTATTAAAGGGTCTCAGCATTAGGAAGGTTGAGAACCACTGCTGTAGGGGTCCCTTCTTTGCCTCTTAAACCAGCTATGCTTTCTCATTCTGCTCCATAATTAAGTACATTCGCTATGGCCCCTGCTCTTCTTTTATCATATTTACTTATAGAGCTGCTTAATCTTTTGACTTCAATTATTATCCAATGGGGAGAAAGTTAGGCTCTGTTTTTAAAGAAGAGTGAAGGCAGGTTAGATCCTGTTGCTTTTTTGTTGTTGTTGTTGTTACATGAAAAGCTGTTTCCAAGACTGTATAGCTGTTTTATAGAAATCATTTTAGGAACAGTTTGGTTCAGAAAGCAGAATGACTGAGAGTTAGCAGGGTAATGGTGGAAGTCAGAATATCTAACTCTTCCCTCACTGTAAATCACTAAGTATCTCTGAGTTCTAAACACACAGAGATGAAGTGTGCTGGGAATGGGAAGGCAGGTGGACCCACATTTTTATTTTTTTATGTGATCAGTCTGCTCTGGGAAATGAGGAAGGGGATGGTCTCAGAAAAACATGGCAAAGAACTACATGAAGATGCAGAGTGAGAGGAACAGAACCAGGAGAACACTGTACTCAGTAACAGCAACACTGTATGATGATCAGACTGTGTGAATACACATCTATTCTCAGCAACACGATGATCCAAGATGAATCTAAAGGACTCATGATGAAAAATGCTACATATCCCCAGAGAAAGAACTGATGAAATCTGAATGCAGATTGCACTTTTTTTTTCATTTTTATTTCTTTGGTCTGTATTTTCTTTCACAACATGACTAATGTAGAAATATGTTCCCTATGATTGTGCATGTATAATCTATATTAAAATGTTTTCCTTCTCAATAAGGGACCAGGGAAGGAAAGGAGGGAAATAATTTGGAATTAAAAATTTTTTAAGTGAATGTTAAAAACTGTTTTTACATGCAATTGGGAAAGAATAAAATATTTTAAAAATTGAATGGCCAAATGATGGCAAACTTGAGTGTCAAGGCCACATGTGACCCTCTAGATCACTGGTTTTCAACCTTCCTAATGCCATGACCCTTTAATACTCATATGTGGGCGTATCCGTATGTGGCCAGACCCGTCTGGAGACTGATAGAGGAGCCATGTCTCTGTTCCTAAGACCATCAGAAATATGTGTTTTCCAATGGTCTTAGGCGACCCCTGTGACCCCTGTGAAAGAGTTGTTCAACCCCCAAAGGGGTCGCGACTCACAGGTTGAGAACTGCTGCATTAGATCCTCAAGTGTAGCCCTTTGACTTAATCCAAACTTCACAGAACAAATATCCTTAATAAAAGGATCTGTTCTGTAAAACTCAGATTCAGTCAAAAGGCCGCAGCCAAGATCTGGAAAGCCACATGTGGCCTCAAGGCCGCAGGTTCCTTACCCCTAGTAGGCACAGATACTCTACATTCTAGCATCTTCTGCAGACTAGATGATGGATATTTAAATAGTTAATTTAATGAATAAGGTGGCTCAGATCAACTACACTTTCCTCTCATACTTCAAAAAGACTAGCAGAAAAATAGAACCTCAAACCACAGGAATGACTTCTGCAGTTCAAATTTTGAAAGAAAGATAAGTGCAGACCAACCATACTATGTTAAGGCCACCGCCTTTAGAGAACAGTAGATTCCCTTCATAAAGCACTGTGGGATTTTTAAAGCATTTTTCTCACAACAGCCCTGCAAGTACATGTGTATATTATTGTCCTTATTCTAAAGATGAAAAAATGGAAAACCAGAAATACCAAATGACTTGACCAGAGTTAGATAAATCAAATCATAACTCAAACATTGGCCTCTTTACTTCAAACTGATTGCTCTTTTCCATTATACCACAATCCATTACATTGATGGCAGGTAAAAGTGTCTTATTATTTTTTTTATTCATTCTTGCTTTAAATCATTATTTATTCCATTGCCTGGAGAGGTAGGTGCTATTATAATTCCCATTTTACACATGAGAATGCTAAAACTGAGATAAGCTATGACTTTCCCAGGCTCATAAAGCTAGTAAAAGTCAGAAGCGGAATTCAAATTCAGGTCCCTCTGACTCCAAATGCAGTACTCTATCCTTTGAGTCAATTTCCTTCAGACAGAGTAATTAATGAATATATTGGTGACATTCACCTTTTTGCACATCCTTATCTAGCTTATTCAGTGTTAGCTTTTTGTATTTGTATAGCAGCAATCCCTTTGTTCACTCCTGAATGAACAATGTAATCCCAATTGTTCAAGAGTAGCTCAAATCTGTCTTCAGACCTGAGAGAACTGACTACCTCCTCCTCCTGCTTTTCATAGGCTGTGCCATGTCCTAAATCAGGACAAAGGCAATCAAGGTGACTGTGGCACATGAGGGCAGATACACTTTTTTTTAAAGGAAAGTTAATTAGAAACAAAAAAGTTCATCATGACTGTGAGCTGTGAGTGTCTTCCTTAAATCCATGATAAACAACAAGAATGAACACTAAAGACACATTAAAGTTGATTCAGGTGAGCAAAGTTTTCTTCTCTGAATTGCCCATATTTTTTCACTAGCCCATCATCAAAAAGTAAAAGATAGTTCAGAATCAGAAGAGAATAGGACTGAGGGCAGAAGTTGGCCCTTAATATACTCCACATTTTGTCTCCTGACCTACTTTTCTAAATTTATATCAAACTGTTCAAAAACCTTCTGATTTAGCCAGTTTTGAATCTGAACATGTTTTATTTATTCTCACTTATCTCAATTTATTCGTGTCTAGAATGCTAAGAGTGGTCCTTTCCAACTAGCAAAATTATAACCATTATATAAAATTATATATTTATGTATAATTAAGAATT
>CM053580.1:195332025-195362223 GCA_028627135.1 Pseudochirops cupreus | reverse complement strand
GCAGATCTAAGAACCTGTGCTAGTAGCCGCCCTGGGTGTGCTGGGGTGCTTGCTGTTACAGTTTGTAAAATGGCTTTTTTTGAATATTTACAACTTCATATTTGGGAATGATAGAGATCTCCAGATAATGAGGGGATGCCTTGTCATTGTACTGTGTAATCCCCTCAATCATGGATCATACACGGAGTGATACAGATCCCAAAGGTTTACTGGAAGAGTACTTCTGAGGACGTCCCATGGATGGTGAATTCCTAACATCTTACATTTAAAAAAATTAAAAAGAGTTAAGAATTCAAAATGAATTTCCCAAAGACTATGGACCAAAAAAAAAAATCCACTTTAATTGAGAGGACTTCCTTGTCTTATTCCAAACCCAGTTATTCTTACCATAGACATAATTCTGACAAATTTGGTTATCTCTTTCCCTACCTACATTAGATTCAAAGCAATGTGTTAGAAGAGGCACACTGAAAGTGCAATATTGGTAAATTTACAGTTTGATAATCTGGTAGAAAACAGAAAACACATGAAACAAGTAAAGCCAACAAACACTTATTAAGCTTCAATTATGTGCCAGACACCACACTAAGCACTGGGGAAATCCTGTACAAACAAGAAGTATTCAGAATAATTTAGAAAGCATCTCATTGGCAAAGTGTTGACTTTGAGGATGATCAGAAAAAGCTTCTGGCACAAAGTACAATTTTAGCTGAGATTTGAAGGGAGGCAGGAAAGTGAGGTGATGGGTGTAAAGAGGAAAAGAAATCAAGATGTGAGGGATAGGTAGTAAAACTGTAAAGGAGATTGGAGTTTCTTGTGTAAGGAAAATCAAGGAAGCCAGTATCACTGGCTTGTAGAGTATATAGATGGGAATAAGGTAAAAGGGATTTAGAAAAGTTGGAATTGGCAAGGTTATGAAGTACTTTAAAGGAAAATAGGATTTTAACATTTTGATCTGCAAGGCAATAGTGAGCCAAAGGAGTTTATTTTTTATTTAGTGTTCTATTTTCCCCCAGTGACTTGTAAAAACAATTTTTAACTTTAGTTTTTTCTTAAACTTTGAGTGCCAATTTCTCTCCCTTCCTCCCTCTCCACCTCCACCCCTCACTGAGAATGCAAGCAATTCCATATAGGTTATACATATGTAGTCATGCAACACATTTTCACAATAGTCATTCTGTAAAAGAAAACAGATAAAAAAAACCTCAGGAAAAATAAAGGCAGTTAAAAAGTATGCTTCAATTTGTATGCAGACACTATCAGTTCTTTCTTTGGGGATGGATAGCATTTTTCATCATAAATCCTTCAGCTTGGATCATTGTATTGTTGAGAATAGCTAAGTCATTGACAGCTGATCTTCTTACAATATCACTGTTACTTTGTATGCAGTACATTTCAATTTGCATCAGTTCATTCAAGTCTTTTCAGGTTTTTCTGAGACCTCATCATCATCATTTCTTATAGTACAATATTATTCCATCATGATCACATGCCACAACTTGTTCAGCCATTCCCCAGTTGATGGGCATCCTTTCAATTTCTAATTCTTTGCCCACAGAAAAGAGAAGCTTTAAATATTTTTGTACATATAGCTCTTTTTCCTTTTTGTGTTTTATCTCTTTTGGGATACAATTCTAGTAGTGATATTGCTAGGTAAGGAATGCATAGTTTTATGGCCCTTTGGGCATAGTTTGAAAGCTTTCTACAGAATGATTGAATCAGTTCACAATTCCAACAACACTGCACTAATGTCTTTTCCCCCCACATCCCCTCCAACATTTGTCATTTACCTTTTCTGTTCTATTAGCAAATCTGCTAGGTATAAGGTAGTACCTCAGAATTGTTTTAAATTCCATTTATCCAATCAATAGTGTTTTAGAGTACATTTTCATATGGATATAGATAACTTTGATTATTTCATCTGAAAACTCTTCATATCTTTTGTACATTTACCAATTGGGGAATGACTCTTATTTTTATAAATTTGAGTCAGTTTTCCATATGTTTGAAAAAGATTAAGACAGAAATTGGAGATGCCATTGTATAGATAGCTGTCTCAAGAAGTTTTACCATGAAGGGAATAATAATGTTGTTTAATAGCTAGAAGGGAAGGGTGGATGAAGTGAGGATTTTCTGAAGATAAAGATATAAGGTTATTTGTAAGTAGTAGAGAAGTAGTCAACAGATGAGGAGAGAGATGAAGAAGATGAAGAAAAATGGAGATGAAAGAAAAGGCAATCTTCTGAAGACAAGATAGAATAAGATCACTCATTCATATAAAGGAGTTTGCCTGGGTAAGGAGAAGTACCACCTTATCATATGAGATAGGAATGAAGGAGGAGGTAATGGAAGGAGGAATCTGGGATGAAGAAATGAGAAGAGGGACTTCACAAAAAACCTTAAATCTTTTTTTAAAGTAAAATATGAAGCAAGGTTCTTAGCTGAGATGGAGAGGGAGAGAGAGCCATCAGAGGTTTGAGGAGGGCTGAGTGGATTGAGAAAAGCCATAATAGTGAGTGGGATAGTTTATTATTTAGGAATTTATAAAAAGATTGCCTTGCTACAGTGAAGGTATAATAGCAAGCAAAGAAGTAGTTGACCCCTTGTTTCAGCTATTTAATTATTTAGCACCTTGTTTCAGTTTCAAGTTTCTTTTGAAACTTGCCCATGATTGTATCAAGTCTTTGTTGAGAAATGGAACTTGTGAACCCCTCAACTTGTGAACCATAGAACTTGTGAACTCCTTTTGCTGATGCAACAAGAAAGGGATGCGCTAATGACCATATATAAGGAGAAGCCCAAGCTTGGAGAGAGCAGAACTGAGAACAGAACTTGTGGCAGAACTGAAAAGAACTGAGAAGAAAACTTTTGTGGTGACAGAGTTGAGGAGAAAACTTGTGGTATCCCAGCACTCTATGTTTGTCTGTTCTGTCTGTGTTGGTTTTTGTTTGTGATATTTTATACAGAAGCCCTGGGACCTTATTGGAAGCCCTGAAAGAGAATTTTCTGGTTGTCTCTTTACAGAAGTCCTGGAGGAGGGTTTTAGAGGTCCTGGGACTTTACTGATGATTTGTATTGACCTCTTGGACCTTGTTTGTAGATCTGTGTTGATTTCTATGTTGATGATTTGTCTTGACCTCTGGGACCTTGTTTTTGGGTCTTTGTTCAGTTTACAGGAAGATAGTGAATTGATGATGGTGCTGGCAATGTGGATGAATATCGTTTTGGCTCTGTTAAGCTTTGTCTTTCCAGAAACAGCAAAATAGAGAGTTCAATATACTATGTAATCAGAAGGACTTGAGGTGGACTGGGCACTGTGAGCTTCAATATGGAATGGGAACTGGATGAGAAACTGGACAAGGAGCTGGACAAGGAACTGAGAGCTTCCTGCCTTTGAATCCAGGTGACAGTTGGGTAGATTAGGGCAGGAACTGGGATCCATGGAAGAGGAACCATGGAATCTGAGAGCCAGCCTCGAGTCAAGATAAAAAGACCTCTTCTTGGGTACCTTATGATGACTGAGAAGATCATGATTTACTGTGACCTAGGGGTGGAGAACTTTGACCTTTGTACTTTGTGTCCCTTAAGGAGGCATGCTTCTTAAGGATGATTGAGTTAAGGACATACTGAATGATATCTTTTTTTTTTAAAACTAGGTGACCATTTCAATGAAAATTATGTGGCCACTTTAGTGGTAACTTATTATGTCATAACATTGTGAATGCTGTACTTTGATTTCTGTGAATGTTTTGCTTTAATTTACTGCTGAATAAATAGACAGTTCACTATACTATGTAATCAGAACCTTAGAGCTGTTCACAGCAGCAGTCCTCTGGAAAGCTGCTCATGCTTGGCTTTACAGAAGGTCCAGTGGAAATTATGTAATATAAAATTGTAGTGGACAAAGTCATCCTGATTTTATCATTGTTTTTCTTTTAGCTTCATTGAGTAGCATATGCTCAGTTATCTAGGAAACTGATTTATATACAGAGTTCATTCCTTCAGAATTCAAGATATAGAATGTTACTGAATGTTTATCTACCACATCTACAAATAAATTTTTGGAATTAAGTTGAATATATGAAACTAGGGCAAAAGGTTTTTTTCTGGTTATTTTTAGAGGATAGAGTCTATGTAAAATTATGATTATAGAGGTAATTCTGGAAGACAACATAGAAGAGTGCCCTTTGAGCATAGTTCCAGATTGCTCTCCAGACTGGTTGAATCAGTTCACAACTCCACCAACAATGCATTAGTGTTACAATTTTTCCACATCCTCTCCAGTATTTGTCATTTTCCTATTTTGTCATCTTAGCCAAACTGATTGGTGAGATGCGGTACCTCAAAATTGTTTTGATTTGCATTTCTCAAATCAATAGTGATTTAGAGCATTTTTTCATAAGCTTATAGATATCTTTAATTGTAGGTCTCAGTTCTTAATCTGTAAAATGAGTAGTTTGGCCTACATGACTTTAAGATCATTCTAGCTTTAAATTTCTGATCCTGTAATTACTTATGGTTTTTTTTTTAAGACTGGGAAGAATTTCTAATCAGTGTTATTATTAATTAAGATTCATTATGTGCATTGAAGTGTCTGATACTGTGCTGGGTGGGTGTTTCTCTGATTTCTATTCATTCTGATGGAGAAGAGTGACCCTATACTGAGAAATTTCATGGTGATCTCAATGTTTGATGTAGAATAATATGTTTGCTTGTGTGAAGATGATTGAATGGAAAAGAAGTATTTTTTTCCCTAAATTTGGTAGACATTTTAGTCACATTAATTATTTGAAGAGTAAAAGCTGAAATAGTCAAGCTATTACTTGTGTGTAATTACTGGAAAAATGTTTGATATTGGGGTGTCCTCCTGAATGACATTTAAAATTGAGAATTGAATGATATTATGACATTCCATGATCACTCATCTTTAAATGCACTGATTTTACTAACATACATGAGGGTGGATTTTTTACTTAGACTCAGAATGCTCACCAGATGAGACTGAAGTGTTTTATTACACATTGATAAGAGACTTCTAAATGAATCCACAGTATTCTTCATGTTTTAATGGATTTCTCTGACACTTTGTAACAAAATCTACAATTCCATTTTTATCTGTATCTGGTAAATAGCACTTCTACTTCTCCAAAATTGCCTTTGTTGGAAAGGAGGTTAACGGTATCATGCTATCATCCCACAATTTAACAGAACGTATTTATAAGCCAGGCTCTTACTTAAGAATCAAATTTGAATTAAACAAAACAAAACAGGAAGTGTTAAATAGCAATATCATTTGTCAAAATTATCAGAATTTCAAGCAACTAGGACAGTTGGTTTCGGCCATAGGACTGGAATTCACCTATGTATTTTTTTTCGGCTAAATGTGGCAATGTCCTCCTCTATGACCTTCTGAAATATGGATTTTATTCATTTAGACTACTGTGACCTGTCTGAGCTTTGAGGACTATCAGATTTTTCCAGTGCTATATATTTTCTGGACTCAACTCACTTCTTGTCTGACCTGATGGCTCAATAAGACATAACAAGTAGTTAATATTTATATGATTTCTAAGATTTGTAAGATGCTTTGCATATCTTAATTCATTTGATTCTCAAAATAACCCTGTGGTGTATATACTATTATTATTTCATTTTTTCAGGTGGAGAAACTGAGGCACAAAACAGTTAAGTGACTTCTGTAGGCTTATACTTACAATAAGTGTCTGAAGAAGGATTTTAACAAAGGTCTTATTTATTTTAAACATTCTTTTCTTTTTAAATTTTTATTTCCAAATTCTTTCCTTTCCTCTCACACTCCCCTGCCCACTAAGAAGGCAAACAATATGATATTAATAGTGTGTGTGAAATCATGCAAAACATGTTTATATTAGCTATATTGCAAAAAAAAAAAGTGAGAAAATTACACTTCAATTTGCATTCCATAGTTCATCAGTTCTTTCTCCAGAAGTGGATATGTGTGTGTGTGTGTGTGTGTGTGTATACACACACATATATATATATATATATATATATATATATATATATATATATATATATATATATATGATCAGAATAGACAAGTATTTCACACTTCATCGTCATTAAAACACCATTGTTGTGTACAATGATCTCCCAGTTCTTCTCGCTTTTCTTTGCATCATTTCATATAGATCTTGCCTTATTTTTACCTGAAAAGATCTCCTCATAAATTCTTATAGCACGATAATACTCTATAAAAATCAATCATATGCCTCTACTTGTTTAGCCATCCCACAATTGATGAGCATCACCTTGATTTTCAATTCTTTATCACCACAAAAAAGAGCTGGTACAAATATTTTGGTGCACATAGGCCCATTTTCTTTTTCTTGAACTGTTTGAGATATAGACCTAGTACTGGTATTTCTGGATCAAAGGGTAAACCAGTTTTATAGTCTTTTAGGCTTAGTTCCAAATTGTTCTCCAGAATGGTTGTATCAGTTCTCTACTCTACCAGCAATTCATTAGTGTACTTATTTTCCCTCATTCCCTTCAGTATTTGTCATCTCTTAGAGGTATGAGGAGGTACCTCAGCATTGTTTTAATTTTCATTTCACTAATTAATAATGATTTGCAGTATTTTTATATGACTTTTGATGATTTTGATTTCTTCTGAAAACTATCTGTTCGTATCCTTTGATGATTTATCAACTGGGATAGGGCTTTTATTTTTTTTTTAGAAATTTGACTCAGTTTTCTATATATTTGAGAAATGAAATCTTTATCAGAGAAACTTACTGTATAAATACTTTTTTTGAGATTAATTCATTGTCTATGGTACCTTTTTAGCAAAATGTGGCCTTTTTGTTCTCTCTTTTACTTAGGTCTATTTTTGTTTTTGCTTTGTCTGAGATCATAATTGCTTCTTCTGCCTTTTTACTTCACCTGAAGCATATTAGATCCAGCTCCAACCCTTTATTTTAACTCTGCATGTGTCTTTCTCTTTCAATTGTATCTCTTTAAAACAACATATTGTTGAATTCTGGTTTCTAATACATTCTACTATCTGCTTCTGTTTTATGATTACTAACTCTGTATTTCCTGCCATCTCATTTTCTTCTATTTCTTCTCTTTTTATTCTGTTCCTCCTCAAAAATCTTTTTTACTTCTAACCACTTCCTCCCTTAATTTTGTCTCCTTTTTGTCACCCTTCTCTCTTTTCTCTTATCCTTTTCTTTCCTATTGGGCATGATAGATTTATATACACAACTGACTATGTATATATAGCCTTCTCTCTTTGAACTAATTTCAATAAGAGGGAGTTTAAAGCATTGCTCATCAACCCCTCCACTGCAAAAGCTCTTCTTTGCATGCTTCTTTTACATAACATAATTTTCCCCATTTTATCTCTCCTCTTCCCCTTCTCCTACTACATTCCTCTTTCTCACTCTTTCATTTTTTGAGATTGTTCCAACATAACTGATTCACACCTATGCCCTCTGTCTTTGTTAGCTCTTTTTTAACTGCTCCAATAATGATAAAGTTCTTAGTAGTTACATGAATCATCTTTCCATAAAGGAATATAAGCAGTTTAACCTTATTGAGTCCCTTATACCTTCTCATTCATGTTTACCTTTTTGTGCTTCTCTTCCCTTTTGTGTTTGAGTGTCTATTATATTTTTCTATTTGCTCTGGTCTTTTTATCAGGAATTATTGAGAGTCCTCTTTCTCATAAAATACCCATTTTCTTCCTCAAGAATTATACTTAGTTTTGCTGGATACATTATTTTTTTAAGCTTTTATTTAGTATTTTATTTTCTCCTATTTACATGTAAAACAAACTTTAACATTTGTTCTTAAAACTTTGAGTTCTAAATTCTCTCCCTTCCTGCCTTCCTAACCACCCCCCTCATTGAGAAGACAAACAATTTCACATAGGTTAGACATGTGCAGTCATGCAAAACATATTCATAAGAGTCATTTTGTGAAAGAAAACATAAACAAGAAGAAAAACTCAAGAAAAATAAATAACGTTTAAAAAGCATGCTTCGATCTGTATTCAGAAACCACCAGTTCTTTTTCTGTGAATGGATGGTATTTTCTATCATAAGTCCTTCAGAGTTCTCTTGGATCACTGTATTATGCTAATAGTTAAGTCATTGACAGCTGACCATCTTAAAATATTGCTGTTACTTTGTAGAAAGTACATTTCACTTTGCAACAGCTCATGTAAGAATTTTCAGGTTTTTCTGAGACATCCTGCTCATCATTTCTTATATTTGAATAGTATTCCATTATAATCACATGCCACAGCTTTTTCAGCCATTCCACAACTGATGGGCATCCCCACAATTTCTGATTCTTTACCTCCAGAAAAGAGCAGTTACAAATATTTTTGTACATATAAGTCCTTTTCTTTTTTTTTTTTTAATCTCTTTTGGGATATAGACCTAGTAGTGGTATTACTAGATCAAAGGGAATGCATGGTTTTATAGGCCTTTGGGTATAGTTCCAAATTACTCTACAGAATGGTTAAATTAATTCACAACTCCACCCACAATGCATTAGAGTCTCATTTTCCCCATGTTTCCACCAGCATTTGTCATGTACCTGTTCTGTCCTATTAGCCAGTCTAATAGGTATGAGGTAGTACCTCAGAATTGTTTTAACTTCCATTTCTTCAATTAATAGTGAGTTAGAGTATTTTATTGTATGGCTATATAGATAGCTTTGATTATTTCATCTGAAAATTGATCATACCTTTTCATCATTTATCAATTGGGGAATAGCTCTTATTTTTATAAATTTTACTCAGTTTTCCATATGTTTGAGAGATGTGGCCTTTATCAGGGAAATTTGCTTCACAATTACTATTTGCTAACTGTCTTTCCCTCCACCCCATTCCCCCCATACTATCTCACATTTATTCTGTTTTCTCTCTCTTTTTATCCTGTCCCTTGGTCCTGGAACTATGATCAAGTCCCCTGTTCTACTGCTGCTACAAGGTCCATGGCTCTTCTTGGTCCTGGAATTGTGACTAGGGCTCCTGATTCCTTGTGACCAACCATAGGCAGTCTTCTCCCTTTTGGAATTGTGACCCAGAACTGCAAATGGTCCACAGAGTGGTCAGTCAGCCCAGCTATGCCCAGTGTCAGCTGTGGGTCCCGTGTAATCTCTTTCTGACCCTCTTACTTTCTGTGGCGTGAGAGTTTCTAAAGCTTCTGTTACTGAGGCCATATGTATGTGCTCTGGATAGGCCTGTAACCCAATTTCTCAGACCTCTCCTTCAGGCCTCCTAAGTTTTCTTAGGTCAGAAAAATTTGTCCCAGTTTTGTTGTCTGTCACTCTAAAATTTGGTTTGCCATGTTATTTTAAAGTTGCTTGTGGGGGAATTTTGAGAGAGTGCAGCTGAGTTGCTGGCTATAATCTGCCCTCTTGACACTGGCACAATCTCATTCTCCACTGCCTTCACTACCTGTATGTCACACGTCATCTAACTTGTATAGTGGTGTCCCGGTCAATGTTTAGCAACCAGTTCTCCAAAAATAAAGAAGAAAAGAAAAAAAGAAAGCAAAAGAAAAAAATATATGCCACAATACGCTTTTAATTTAAAACTGCATTTATATTCTCTTCTTCACTTTCTTAAATCTAGACAATCAGCAAAACAATAAATTAACTCCTGGTTTATAGCATTTGTCAGTTTCTGAGGTATTACATTTAGTAATTGCCTCCAACCTACTGAATCTATTCTTAAAAAGTTGTGTTGATATATTTTGTTTTTATATCCTACTCCAAGAAGTCTTTTATAACAAGGTTAAAGAATTAATGGAGACAAACAGTATAATCAGCTCATCTGAAAGTGCTTGTAACTTTCCACATCTCTGCAGTCCCACTTTTCCATTTTTTAATAACAAACAACAACAAACAGAAATCTATTTTCTCTCCTTCCGATCTCCCTTCCTCCAACAGAGGAAAAAAACGAGGGAAAAACAAACAAACTAATTGCTTGTAACTATGCAAAGTCAAGCAAAGCAAACTCCTCCACTGGATGTGTATAAAAACATGTTTTTAGATACATACCCATGTTTTGCACACAAAGACCATATATACAAACATGTTTTTACATACATGCAATTACTACTCTTTCAGCCCTGCACTGATTGAATATTAGATATTCTACATTTCACCCTTTTCGCAGGGTTCTCCAATAACCTCAAGGGTGTTTGGGGAATCTTATCTCTTAGCTATTGGCTCCAGATCCAAACTATGGTATTCCTTCAATTTTAGGGGTCCCTTGCACACCAGTTCCATTTAACTACTACAAATGTATAACAAGAACAAGTTTAAAACACCTCTTCCCAATAGTTGGGGAAGGGGCTTAATTTGTCCTTGCAGTACATCATACTACAGGCAAGAGATTAAGTCCATAGGTTAGCTCAGTTCCTATATTATGTAGTCTCACTAAGTTTGAAGTCCCAGGTACCCTTGTTGTCATGTTCTGGGACCCCTGGCTTCTCAGGATCTCTCAGTTGAACTGTTTGCAACATCATGGCCACTATAGCTTGAGCTCCTGCATCCAATGGGGATGTCAAGTCTTGAACTGAAAATAACAAAGCAGACAAAAACAAATCGCCAAGGCCATTTCTTAGAGTCACAGGACAAAAGCAGTGAAGAAGGGAAAATATCTCTTCCTCCCTCATCAGTTCAGTTCATGGTACCCTCTGTGTGGGTAAACAGAATCTTCACTCTTTCTGGACTAATGCAGGAAAAAGAGCATGACTTAGCTCAGTCTTGTCATTTTAAAGATACAACCTGTTCCAGCTATGGAAAGAGTCTCTTTCCACTGATACGATGGTGAATGTAGGATGTC
Source organism: Pseudochirops cupreus (assembly GCA_028627135.1). Taxonomy (NCBI): domain Eukaryota; kingdom Metazoa; phylum Chordata; class Mammalia; order Diprotodontia; family Pseudocheiridae; genus Pseudochirops; species Pseudochirops cupreus. Next base: position 195,351,374 of record CM053580.1, on the reverse strand, counting down.
TTTCACCCAGAAGCAGGGTGCCTCAGTGTTAGGTACAAGTAAAGCACCCCCAATATGTTTCACTTTTGTACCCCAAAACTATCACCTCTCTGTCAAAAGTTGGATAGTTTGTTTCATCATCTATCTTCCGGCGTCGTGAATGGTGTTTTTATTGATCATATTTCTTGTCTCTTTCGAAGTATTATTATTATTACTGTATAAATTGTTCTCCTTGTTCTGCTTACTTCGTTCTTCATAAATTTATAAATGCCTTCTAAATGACCTTCAAAGAATCACAGTACTGGTTTCTCTTAGCCAGATCTGCTCTAGTACCAGTCCTTGAGGTAAGAAAAGTTCTGTGTTTGCTTATTTTGTAGATCTGACTTTGCAAGTCCTACAAAGTCAGTCTTTCTTCATGCTACACAAGGACACAAGGTGCCTCTAAACTACAGTAACAGAGAGTTTAATTAACTTAGTCTAGGTCAAGTTCTCATCAGTGGCTACTACCTCTTGTATGACAGAGTAGAAAAAACCCAAAAGGATTTGGAGAGGATCTGGCTTTTAAGTTCTGGCTCAGTCATTTATTGTATTGCGACATTAGGCAAGTGACTAATCCCTTTGAGTCTCATCTATAAAACAGGGATGACAAAATGTGCAATACCTGCTTCACAGTTGTGAAGAATGTGATCCGTAAATTTTAGAATATTGTATCAGTGTGAGCTATAATTCTTACTGCAATTTCAACAACTCAGAGTAATCCCCCAACTGCTAGCAGAAAGCCCCACATCATTAGAGGTGCTTCCCCCAACCACCAAAGCCACATTCTTGCCCTGAGTGGTACCCGCTTTCTTAGGAACATAGAAACAAATCACAACACCCTTGTGCCAGTTTCAGAGATTCAGACCCACAGGAAGACATACAAATGCTCATGATTCACACAGGCCTCTTCTCCACTCACACAGTCAACACTCTGGTACAAACTCTCCTGTCTGGACAAATATTCCATTCTCAATTAATTAATCATTAACATCGGGTCCTACTTATCAAACACAAAGCTACTATAGTCATTTGCTACGGTATATTGCATATCTTCCCTATTCCATTGATCCATTATTCTATTTCTTAATCAGATTGTTTTTATAATTACCATCTTATATAAGTTTAAGATCTCACTCTGCTAGACCTCCTCTCCTTCCTTTACATTTTTTTCTCATTAATTCTTTTGGTATTTTTTACCCTTTTTTTTCCCAAATAAATTTTATTATTTTCCTAGCTCAGCAAAATAATTCTGGGTATTTTAATTGGGATGACACCAAATATATTAGGTAGAAATAGGTAGATTAATTTAGATAGAGTTATCATTTTTATTATACTGGCCTGGCCTACCCATGAACAACTAATATTTCCCCAATTATTTACATCTTTTTGCACAAAAAAGCATTTATAATCATATCCATATGGTTCCGGAGTTTGTTTCGATTGATATATTCCCAGGTATTTTATATTGGCCATGTTATTTTAAATGAACTATCTTTTACCATCTCTTCTTGCAGGGCTTTGTTTGTGATGTATACCATTTCATGCCTATCCCATTGGCTAATATGACAGAAAGAGCAAAAGATAAATGTTGGATTAGATGTGGAAAAACTGAATTGATTCATCCATTTTGGAGAGCAATCTGAATTATGCCCAGAGTTATAAAACTGCACATACCTTTTGACTCAGCAATACAACTATTAGGTCTGTTTCCCAAGGTGATCAAGGGGAAAAGGAAAAGAATCTATATATTCTAACATATTTATAGCAGCTCTCATTGTGGTGGCAAAGAACTAGAAATTGAGGAAATGCCCATCAGCTGGGGAATGACTGAATAAGTTGTGGCATATAATTGTGATGGAATATTACTATCTTATAAGAAATGATAAGTAGTTTGATTTTAGGAAAACATAGAAAGATTTGCACGAAATAATGAAGATTGAAATGAGAATCAAGAGAATGTTGCATACAGTGACAGTAATACTGTTCAAAGAATAAATGTGAATGATTAAACTATTCTGAATTATATGAATATTTAAATCAACTAAAAGGACATATGAAGGAAGATGTTCTCTACCTCCAGAGAAAGACCTATATAATTGCATAGTTTCACATACATATATATGCCAAATGTTGGTCTCTCACACACACACACACACACACACACACACACACACACACACACACACAGAGTCCCTACTTACTATGTACTAGGCACTATGCTAAGTGCTGGGGTTACAAAAAAGAATCAAAAGATAGTTCTTGCCCTCAAGGAGCTTATAATTTAATGGGTTTATAACATGTAAACAAATACATACAAAGCAAGCTACATACAGGATAAATAGGGAATAATTAACAGAGGGAAGGCACTAGAATTAAGAGGGATTGGAGAAGGCTTTCAGTAAAAGAAGGGATTTTAGTTGGGTCTTATCCAAAGTTAGATAGGTCAGTAGGTAGAATGGAGGAGGGAGAGTATAGCAGGAATGGAGGATAGCCAGAGAAAATGCCAGGCCCTGAGAGAAAGATGGATTGTCTTGGTGATGGAACAATCAGAAGGCCAGTGTCACTAGATTCAAGAGTATGTGTGGGATAGTAAGCCCTAAGAAAACTGGAAATATGAGAGGGATAAGTTATATAGTACTTTGAATGCTAAATAGAGCATTTTATATTTGATTCTGAAGGCAACAGGAAACCATTGGAATTTGTTAGGAACTGCTGTTTAGGAAAATCTGTTTAGTGCTTGAATGGAAGATGAACTGGAAAGGGGAGAGACTTGGGGCAGGCAGACTCACCAGCAGCTATTTATTGTCCAGAAGTCAGTTGATGAATGCCTGCTCTAGAGCGGTGGTGTTATGAGAGGAGAGAAGTGAATGATGTTGCAAAAGTGAAATCCACAGATCTTGGCAACAGATTGAATATGACAGATGAGAAATAGTGAGGAATCTAGGATAACTCCTTGGTTGCGTGTCTGAGAGACTAAGAGGACAGGGTTGCCTTCTACAGTAATAGGTAAGGTAGGAGAGGGAGAGGTTTTAGGGGGATATTGAGTTCTGGTTTGGTCACATTGGGTTTAAGATGTCTACTGAAAATTCAGTTTGAAATGTCTGAAAGGCAGATGGAGATGTGACATTGGAGGTCAGCAGAGTGCTTTAGGTAGGATAGGTAGATTTGAGAGTCTTTGAGAAGAGAATGGGCCCAAGGCAGAAGTCTAAGGGCCTCTTACACTTAAAAGGCCACAATGTGGAAGAATCCAGGAATGGAGATCAAAGAATTCCTTATAATCAGTTCCCTCTGCCCTCCTTGAGTCTATCCTCCTAACAGCTGTCAAAGCGATTTTCCTAGAATACAGGTGTCTACTTTACCCTGTCCTCAATAAACTTCATCTTCAGATCAAGGGAAGGGCAAGGAAATAAGCATTTCATGTAAAATCTGCTACGTGTCAGGTCCTATGCTGAGTGCTTTACAAATGTTATCTCATTTGATCCTCTGTACACCTCTGTGAAGGAAGTGCTATTATTATCTTCACTTTACAGCTGCGGAAACTGAGGCAAATATAGGTAAAGTGACTCCTTCAGGGTCACACAATAAGTAAGTATCTGAGACCAGTCTATCACCTTCTTGACTCCAGGCCCAGCATGCTATGAATTATGCTACCTAGCTGCTCATCACATATAAAATCATCTGGTCTTTAACGCCCCCCCCACGCCCCCTCCCCCCAATCTTGTTCCTTTGTATCTTTCCAGCATCCTTCCTCTTTAATTCCCTTCACCTACTTTATGGCTGAGTGATAGATATTCACCTCCTTCTTTCTCCTCACACCAAACACTCTGTACCTTTTCACAGCTGTCTCTCGCATCTGCAATGCTTTCCTTCCTGGCTTTCCTGACTTTTTCCAGGTTTAATTCAGATCCATAGGAAGTAATTTCCTGTCCCTCCCACTGCTAATGGCTCTGAGATTATCTTATATTTGCTCTGTGTGTGTGTGCGTGTGTGTGTGTACACACATAAATACATATGTACACACTTAAATATCTATATTTTGTGCGTACACAATTGTCTGCATGTTGCATTTTTTCCTTAGACTGTGAGCTCCTTGAAGGCAGGGACAGCATCTCCACCTCCATTTGTATTCTTAGTGTTTAGAATAATTCTTGTCACATTTTAAGCACTTAATACGTACTTCCTGACAACTTGATAAAGAGCCATTAAAGGAAGGCATTGCAGATACTGTCTGGATAGAACGCCATAAATTTAAAGGCCTTGCATGAGAGGCCTAGCTTCAGAATCTGTTTTCCTTAATCAATTACTTTCCATAGTAACCAGCTAGGTGGCACAGTGAACAGAGTGCTGGGCTCAGAATCAGGAAGACATGAATTCAAATTTAACCTCAGATACTTACCAGCTGTGTGACCCTGGGCAAGTCACATAACCCTGTTTACCTCAGTTTCTTACCTGTAAAAGGAGCTGGAAAACACAATAACAAACCACTCCAGTTTTTTTGCCAAGAAAATCCCAGATGGGGTTGAAAAGAGATGGACAGAATTGAGGTGACTAAACAGCTGAAAATCCATAGCAATAAAGTACCATCAAAATCTGAGCTGTCATTGCATTACATTGACTCTCTGCTTCTAACAGGGGAGGGCAGCTGATAAAAATGCAATCTGAGCTGTTCTACAAGGGCAATGATTCTGTCCACTAGTGATGTCCCTGAACTTCTACCACATATAGGTCTAGAAGCTGTGACAGTTGGTTTAATTGAAAGTGGCTATTTGGGCACATAATTTCAGGCAAACTGCTATATTTATATCCTACTTTACACCTATGATTGAACTCCAAGGTGTTTCTACTATGTATGTGTCTTTGTCATCAGCTGGGCAAAACTAGATGCCTTGATACAAAGGTGATATGTCTGAAATTTGAGATGCAACCATGAGGTCAACGATGGTGCCTTGGATTAGATATTGGCTTAGCAGTTAACTTTTTTCTCCCCAAATATATTGTTATATAATTCATTAAATATTTCTCAATTACACATAAAATTTTTTAAAATGCTCTTTTATAAAATGTTGAGTTCTACATTATCTCCCTCTTTTTCTCTCTTCTCCCCTCTGAGACAGCAAGCAATTTGATATAGATTATACATGTGAAGCAATGCAGAACATATTTCCATATTATAATATTACAAAATAATTTTAAAAAAAGGTCAAAGAACCCCCAAGAAAAATAAAGAAAGTAAAAAAGTATACTTCAATCTTCAGACTCCACCAGTTCTTTCTCTAGAGATGGATAGCATTTTTCATTAGAAATCCTTCAGACTGTCATGGATCAGTACATTGATCAGAAAAGCTAAATCATTCAAAGTTGATCATCCTAAAATATTGCTGTTACTGTGTACAATATTTCCCTGGTTCTGCTCACTTCACTTTGCATCAGTCCATAACTGTTCCCAGGTTTTTCTGAAACCATATTGCTTGTCATTTCTTATAACAGCCATTCCCCAATCGATAGGCCTCCCCTCAATTTCCAATTCTTTGCAACTGCAAAAAGAGATGCTATAAATATTTTGTACGTATAGCTTGTTTTTCTTTATCTTTGTTCTCTTTGGGATACAGACCTTATTGGGATATTGGCAGGTCAAAGTGTATGCATAGTTTCGTAATCCTTTGGGTATAGTTCCAAATTGCTCTCCAGAATAGTAGAATCACGTCACAACTCTACCAACAGTGCATAAATGTACCAATTTTTCCACATCCCCTCCAACAACTGTTGTTTTCCATTTCTGTCATATTAACCAATTTGATAGACATGGAGTAGAATCTCAGAGTTGTTTTAATTTTTATTCCTCTAAGAAACAGTGAGTGAGAGAACTTTTCATATGACTTTAAATAGCTTTGATTTCTTCCTCTTAAAACTAACTGTTCATATCCTTTGATGATTTATCAAATGGAGAATGACTGGTATTCTTATAAATTTGATTTGGTTCTCTATATATTTGAGAAATGAGGCCTTTATCAGAGAAACTTGCTGTAAAAAATATTTTTCCAGTTTCCTGTTTTCCCTCTAATCTTACCTGCATTGGTTTTGTTTGTGTAAAACCTTTTTAATTTAATGTTATCAAAATTATCCACTTCACAACCCATATTGCTCTCTATTTCTTCTTAGTTCATAAATTCTTCACTTATACACACATAATCAAATAGTGAGTACCAAATGTTTTCAGATAGTGAGTTCTTGTCCTCCAAATTTGGATCTTTGGGTTTATCAAACATTGGATTATTATGGTAATTTACTACTCTGAATTGTATACCTAAACCATTCCACTGATTCACCGCTTCATTTCTTGGCCAGTATCATATTATTTAGATAATTACTGATTTGTAATACAGTTTGAGATCTGGTATGGCTAGGGAATGTTCTTTCACGATGTTTTTTTCATTGATTGCCTCGATATTCTTGATATTTTGTTCTTCAAGATAGAACTTTGTCATTATTTTTTCTAGCTCTGTACAATAATTTTTTGGTATTTTGGTTGATAGGGAACTAAGCAAATTAATTTAGGCAGAACTGTAATTTTTGTTTTATTTGTTTGGTCTAATCATGAGTAAATAATATTTCTCCAGTTGTTTATTTGTGCAAACAATGTTTTGTAATTGCATTCATACGGTTCCTGGTATTTTATTTTGGTATTTTGTATTGTTAGCCATTAATTTAAATGGAATTTTCTTTCTATGTCTTCCTCCTGGACTTTGTTGGTAATCTGTAAAAATGCTGATGAGTCATTCGGATTTACTTTATTTCCTTCAATTCTGCTAAGTTGTTCAATCAGATTTATTTTGGATTCTCCAAATGGGCCATCACATCAGCTTCAGAAAGCAATAGTTTAGTCTTTCATTGTCTTTTCTAATTATTTCAATTTATTTTTCTTCTCTTGATGCAATAGCTTGCATTTCTAGTACAATATTGAATAACAGCGATGATAATGGGTATTCTTGCTTCACCTGTGATCTCATTTGAAAGACTTCTAGCTCATTCATGTTACAGATAATGTTTACTGATGGTTTTAGAGAGATACTGTTTATAATTTTTAAGGAAAACTCAATTTCATATGTTTTCTAGTGTTTTTAATAAGAATGAGTATTGTATTTTCTTTAAAATTTTTTTGCCTCAATTGAGAAAATCATGTGATTTCTGGTGATTTTGTTATTAATATGGTCAATTATTCTGTTAGCTTTCCTAATACTGACCTGGTCCTGCATTTCTGGTATACATCCAACCTGGTCATAGTAGATGGTCTTGGTGACATATTGCTGGAATCTCCTTCTAGTATTTTATTTAAATTTTTGCATCATTCTTTATTCGAGAAATTGGTCTATAGTTTTCTTTATCTGTTTTTGCCCTTTTTGGTGTAGGTATCAGTACCACATTTTCATCATAGAGTGAATTTTGTAGGGTTTCTTCTTTGTCTGTTTTCCCCAAATAATTCTTATAGTATTGGAATTAATTGTTATTTGTATGTTTGATAGAGTTTGCTTGTGAATCCATCCGGTCCTGGTAATTTTTTTTCCTTAGCGAGTACATTGATGCCTTATTCAATTTCTTTTTCTAAGCTGGGGTTTAGTATTACATTTCTTTTTCTGTTAATCTGGGCAGCTTACATTTTTTTGTAAATATTCATCTATTTTACTTAGATTGTCAAATTTGTTTGCATATGATTAGCTCAAAGAGCTCCTAATAATAGCTTTTATTTCCTCTTCATTAGTGGGGGATTCACTTTTTAAAATTTTAATACCAGAAATTTAGTTTTCTTCTTCCTTTTTTTTAAAAAAAAATTAACTAGTGGTTTGTTTATTTTATGGTTTTTTTATTTTTTAGTTCAATGTGTTTTTGATTTTCAATTTTATTAATCTCTCCTTTGATTTTCAGAATTTCCAATTTGGTGTTTAATTGACAATTTAATTTGTTGTTTTTGTAGTTTGTTTAGTTGCATGTCCAATTCAGTGACCTGCTCTCTCTGTTTTACAGATGTAAGATATCAGATATAAAATTTCCTTTAATTACTGCTTTGAGTACATCCTATAAATTTTTGCATGAAGTCTCATTGTTATCATTCTCTTTGTTTCTCATTGTTTCTATGATTTGTTCTTTTACTCATTTATTCTGTAGGGTTAGATTATTTAGCTTCCAATTAATTTTAATCTGTCTTTTCAAGGCCCTTTATTGAATGTAATTTTTATTTGGCTATTATCTGAAAAGGAGGAATTAAATAGTTACCTTTTCCACATTTGGTTGTTAGGCTTTTATACGCTAATACATGGTCAATTTCTGTGTAGGTGCCACATACCACTGAAAAAAATGTATATTCTTTTCTATTGTCATTCAGTTTTTTCCAATGGCCTATCATATTTAACTTTTCTAAAATTCTATTCATGTTCTTTATTCCTCCTCATTTGATTTTGGTTAGATTTGTCTCACTCTGACAGGGAGCAGTTGAATTCCCCCACTATTATAGTTTACTGTCTGTTTCTTTCTATAAGTCATTCACTGTTTCCTTTGAGATTTTGATATACCTTTTGTTGCATATATGTTTAATATCAATATAACTTCATTGTCTGTCAAATCTTTTTAACAAAATGTTGTTTCCCTCCTTGTCTCTTTTACCTAGGTCTATTTTTGCTACTGTTTTGTCTGAGATCATGAGACCCTGCTTCTTTTTTTTCACTTCAGCTGAGGCATAAAAAATTCTGCTCCATTCCTGTATTTTTACTCTGTGTGTCTCCATGTTCCAAGAGTTATTTTTTTAAAATAACATATTGTAGGATTATGGCTTTTAATCTATTCTGCTATCTACTTCTGTTTTATGGGTGAGTTCTGTCCATTCACATTCATAATTATGATTACAAATTATGTATTTCCCTCCATTCTATTTTCCCTTGTTTATCTTTCTCTCTGTCTCTGTGTGTGTTTGTGTGTCTCTTTCTTTAACCTGCCCCTCTTCAAAAAGTCTGTTTTGCTTCTGCCTGTTGCCTTCCTTAATCTACCCTTGATTTTTTTTTCAACAACCTCCTCTTATCCCCTTCCCCTTCTACTTTCATTTAGGGTAAGAAAAATTTTTAGATCCAAGTGCATGTGTATATTCACTCTGAGCCTATTCTGATAAGTGTAATGTTCAGACATTGTCCACCACTCCTCCAATTTCCCCCTCCACTGTTAGTTCTTTTGTACTTCTTTTGTGTGGGATAATGTCTTCCATTATTCCTTTCCTTTCCCCCTTCCCAGTGAATACCTCTTCTTAATTACTTAATTTTATTTTTTTTAAGACATCCCATCACAGTCAACTTACTCTCATGTCCTCTATGTATAGTCTTAACTGCCCTAATAATGATAAATTTCTTGGGAGCTATAAGTAGCATCATCCCATTTGGGAATGCAAACAGTTTAAGCCCTTGCAATTTTTCTTTCCTGTTTACCTTTTTTGTGATTCTCTTGAGACTTATATTTGAAAGTCAAATTTTCTATTCAGCACTGGTCTTCTCATCAGAAACACTTAAAGTGCCTTACTCAGTGTTGCTGGGTAGGTTATTTTTGGTTCTAATCCTAGCTCCTTTGCCTTTCAAAACATCATATGCCAGACTCTTCTAATTCTTTAATATGGAAACGGCTAAGTCTTGTGTGATCCTGACTGTGAGTCCATGATATATGAATTATTTCCTTCTGGCTGCATGCAATATTTTCTCCTTGACCTGGGAGCTCTTGAATTTATTATATTCCTGAGATTTTTCATTTAGCTGTCAGGTTGGCAGTGGATTCTTTCAAATTCTGTTGTTGACTCCCTTTCCCTTATTTTCTTGCATTGCTCTGATTTCTTTTCCCAATTTTTTTTTCTCTATCTCTCTTATTTGATTTTGAAAATCACCCCCCCCCCCCCATCCTTTGTCTCTTCTAGGACTTCTTAGTGTGCTTGTGTCCAGTTCACATTTTTAGATGTTTTACTTGCAGCTGTTTCGGCATAATTTCCTTCTTCCAAGTTTGTTTCTTGATCTTCTCTGTCAACATAACAACTTGTTAAGGTCAGGTTCTTTTTTGTTGTTGTTTGCTCATTTTTCCAGTTTATTTTTCAACTTTTAACTTTATGTTAAAGTTGGAGTATGCTTCTAGGGTGGAAGGGGAACTATCTCAAGTTTCAGGATTTTTGTGTTGCTCTTTTCAGAGTTAGGTCTAAAAGTCAGTAAGTTTTCATTGCTTTCAATTTGGTATGATCTAAGGAAAGATGTTATCATTGTTTTCTTGGCCTGCAATCTGTTCTTTACCCAGGAAGTGAGCTTACTCTCCTGTAGCTGCATGTGCTAGTGTTCTCTTGGCCCTGGAAATTTGACCAGTTTCCCTTCTCTCCTGCAGGCACCAACCTTAATGCTCTTTTATTCTGTGGAACTGTGACCATGGTCCTTACTCTCTTGTGAACTCCTGGAATGTTGACCAGACTCCTGCTCTGTGCAGCCACAAGTGCTAGTAAACCCCTTTACCCTGTAACTCTGACCCTGAAGCTGCGTATGGACAATGCAACAGAGTCCTCAACCCAGAACCAGTAATGGATTTCTTATAATCTCTTTCTCACCAGTTGTCTGACCCCATTACCATTTGTGTGCTGAGACCTCCCAAAGCTTTTTCCTCTGCTGTTGTAGCCTACACTAAGTCCTGCTGCTGGCATTTTTGCAGCTCGGCCTGCCCTACACTCTAGGCCCCAACCACCACCCTAGGGTGACAGACTTTTCCTGCCAACTATCTAAGTTGTCTTGCCCTGGAAAATTGTTTTACCCTGACTTTTTTTTTTTTTAGCTTTGATGTTCTGAAATTCAATATGAGTCATTATTTTAGAGTTGTTTGGAGGGGGATGTTGGAAGAGTTGGGGTCAGTTCCTGCCTCTACTCTGACATCATGGCACCACCCCCCTCTCCCTAACAATTAACTTTTCCCCAAGAATGAATAACAGTGGGGACCAATAGTGCATTAATTAGTTAATCACATGTCTTTAAAAAGACAATTAAAAGCAGCATAAATTGTAATTAGTTTCTCTTATAAGTGTTGGCCATAATTTAAAATAGGATAAAATAAATACAAATCCGTAGATACAACTTAAATGCCTTAATAATCAATCGATTCTTGTTAATCACTATTTAATCTAATTCTTTTTTTTCCCTTTCTTAAAGGAGCTAAGTAGAAAATAACCTTTTCTCTCAGAGCCTTCTTCCTATTTGAGAAGTTCCAAGGGCCATACTCACTGCAGTAATCCTTCATGCTTTGAAGGGCTTCATTCTTACAGTATCACAGTTTATTTCTTTCCCTCCCTTAGTTGTCAGAGATCATAATTACATGTATAAGACACTTGCTTAACCAAAAAAAAGAACAAGCCCAAACCCCAAACTTTACCTGTGCTGTTATCTCTGTCTGTGTCTCTACAGTCCCAAGGACCTAATGTCCTTGTGCTTTTCCACAGAGATCATGCTTAATGATTTATTGGTTGATTGAATGACTGACCCATGTGACTTATTTATTCGTGATCTCTGATGACTTTTGACACTGTTGAACATTTTAACCTCTTAGACTCTCTCTCCTCCCTGAAGCTTTGTGGCATTGTACTCCTTATACTCTCTTGACCATTCTTTCTCAATCTTCTTTGTTAAATAAACATCCATGTACTGCCTCTTTGTGAAAATATATCTGGAGTTCTGTTCTGGGACTTCTCTTCTCTCTCTACATCACTTAATGCACCCTCAGCAGTTTGCATGAGTTCAATTAGCATGTCTATGCAGATGATTCCTAAATTCGGAGATCATCTCTCTCCTAAAATGCAATCCTGTATTACTAACTGCCTACTAAGTATTTCCATCTGGATTTCCCATAGGCATCTGAAATATAGCATGTCCAAAAGGGAACTCATTTTCTTACACCAAAAACACCCCTTTTCCTAATCCATTATCTTTTGAGGGGAAACACCATCCTTTTACCTCCTGAGGTTTGTAGTCTAAATGATCCTTGACTCTTCACTCTCCCTTGCTCCCTCCAGTATCTTTGTATCTATACCATTCTCTCCACTCACATACACATCACCCTAGTTAGTCCTTGATCACCTCTTGCTGGGTCCTCTGCAGTACATTCTTATTGGTCTCCCTCTCTCCAGTCTCTCACCAGTGGTGGTAATCCATTCAATTCATCCTCCACTAGTGCTGTCAAATTTAAATAGACATGGATCTATGCCAGTCACATATTTGATCACAAATTAACATTTATCTATTTTATTTGTTAAGCTTTTTGTTCTTGAGCTTTTTTTTTGTTAAACATTTCCCAATTATATATGAGGTATTAAGGGAGGATCAGCACCTATAATGGGAAGGCTTTTTGAGCCCTTTTCAGGGTTCCTCATTCACCTTTGGTGTCCACCTGTCATCCAATTCTCACCTGTGGCTTCCAAGAAGCTGTAGCATGTGCAGTGGCCATACCTCAATTAAATCATCTAGCCAGATAGGCTAACCCAGGTTGAAGGTAACTGACAGACCTTAAACCTGTCAGTGAGTTAGGACGATGTCTGCCCTAATTATGTGAAGACTTCCAATGGCCATTAATAGGCAACTGAAACAGGTGCTGTGTTGTGCTTAGAGACTGATCTGACATCAATGCCTCCAAGGTCATCTATCGCATCCTGGGCCATCCTTAGCCATCCTGACTTTTTCTTGCTATTGGACTTCAATGACTATGGAAGAGAATGAAGCTGACAACTCTTTACAATTCTGTCTCACTTAAATCCAATTCCCACACAAGTCATCACCCTCTGATGTCATTGGTTTTCTTCAAAAACAAAGGACAAACAACAATATTTTGATTTTATTTAGACTGTGTGGGAAAATTTTGCAAGCCTCTTGTGCTCCTTAGAGTTTGAGTCTGACATCTCTGCACAAGTACAACACTGATATTTTAAAAACAGAGCACGTCACTCACTAGTCCAGAAAAACCTTGGTTGTTCACTATCTACTCTAAAACGAATACAAACTCTTCTTGTATTTAAAACCCTTCACAATCTGGCCACAGCCTGTATTTCTAAGCTGACTACACGTTAATCTCCTTCCATTCCATGTTTCTGCCAAACTGACGTACTTGCTCTTCTCTGCCTAGTTTGATCCACTAATATTAATTCACTCACTTCTTCACCCTCAAAGGTGTCAGAGTGAGAGCAACTGATGCTTTCTCTCAAGATGAGGAACCACAGAATCACAAAAAACTTGCATCAGTTGAACACAGTTGAGCAGGCCAGCCATTACCAAATACATATAATTTCCCAGGTCCTAAACTCCTACACTCTAATACCTTCCTTATATAAATTAAACCAGTCTTCTACTCTTACTGAAGAATATCTGACTATAGTCATCCTGCAGAAAAACTTAGAGGAAGTTAGATGACTCAGTGGATAGTACACTGGTCCTAGAGTCAGGAAGACCTAAGTTCAAATTTGGCCTCAGACATGTATGAGCTGTATGACCCTGGGCAAGTCACTTAACTCCTGTTTGCCTTAATCCACTAGAGAAGTAAATGGCAAACCACTGAAGTATTTTTTCCAGGAAAACCCCATAGACAGTATTGACATGCTATGTCCACAGAATCACAAAGACATGACTGAACAACAACAAGATTTATTTAGCCATGTTGCCCTTAGTTTAACATAACATCACATTCAAAATCACTACAAAGAACTGGAAACTGCAGGGGTATTTGTCAGATGGAGAATAGATCAATCATTTATATTATATGAATATTATTCTATTGTGAGAAAAGATAGGAACATTTTGAACAAACTTAGCAAGAATTGTAGTGAGCAGAGCCAGGACAAACATTTATAGAATAAAAACAATATTATTAACAAAAACAAATGTAAAATACTTAAAAACTTAGAACAATGAGATGAACGACCTAGTACAGAGTAGTGGTGATTAAATGTGCTGCTGATCTTCTGAGAAAGAGTTTATGGACTGAAGAAATAGAATGAGACGTGCATTGATACATATAGTCAGATGATTAATGTGAAAATTCCATGTGCTTGACTACGATTATTTGTTGCATGGCTAGTGTTTCTTTTTTTCCTTTTAAAAATTTTTTCCTCAAATTCAGGGTGCAGTGGGAGACAGAGGAAGACAAGGGCTAAGGGAGAGGGAGAAGGAGAAAGAGAGAGAGAGAAAGAGAGAGAGAGAGAGAGAGAGAGAGAGAGAAGAAGGAATAACAGAAGGAATCACTGACAAGTAGGACAGCTTTGAAAGCTACATATTGAATATATTTTATACTTGAAAAGAAAGCAAGTTCTGTAAAATAGAGATTCATAGTTAGGTGAACAACTCTCCCCATCTGTTTTGCTATGTATATGAAAATGTTCATTTTTTTGCTGTTAAGTTCAATACATATACAAAATGCATGAAATAGCTCAATCTATCAAAACACATTCAATACTTCTATAAGACGCAATTACAGACACTCCTTTAAAAATGAATAACTTAAATAGCTAGATATTCAGGCTAGTTCATGCCCATAAAATAAAAAATGGTAACACTGCAGAAATTAATTTACAGATTTAGTACTATACTGATCAAAGTAACAAAATGATACTTTACAGAACTAGACAAAATAATAACAGAATTCATTAGGTGGAACAAAATATTGAGACTATCAAGAAAAATAATGGAAAAAATGAAGAGAAAGAGCTTATCAAATTTCTAGACCTCAAACAATATTATAAAGAAATATTGATGAAAATTATTTGGCACTGATGGAAAAATAGAAAAAGAAGTATCAGAAATAATTGATCTCTGTAAATTAGTGCTCAATAAACCTCCAAATATAATTTACTTCGGAAAGAAATTCCTATTTGAAAATAATTGCTAAGAAAACTGAAAAGCAGACCAGGAGAAATTTAAATCACATTAGACCAATATCTTACACCAAATGCCAAAAAATAAAAATGCAAAATATTAACTTGAGAGGAGTAGAGCGTGTACTTGACTTATGACTTAATTGGCACAGGGGATTTTGAGGAGAGGAAGAAAGAGGAGGAAGGGAAGGAGGAGGAAAAAGAGGGAGAGGAAGAGAAGGAAGGAAGGAAGGAAGGAAGGAAGAAGAAATGCTATTGAAGGTCTGAAGAGAAAAACTTCATATTTTTGAAAGATCTGCTATTCTGAGAATTGCCTATGAAGTCATGAAAGATTATAGTGACCTAACATGATCTCTTCTGATTATCCACCTTTGTGTGCTTTTCTAATGAAGCACTGGTTCAACATTTGATTGTTGTTGTTTTAACTTACAAATGCATTATTTTCAGCAAATAACGCATAGGTAGGATGCAATGTTGTATTTTAAAATTTGTGCTATAACTTTACTGTCATAACTACGATTCAAGAATGGAATTCCTCTAAGATGTTAGTGAGACACCCTTAAAATCTGGAGTTCTGGCATGTATCCTTCTAGTAATTTTAAATAGAACTCAATTCAGTATTATCTACCCATCCCAAAGGGGGATGACTAGAACAGTAACTTTTAGACTAGAACAGTAACTTTAAAAAATAATTGATTCATTTTTAGTTTTCAACATTCACTTTCATGAGATTTTGAGTCATACGTTTTCTCCCCCTCCCTCCCCCGCCCCCTGCCCTATATGACATGCAATCTGATATAAACTCTTCATATTTGTAATGGTTATGGGATTTTAATATCTTCCATGCCCCTTGAACTTGCTGATGTAGCAGGAAGGGGAGGCACAAGAGGAAACTAGGGGCAAGCAAGAGTCAGTGCGGTGACTGGAATCAGCAGCAGCAGTGCAAACTACTTTTTTTTTTTTGAGTCAGCCAGAATTTCTGCTAAGGACTCCTGCTGAGGACTGCCAGGGGTGGGAACTATGGGGTGCTGGAGCTGCTGGGAGCAAGCTGTGTGGATGCTGATCAGTTGCCATGAGTGAGGAGAGGATTATCTTTGCCTGAGGTAGCCTGTCCTGTTTTGAAGGCTTGAGAATGTGAGAGTTAGCTACATTAACTACATGTGCCAACTTCATAACTACTGTGATGGCTTTGATTTTTCTGGTTTTGGGACTTAGGTTTCTGGTATTTGAATAAATGTTCTTGCTATATCTCCCATGTAGAGAGCCTGTTACATTTTGTGATTAATAACCATATCAGTATATTTATAGTTACTGTAGACATTCTGAATGCTGCATTGTTGATACAATATTATACCTATTTTCACATTAGTCATATTGTAAAGAAGAATTAGAACCAATAGGAGAAGCCATGAGAAAGAACAAACAAAACAAACAAAAAAGAGAGAGCAAATAGTATGCTTCAATCTGCATTCAGACTCTATAGCTCTTTTTCTGGAAGTAGATAGCATTTTCTTTTATGAGTCCTTTGTAGTTGTCCTGGATCCTTGAATTACTGAGAAGAGCTAAGTCTATCTATAGTTGATCATTGCACAATGTTGTTGCTACTGTGTACAATGTTCTCTTGTTTCTTTTCACTTCACTCAGCATCACTTCATTTAAGTCTTTCCAGGTTTTTCTGAAGTCCACCTGGTCATCATTTCTTATAGCACAATTGGTATTCCATTACATTTGTAAACCACAACTTGTAGTCATTCTCCAGCTGATGGGCATCCCCTCAATTTCAAATTCTTGGCCACCACAAAAAGAGTTGCTCTAAATATTTTTTACATATAAGTCTTTTTCACATTTTTGGTATATCTTTTGGAGAAAGACCTAGAAGTGGTATCGCTGGATCACAAGGTATGCCCAGTTTTATAATCTTTTGCTCTCAATCACTCCACCAACAATGCATGTGTTCCAATTATCCCATATCTTCTTCAACATTTGTCATTTTTCCTTTTTTGTCATATTAGCCAAGTTGATAGCCATGAGATGCTACCTCAGCTGTTCTTATTTGCATATTTCTAATCAACAGTGATTTAGATCATTTTTTCAAATGACTACGGATAGCTGTGCTTTCTTCATCTGAAGAAGAGTCTTTGGGTTTATCAAACAGTATATTACTGTAGTCATTGACTACTACATCTTGTGTACCTAACCTATTCCACTGATCTATCTCTCTATTTCTTAGCCAGTACTAAACAACTTTTATGATTGCTGCTTTATAATATAGTTTTAGACCTGGTATGGCTAGGCCACCTTCTTTTGCATTTTTTTTCATTAATTCCCTTTATGTTCTTGACCTTCTGTTCTTCTAGACTAGAATTTTGTTATCATTTTTTCTAATTCTATAAAATATTTTAGATAGTTTAATTGGTATGGCATTGAATAAGGAAATTTATTTAGGTAGAATTGTCATTTTTATTATATTAGTTCAGCCTCCCCATGAGCAACTGAAATTTTTCCAGTTATTAAGATCTGACTTATGTGAACGAAGTGTTTCATAATTGTGTTCATATAGTAGAACAGTAACTTTTCTAGGCAGAAAATGGAGCATATGCCTTATCTAATTGCATACTAGGCAAAGATTATGCTTGGTTTATAGATTAATGTATTATACAAGAATTAAACTAAATGTAAAGTTATAAGACCACTTGGTATGTTATCCCCTTCTATCTCTATTAAAGTTGCTAATTTTTTTAATGGTAGTTTACCAAGAAATAAATAACAAGCTTAAACTGTTTCTGACCTTTAGGTTATAAGTATCTCTGAGATGAAAAAGAACATTTCTTTGATCTTTGTAAAACTTTCCTAAGTTTGCTACAAGTAACTCCTAATAATCTGTGTATAATAGATTTTAAGTCCCATTTTAGTTTAGCACAGGATCTGGCACACACGAGGTCTTTAATAAATGCTTAGTGACTGACTGTCTGATTGATGTCTCCCAGTCACGTAGTATGTGTCAGAGTAAATTTCCCACTCCATATTTTTGTGTGTGGTCAGGAAAAGAAACTCCATTTTACTATGGGAGCAAATAATTTAGAAAGCTGAACTTCATGTGAAGAAAAATTAATAATGTCTAAAGCAAAGTGGAAGTCACTTCAATTGTCTATTGCTTTATATTATTATCATAATTATGCATTTGTCCAAATAATATATCATATTTATATTTCTAACATATTTGAATGGCAAAATGATTCTCAAACAAGGGCAACATTCTATTGGACAAAGTAAAATGGTAAAAATGGTGAATGAATGAAATAATTGTGAATGACTTAAAAAGAGAAAATCTGACAAACTTTTTTTTTTGCTTTTTTTTTTGGAGGGTAATTGGGGTTAAGTGACTTGCCCAAGATCACATGGCTAGTTTTAGTGTTAAGTGTGTGAGGTTGGATATGAACTCAGATACTCCTGACTTCAGGGCTGGTGCTCTATTCACTGTGCCACCTAGCTGCCCCCTGAAAAACTTTTTTAAGTGCCTCCTATACGTAAGCCTTTGGGCTGACTAGTTTGGAGATGTAACGACAAAAATTTTAAAAAATGTAAAAGGAAATTTCTGACTTCTTTTGGAAGGAGATCAATAAACAGAGTATATTGATCGACAGAGATCAACAAAAAAAGTATATATCAAGTAATGTAATGGAATTTTAGGTGGCAAATTACACCAGCCACTCAAATATCAAGAATAATCTTATATGTAGTAATATACTGTTTGATAAGCCCAAAGACCCCAGTTTCTGGGATAAGAACTCACTATTTGACAAAAACTGCTGGGAAAATTGGAATATAGTATGGCAGAAACTGGGCATAGACCATCATCTAACGCCGTACACCAAAATCAAGTCTAAATGGGTGCATGATGTAGGTATAAAGACTGATATTATAAATAATCTGGAGAAGCAGGGAATAGTTTGCTTGTCAGATTTATGGAGTAGCAAAGATTTTATGACCAAAGAAGAGTTGGATAGCATTATAAAATGCAAAATGGATAACCTTGATTACATCAAATTGAAAAGTTTCTGTACAAACAAAGCCAATGTAAGCAAGATTAAGAGGGAAGTGG
Organism: Pseudochirops cupreus; assembly: GCA_028627135.1. NCBI lineage: Eukaryota > Metazoa > Chordata > Mammalia > Diprotodontia > Pseudocheiridae > Pseudochirops > Pseudochirops cupreus. The sequence continues at coordinate 195,332,352 of CM053580.1, read as the reverse complement.
GAAATTAGGAAAGAATATTTACAACCAGTGTCTCTGATAAAGGTCTCATTTCCAAAATATACAGGGAATTAAGTAAAATTTATAAGAATACAAGTTATTCCCCAGTTGATAAATGGTCAAAGGACATGAACAGGCAGTTTTCAGAGGCAAAAATTAAAGATATCTTTAAGCATATGGAAAAATGCTCTAAATCACTACTGATTCAAGAAATGCAAATCAAAACAACTTTGAGGTACCACATCTCACCAGTCAGATTGGCTAAGACGACAAAACAGGAAAATGACAAATGCTAAAGAGGATGTGGAAAAATTGGAACACTAATGCATT
>CM053580.1:195297430-195331525 GCA_028627135.1 Pseudochirops cupreus | reverse complement strand
TCAAAAGAAGGTTTCTCCTCTAATGTGTATGTGTATGTACATATCTGTGGACATGGAGTTTTATAGATAGTGATAGACGTGAAAAAGATATCAATAAAATGTATTTAAGCAAAACAAAGTGAATTCAATATGCAGGTAGAACAATTCTGCCACTGTCGTTATACATGACATCTATTTCTTTTAAAATATTATATGTAATATAAATTCACAGTTTGCTATAATCTGCTCTTTTTTGTTCTTATTTGTGTCTTAAAATATTGGGTTTGTTCATGATCACTATAAAATAAAAGTTAATTTTAAAGAAAACATGAAATGTAAAGAAAGTGTAATGAAAAGATAAAAAATCAGACTGGCTATGGCTATAATGATTGTTCAATAATTCAAGCACCCTTGATTTCATTGGTATGACTCTAGCAACAAAGAAAACAGGCGTACTCCACCTTCATGAAATTTTGTTGGCAAAAATATTCATAAACAACTGGTCACCCCTCTGATTTATAGCCTCTTCAACTCTTATGTCATGGATGACAGGCAAGCAGTCCATCATTGAACCCATAATTGAAATCTTGGGAGATTAGGAGGACCTGTCAGAGTTCATTTTCTGTTGGCATAGCCTTCAACACATGAAGAGACAAGGCATTTAATAGGACTATGACTCCATAAAAGGACAATACATAACTGGAAAAGAAGAGTTGGGTTCACAATCTAAGACAGTGAAATGGAACTCTGAAGAAGGGAGTAATCAATAATTTGCTTTTGTTATTAGTAATTTGAGGTTCTTCCATACCTTAGTGTAATTTCAAATTCATTTTATTTTATTGTTTAAAGTTAAGCTTAATATTAAATTAGTCACATAAAAATCATGAACCAGGAGGAGTTATGTGTTAGACATATAAAATGACCTAGAGCCATATGCCCAGGGAAGCTATAGGAGGAATTGGCTGGACCTAAAGTGACTGGCTTGTGGAAGGATAACAAGTTTGAGCAATTTTGAAAACTATGTTGCACCCTTCCTGGCTACTACAGATCACAGCCTTTGATTGTAAAGGAATGTATCACTCATTGTAATGCTAACTAATACAAGGCTGGCTTGTACTAGTTGAGGGTTCTTTAGGCTGTGTTTTCAAGCTGAGGGAGAGACTGACTCTGGGCTACTGATGTATTTTCTATAGGTAGGCAATTCTAAATAGCAAAGAATAATTTCCTTAATTTTAACTTCCTATTCATTATGGGCTTTAGTTCTAAATGGAAAAAAATAAAGGTCTCCTTTGCTTTGAAAGGATATAAGATCTAGCTTTGAATCTTATTTTTTTTCTGCCTGTAATCTTTATTCAAAATTGGTTATGTATTTTTTTTAGATACTTAGGTTGATTATTGATCTCAGTAGAACTAAGGTAAAATGCTATAATGGAATGAGCATTTGACATGGATTTGAAGGCCAAAGGTCCTGAGTTTAAACACCAGTTCTATTAATCAGGGACTGGCTCATACCGTCTCTGGGTCTCAGTTTCCTTATTTTTAAAATGAGAAATTTGGACTATATAATGTCTAAATTCCTTTCCAGCTTTGGGAAATCATATTTTATCTTGTTTTTATTATTTTTTCCCTGTCCATTAGTTAATATTAAGAAGTTCATTGCAAAATTCAAAATCAGGTGGAAATGACACTTGAAATATTAAGGATACAAATTAATTACCTTACATGTTTTAAAAGTATTTTGAATGTTTTATTATTAACTATTAACAAATAATTATGTGAGAAGCAAGTGATAGTTAGGAAGTGCACAAATCATCTAGAGAGCTGGAAGGGATCCCTGGAGTTATCTAACCACATCCAATCATTTTACAGATCTGCCCTCATCTGCAGGCCTAAGGAAATTTTAAGTGACTTGCCCGAGCAAAGTATTATAGGTTTGGCCTTGGGAGAAGTTATATTGTTTCCTTCCTCTTTGGAATTGTTAGTGCTGGAATGGGATCTTTATAAGACATTTTAAGATGCTTCCTTGGAATAAGTATAGTAAAATACAGAATAAACTGTAGCCAAATCTCTATTAAACTGTTCTAGTAACTCTGGACTATACATGACAGAAAGCCTACCTTGCTGTGTAGGTCATCTTTTGGTTAACTGTGCTCTGCCACCTTGACCCATATTTATTACTGGGGTATGAATGGGATTCCTTAAATAGGAGCATTTATGTAATTCCCCTGTGAAATAGAATTCTTTATTAAAAAAAAGAAAGGACATATGTAAGAGCACGATTTGGGTGCTTTTCTGCTTGTCATTGCAGATGTAGACCCTGGTGTCCCCTTTAAATCTGAAACTGCTGCCATGGCCTTATTTATGTTAGTAAATGAAGTGTCAGGTTCCAGCTTTTATTGTCAGAATAAGAAACTGGGAACAAGAAAAATGACATACAGAGTAAAATCCATATCTATCTAGCCCAGGGGTCTGTCTCTGACAGTAACAAGAAAGGATATTTTGCAGGAGAATGTAATTGTCCTCCAAGATGCTAATTTTAGAAGATTTGGGATATGTATCCCAAATGCAGTAGATTAAAAAAAAAAAGATTTAAGGCTGGAGGAAGAGCAGGGGCACCGATTCATCAAAGGAAGACTTTTAATTAGTAGAAGAAAAATAAGACCTACCATAGAAATACAATGTCCCAAAAAAACCTGTGCAGTTTTAAGCCATTAATGCTTAAAACTGCACAATTATTTTGGGGGTCTTAAGACTTTGGGGATCATAACACTTGTATTAAGTAGTTACCTCATAGAATTCCCCTCACAGGACTGTGGAAGTAGAGTATTTTTTTTTATCCCAGTAGAGTGGTATAAATATAGTCCATGAACATATATCACACAGGGATATCCCAAGATGACGTAGATATCACGCCACTTAACAGGGTACTTTACACATATTTGTGGACTTACAGAATTTTCTGATGAGACAAGAAAATAGTAAAATTTCTCAGTGTGGATGATACTTTATATTCTTCTATCTATGTTACCAGGTAAATTAAGAGAACTCTAGGATGATGAGAAAGATTGAACAGAATAAGGAGAGGAGAGGAATAAGGAGAGGAGAGAAATAAGAAGAGAGACAACCCTCCCAAAGACCAATGAAAACAAATTTAAAGAGAGATGGAGCTGGTTTCCTTTAGACATGCCAGTTCACATTTTCAGTGTTAAGGGCATATAGGTATGAATTGGTATGAATGTCTTAAAGACATGTGTACTAAAGGATAACTTTTCATTATGTGTCATTTAGTCTCAGTTTCTTCATTTGAAAAAAGGAAGAGAAGAATAATATGTTCTGATATTGCATAAGAGAGAACAAATGCTTATTATAAACTACTGGGAAGTTTAAAAAATGCTCCTCAATAAGTGCATATGATATAATGGACCCCTCAGCAGGGTTTCTTCTGCTTCCACACTCAGCACCTCCATAGACCTTAAGAATTTTACTTTGAGACTTGTGAGGATGAAAACTCAGCAATACCTCTTTGCAAAGCAGCATTTCCTGCTTTTCAAGATTCAGCACCTCCACTAAGGAACCTCCCCTAACTACTCTCAACCAAATGGATTATTCTTTTGTTTTGTACATCTCAGCACAGTTTGTAATACTAATTTTATCTTTAGCTTGCTTTTATTCTCCGGTCATTCCTTAACATCATGCAAGTAGCTTCTAAGTTCCTTAAGGACAGCAACCATCATCCTCCATGGTGCTGTTCATATTCCCGCACCTGTTTAATGAATGATTATTGAGCAAATAAATGATTAATATATTCCTGCCTGAGGTGCAGTAAGAGGTAGTGGGTAAAGAGCTAAATTTGGAATTGGCAAGACCTGGGTTCACATTCTACCTCTGAAACATGTTAGTTGTCTGACCTTGGGGAAGTAACAACTTCTCAGTGTAGCATGAAAGTTCTTAACACTAAACTGTAGTGAACTACTGATTTCCTTTGGTGGAAGGATCTTTCCATAGTGGAAATTCCCTACATCCCATACTTCTGAGATCACAGGTATGAAGCAAATTAAAAAAAAACCCAGCAGCACAGAGAATGGTGTGTGCGTGTGTGTGTTTGTGAGAGAGTGTGTCTATGTGTGTGTGTGAGATTCTGTATGCATGTGTGTGTGTGTTTGTATGTGCATGCACTTTCAGAATATACTTGTGTGGCCAATAATAACAACACCTTTCTAGAGCACTTTCAAATTTCCCAATCCTTGTCCTCACAACAACCCTGTGAGGTAGGTAGTGCAAATGGTGTAATCCCAGCCTTTACGGATGAGAAAAACAAGGCACTAAACTGTTCAATAGTTTTTTTCAAGGTAGTAACAGAACAGAGATTCAAATTGAGGTCCCTTTACTCCCAGTGTAGTTCTCATTAGGGTGCTGTTCACTGTCTCTCAGTGTTCTCAAGGCTGACAGCTGTCTCTACCTCTCTGACCCATTACACCCAGAAAAGTGTAAAAACAATTATCTGACTCTCCTCTTAGAAAATGCCCAATTACCTTCTGTTTGCAAGTTTGCCATATTGAAAATAGTTACTGGTCTATTGCTGAAGAAAAATGTGTTCCATTGCTTTATTAATAAAAATCACTTCATGTCCATGTTCAGTCATGTCTGACTCTTCATGACCCCATTTGGGATTTTTTTGGCAAAGACTCTGTAGTATTTTGCCATTTCTTTCACCAGTTCATTTTGCTGATGAGAAAACTGAGGCAAACAGAGTTAAGTGATTTGCCCAGGGTTACACAGCTAGTAAGTATCTGAGACTGGTTGCACTCAGGAATTCCTGACTCTAGATCTGGCATTCTAATCACTACACCACCTTGCTGCCCTTATTTAGATACTTTTTAGGTGTCGTTTTGGCTTTACTAAGGTCATGATTTTACATTATGTGAAGCCATGTTGTATCAAGAGAAGCATACTGTTGTGATAGAGATTGACTTTCGTAGCAGTGAGAAACTTAGAATAATTGAAAAGTAGAAGGTCCTTTTCCAAATGCAATACAAAACACTGACATATATCAATGCAGAGGTAGATATAGCTATAAATGTAAATGTATGCATTGATACGCAAATATATATTTCAATATATAGATAGAGATATGGCTTGATATAAAGACAGTGTCATATGATATACAGAGCATTAGGTACAAATAGCAAGTGAGAGAAGGAAGGAACCCTCTTAAGACATTTTGAGCAAAAGAAATGCCAATACCCATACCCACAGGTATGACATCAACATAAACAGGTATTTTTGATGATTATAGAAGATATACATTAAGCTTAATCTAGAATTCAGTAGAAGTTTTGACTATTGCATTTGGGAAAGTACCTTATACTTTCAATTTTTCTAAGTTTCTCACTGTTGCGAAAGTCTACTTCTTTTGCAATAATATTCTTCTGTTGATACTATATGGCTTCACATATGTAAAATCATGACCTTAGAAAAAGGGAAATTATATCTCATCAAAAGGATAATGAAAAGATGAATGGACCAGCAAACATGAGAATGCCAGGGCAGATTTTCAATGAGGACTTACATATGAAAAATTAATAATGTAATGAGATTACTAAATGTATGTATGACTAGGGAAAAGGGTGGTCTAATAATATGGTCTAGTAATTTAGCAAACATTTTAAAGCACCAACTATATGCTGGAAATGTACTTAAAAAAATTAATTCCTACTTTCAAGGAGCTCACAAATCTACTACTGCATCATTCTACCAGCAAGAATGAGAAATAGCAAATAGCCAATCTGAGTGTTGTATTGGTATCTCCAAAGAACCAGATGATAATCTGCCAAATTATTGATGTATCCTCAACTGGTGATATGTGGAAAGACATTAGCAAGGTGAAAGGACCTAGAAGAGGTTATATTTCTCAATAGAACGTAAGATACTTGAGGGCATGAACTGTTTTCTTTTCTTTTGTCTTTATCTCCAGTGTCTGATCTATAATTTCTATTTAATAACTGTTCATTGATTAATTCATTTATTTGAGTTGCATTTGTAGGGGTATAGAAATACCAGCAACATTATGTATTAGTTAAACTATCAAAGTAATATTTAAAAGTGTCTGGATACCTAAGTGTATTCCTACGTTTTCTACTCTTGGCTCCTTTCCAGATAGGTCACCTAGAAATGGTGACCATTGTGCTTCATGGGACTATATTTATTTTAAATGGGAAAAAAATGGTTAAAGATCACATGGAGAAATTGTAGAAATCAGCCTTCTATCTCACACACACACACACACACACACACACACACACACACACACACACACGCTCCCCTATTTTCTTTAGTAATGCGGCATCAATACTCAAACAGGACCGCAAACATTCTTTGCACACTAGAGAGTAGCTCTCCTCTTTTTCTAGGCACTGATGATGGAATATGATAGGAAGGAAAGGACAAGAATTTTTTTTTTTTGTATTTCTTCTCTCCATTTGTCACTCTCTCCTAGGGAGAGAAAACAAGAGTAGAGATTGATTTACTAATAGTATATTTGTTAACATGGACATTATAGGTAAACAAATTATTTGAAAACTTTTCATTCTGGTCAATTAGAAACATTCAGGTCTATAACCAAAGAAACACAGCATCCAGTCTTTATCAGATAAAGAACTCAAATATTTACAGACTGGTTGATATTGACTATAATTAAAATGTTGAGATTTTAAAATCTTAATACTTTTATCATGTAAACCACACAGTATAGTGAATGAAAAAAATTATAATGCTATATCTACCTACAATTGGAATTATTTGCCAAAGTTCAACTGTAGAAACATAGTTTATAAAAGCACAGAATTTTGGATCTGGAAGTGACCTCAGAGAGATCATCCAATCCAACCTTATCATCTTAGAGGTGAAAAAAAACTAGTGATGCAGGAGGATAGTGGAACATGTGTTTAGAAAGCAATAACATCAATGGCAAATTGCTAGTCCCACCAACAATGAGGCTACCATGGGCAATCCTCTTGTTTTTGTTTATTTGTTTCAGTTGTCTGACTCCTTGTTGCGACACCTAGGGTTTTCTTGGCAAAGATATTAGACTAGTTTGTCATTTCCTTCTCCAGCTCATTTTACAGATGAGGGAACTGAGGCAAACAGGGAGCTGGACACACACTTTGGTTCCATAGGAAAGGACATAGTGATGACAGTCCAGGGATGCTTTACTTGACCTACAAAAAACAATGGAAGAATGTCTATTGCCCATCTTCAAGACCCTGCTCAAATTCCATCATCCCTATGAAGCTTTCCTCAATCTCTCCAGTGAAAAATAACCTCTTTGACCTTGAAATTCATAGAAATGCAACTTAAAATGTCTCTACTGTACCTATTTTTAATTATATTTTATATGTATGGTTTTTTTTTCTCTTCCCACTATATAAGCTCCTAAAAAGCAGAATTCATAGTAGTACAATAGAGTGCCAGGCGTGGAGTCAGGAAGACCTGATTTCATATCTGACGTCAGATACTTTATCAATTGTGGGACCATGGACAAATTACTTAACCTTTTTTGCCTCAGTTTCCTCTCTTGTAAAATGGGGAGAATAACACCTACCTCCCAGGGTTTTTGTGAGGAGCACATGAGACAATTGTAAAGTGTTTAGCATGTCTGTCACATAAGATATGTACATATGTGTGTGTGTGTGTATATATATATATATATATATACATACACATTTGTATATACATGTGTTAGCTATTATTATCTTTCTTTATAACCCCAGGAACTAGCATAGTGACTTGTACATAGAAATCATTTTCTCATTATTTGGTGTGCTAGATAACAAAACAGGAAAACTCACATCTTTGTAAGATTTCTGGATAAAGAAAAATAAAAAATAAATTAAAAATTTTTTAAAAGACCAAAAAGAATTAAATGACAGTTCAATAAAATATTTTAAAATTAAATGCTAATGATTATTTATGCAATACTGTATAACTTAGTCTCTGTTATTAATGTGGTAAAAAGTGCCACAGGTAATTGAAATACATAGATTTTTATCTCTGGGCCTCACTCAGTACAGCTTTGCATATGCTGCTTCACTTTGCCCTGTGCTGACTACTCCAATCTGAGTTTACAGCTAAATAAATTAGAAATCTTATAATTGGCCAGAGCCTGAGAGGTTCAACCACATTTAAGAATCAGTATTTGCCATCTCAGAGAGTAGCCATTCAGCCTTATGTTCTCACTCTTCTCAAATAACTTTGTATTACACTAAACTGTACACGTTTTATGTCTCCAGCAGAACATGAGCTCCTTTAGGGGAGGAATTGTTTCATTTTTGTCTCTGTATCTATTCCCAGTATTTATCTCTGCTTACTGCACCAAAGAGAGGGATAGGCACTGGAGCTGAGATTTTCTTAATAAAGGGTAGCAGGGCTATACTTTCTTGGTAACTTATAACCTTAGAAGTCTAGACTACTAAGAAGTCAAATAACTTGACCAGGGTCATGCAACCATCACATGTCAGAAGTGGGACTTGAACCAGGTCTTCTTGGCTCCAATGTCAGTTCTCATATATGACATTATGCTTCCTCTGAGTGCATACAGTAGGTAGATATATTTGCATTTGAATTTTGTTAAGTGGGATAGAGAAGTCAAAAAACTTCATTTGAGATATTCATTTTCATTCACTTCTAACATCTTCAATCACTTCTAAACTTCTAACAAAGTTACTGAAGTTTAAAGTTGGTTGATTCCTGACTTACTTTGTTTTACTGTCCCTAACAAGCACAGCTCTAAAGAAGAACTTCCGAAAGGTAAACCACAATAAATGGGAAGAACATGAAAGAAACCCAGAATGGTTAAACACTAAGCAAATTTGAGAATCATTCCCCTGATCACTTAAGAGTTGGTTTGTACTTATGAACATGTTGAACAAATATAATTTTCACTAGTCTCCCAATGAGTCCATCTTTTGAGTTTTTTAAAGCTAGCTGAAATCTGCCTCCCAAAAATTGTGGCAAACTCATTTCAGAGACAAAGCAAAATTTCCAAGATTTTCTGTCTTAAATTAATAAGAATACTTTAGCTTATAAATTCAATCAAAGCAACAAAGATGCACATATAATTATACAATTTAAACCAATTGAAATGTCCTCAAATTGGTATATATCTTAATAGGATACTGAACATAATCTCGTACAATTTAGAAATTAAAAAATTATTTTTGACTGGGAAATGCTGGTTTTTAGAAATCTGAGTTTTCCAGTTCACTTCTTGAATTGACATCCTAACAGGATCTAAAGAACAGAAAAACAATGATAAAAATATAGGTCTAGTAAAGAAATATATGATAGAGACAAAAATAAGATAAGGAAGTCTGTAATTTTTTTAGTTATTATGCCATGATTCAATCTAAAATTCTATAAACTAATGTGCAAAAAATGATTTTAGATTCAAGTCTGAACTCCGTATTATAATGAAAATATGCAGGTATAAGGGAACAATAATTTCTCTCTCTCTATGCTTTTCTAACTAAATGATATTGTAATTTATTTGCTAAAATGACCATCTGTGGTATTTTTTAGTCACCATAATGGAAGTAGTACTATATACTAAAGAGTACTTATGTCTGAAGACAAGGACTTTAATATTGACTTTTCACACTTGTGACCCATGTGGACCTTAGGCTAGTGGATTTATTTTTAGCAAAAGTATTACTTTTTTTTTTTCTTTTTGGAGGGCAATTGGGTTAAGTGACTTGCCCAAAGTCACACGGCTAGTAAGGATGTCAAGTGTCTGAGGCCGAATTTGAACTCAGGTCCTCCTGACTCCAGGGCTCTATTCACTGTGTCACCCAGCCGCCCCAAAAAGCATTACTTTTCTTAAAAAGAAAACTGACAAAGTTAGGATTTGAGGCCAGGTCCTCTAGTTCCTGATAGAACAATCTTCCCACTATACCACAACTGCTAGAAGTCAATAAGCAGCAACTCCAAACCTCTGTCCATTAAAAAAATCATTTTCATAATTGCTTTATACATTGTTTTTGCTGTTCAGTCATTTTAGTCCTGTCCAACTCTTTGTGACCTCATTTGGAGTTTTCTTGGCAAAGATATGGAGTTGGTCACTATTTCCTTCCATAGCTCATTTTACAGATGAGGAAACTGTGGCAAACAGAGTTAAGTGACCTGCCCAGGATGACACAGCTAATAAGTGTCTGAGACCACCTTTGGACTCTAGAAGAAGAGTCTACCAGAATCCAGACCCAGCTTTTGATTTCTACACCATCTGGCTACCCTACACATTAAGTACTGCTATTAGAACAAGGACATTGCTTTATTTATTACACTGAGATTTTGGATTTGTATACCAGTTTTCTGGCAATCATGAAAGTCCATTGATTTAATTTGCCTTAATAAACGTAATCCTGCATGGTCCAGGCAGCATTTCTGACAATAGGTGGTCTCAGCTCTCTGAAAGGTTATATAACTCTTGATACAGCAAATCAATCACCAGCTACTCTGTTAGCCATGGAAACATTTTCTATCCCTTTCATTATTTCCAGTGTTCCCTAGTTACAGTGGCACTCAGATCCACAACATTTTCCAAAGTCCCTGAAATTATGAAGTCTTCTAAATGTGCATTTTAATACATAAATTGGTCTCTAAAAGGTGAGCTCTCTTGACACTGTAATTTGTTATTTTCTCTTAAAGTGGCTACTGCCAAGAATGAGTATATATATTGAAATGACTTCGGATAATACATAAAATACAAACAAAAAATGCTCAGGTTTTGGAATATATGATTTGGTAAATTCAGTTTGTATGGCACGAATAGTTTGGTTCTTCTAGTTATCTCAATATCAAAGGGGATTGATTTAAAGGAATTATAACTATTACATTACTCTTTCTTCCTCCTATAGTGGCAAATTCAACTTATCCAAATTTTCTGTGGGTTAGCAAGAAGAAAAAAGTATCATACATACAGCTAAACAAGAAAGGGATCATTTCAGTGCTACCATAGTCTACTCTTTTTAAATAGACTGATTGGTGTAACACATTCATGCTATACTTCTAAGGGCTATTTTGCCTTGGATGTCACATAACACTTAGTTTTCTCTTCTAAAGAAATTAATCATTTACTATTTTGTACCATACATTTTTATGTGTATTGTGTTCTCATCATGGACTATAAGGCCCATGAGGGACTGTGGCTTACCTAAACTTTGCATTTTTCCCTTCACCCAACATTTCTCTGCTCACAGTTGGTGTTTAATAAATGTTTGTTGGGCCAAAGACAGATTCTTTCCAGAACTTAGAATCAGGCTACCCTAATTCCAGCTATTATTTGATTTCTGTGAAGGCAGTGGTAGACACTTCTGTGTACTTATGAGCAGGGTCTTTGTATACAACTGCATCTCAGATGATCTGTCATTTGAACATAGGCTTGAGGAAAAGTTTCTTGTCAATTTAGACTTCATAAAATAATGTATGAATTTTTGTAAAAACAAACAATATTTTGTACTATGAACTTGTTTGGCATTGAGAAAACTTGGCAAAAGTTTCATTTATTCCTATATTCTCTTCTTAGGGAATAAAGGACCAGATCAACAATTTCGGTTCAGCAACCTATTTCCCTATGCTATTAATTACTTATGATTCTCATTATATTCATGCTTTCACATTCTCTTTAGCGATTACATGCTGAGTTTCAGACTCCGAATCTTCATCCAGGCATTCTGGAGGGGGAAAGATAACACCAACTTTGTATTTGGAAGTCATATGTACAGTCCTAAACCATAAACAAGGAAGAGAGCCAACAACCTAAAACATTTAACGACACTTACTGAAAATGTCCAATAAAGAAATGTGAGAAAGAAATTTCTATAAAAAAAGTAACACAAAACACAAATCTGGGAGAATAATATACCTATTTTGATATACTTTAGGAAATCAGAAAACATGAATTACAACTGCTAAAAGCACATTACTCTTAGAAATTCCTAACAGTGAAATACATATGAAATATATTTTATTAACAATAAAATATATCTACAGCACATATATTTAATATGTCAGCAATAAGTCATGCTACTGCACGAGGCTCAGAAATAAAGTGAATAAACCAAGAGCTCCATGAGGGCCTGAAATGGAAAGGAGTAGACCATAGAGAGTTTCGAAAGAGAAGTATCAAGGAACATTATGAGCATTGTATTTATAAAACAGAGGGATAGCAAGTCAAAAAGGAAGTACAAATATAAATCAGTGAAAGAAATATTTCATTGTGTCTATCAATATGGGTATTCCCTCTGACAGTGGAATCACATCTATACCGTCTCATCGTCCTGTGTGATTCTCGTCCATGTTTTTCAATAGATTTTTCCATACTAAAATCAACTTATTTCACAGAAGACCATAGTTATTCTCCTTTTTTTTGAAATCAGGGAAGCACTTACACATCTGTCTGTTACCTGATGGGCGCACCTCTTTATCTAGCCATACAGCATTTCTCATGAAGGAAGAAAAATGATTGCCTTATTTTAGGAAATAAATGTTGTGATAACGAGCATCAATTTTATTTATTGTAAATATGAAAAGAAAACCCACTACCCAAAGAAACTAGAAAACTTAACATAGTGCCTACCAAAGATTGTCATTGTTCTTGTTGTTGGTCTTATGTTCTTGAAGAGGACCAATGATATCAGGAGGGTGATGATTTGCAAGTAAATTGGATTTAAGTGGCAAGGCTGTGAGAAGTCAAGTAGGTGCTGAATAAATTTTTATTAATTGAGTATTCATGTTCTGTGTCTTTCTTTTTGCAGCTCAGTTTCCCATATGAGGGAGCTGAACCTTTCCAACATGCCACAACAACTGTCGTCCTTCATTAGTTGAGGAAAAAATCTAATAACCAGTTGGGCAAACCTTGAGTGTTTTTCAGGATGGTCCTAGGGGAAATTTGGATGTATCTTTAGCTGAACTGAGAACTGAGCTTCTAACCAGAGTTTTTCTGGAATTGAATTATCAGAGAAAGTAGAAGCAGAATCTATAGGATGACAGAAGTCATGATCTCTTCTTCCTGGAGATTATTAGACCCCCAAAGACTAACTAGTAGATGTCTGGGCACAAATTTCTCTGATAACTTTGGATATGTATAATTATTATTTCTGTTCTTCTAAATCCAATTCTACAAGGATAGCATTTTCCCCAATATGGTTGCATTTGTTCAAAGGTGTACTAGTGGACTATGGCCAACATGGTATGATAAAGCACACGATTCTTTGCCCAAAAATGCTTCCTTCAATTGCCCATCAAGATAGTTTAACCAGTACCCTTAGTGTCTGTTATAGGCAACATCAATACCTAAACCTTCATTTATTTGTTTGCTTCTTTATTTATTTATCCATTCATCCAGTCATTTACTTGTTTGTTTGTTTCTGATATCATGAAAATGACACTGAGGGATGGAGAATTTTAATGGAAGTCTAGAGAAAGAGAACATTTCAAATCAGAGAACGTTAACTTGACTAGCATAAATCAGTGGGGGATCTGGGCATTCTATGGGTCAATGAACATAAAAGACTTCCGGAGGGAGGATATTAAGAGTAGGGAGAAGGGAAAAAGAAAGCAAAGTGAGCAAATATCAAAGATAAACACCTAGTTCACCATTTTTTAAAAAGCTGGTATTGGACCGTAAGATCCACCATTGCTAGCCATTGAAAAGAGTTTAAAAAAGAACACCGGAATCTTCACACCATTATTCTCTGCTGATGGGTTCAGATGTTTTTCATCCTTTTATCAATTAATGAGCATCTTAGTAAGTAAATGGGTACACTGAGGGAGTGAGATAAATGACCTGACATAGCCATAAGCCCATAAAATTATAACCAGTGACTTCTAACCCTCTAAACCAGTAGTTCTCAACTTTCCTAATGCCGTGACCCTTTAATACAGTTCTTCATGGTGTGGTGACCCCCAACCATCAAATTATTTTTGTTGCTACTTCATAACTGTAATTTTGCTACTGTTGTGAATCGTAATGTAAATACCTGATATGCAGGTTGTACTTAAATTGAACGTAACCCACAGGTCGAGAACCACTGCTCTAAACAATGAGGACGACAAAAGGAAATGGAGTTTTACTACTTACTGGGTTTTTAATAATCTAGAAAACTACTAGAGTCTGAGGGGTTAAACATTTTTTAAATTCCACTTCACAGGATTACAGTTCTACAGCTAGGGAAAACCTCAGAGGTCATGTCTCTCCAACACTCTTATTTTACAGATTACAAAACTGAGGCCCATAAATAACTTGCCCAAGATTATACAGGAAGCAAGTATCAGGGCTTTTAGCAAGAAGATGACTTCAACAAGAGTATGCTAGATATCTACTATAAAGAGCATGAAAAGTCAATGGTATATGAGTTCTAGTACAGCAGGAGATCAAAATAAAAATCACTATGTATCCCCAGATGAATACAAACTAGAATACATTATCAAAGCTTGCATACTGGGGTGGCTAGGTGGCACAGTGAATAGAGCACCAGCCCTGGAGTCAGGAGGACCTGAGTTCAAATTCAGCCTCGGACACTTAACACAAAAAGCAGCTGGGTGACTGTGGGCAAGTCACTTAACCCCAATTGCCCTCCAAAAGGCAAAACAAACCAAAAGCTTGCATGGTGTATATCCATCTTGTTTACTTATTTTCTGCCTATTTCGATTATATGTATATGTATATATATATATGAATCTTGGTTTATGCTAAGAAAAAGTTCATTTTTACAAATAGAAGGACAAATAGCACTCTAATTCATAAATTTGCTAATTATTCTTCCATCTTAATATCAGTGTGCACATTTTTCTTTAACTTAAAATGATATGTTAATCTGATTTCCCTTAAATCCTACTTTGTGTACTGCTATTATTTCCACTTTACAGGGTCCAGATTTACCTAGGCAGAGAAGAAAATATGCTCTCCTTTCAAAGACTCTGATATACAATAGTGTTAAACACAGACTAAACACACAGTTCCATAGGAATCACTAACAATGTTAGTAAGAAATACAAGCCATTTTCTTTTGTGCAGCATCTTCATATCCTGAGCTTCAAAGTCCAGAGCTCACTTATCCTAACAGCAGGCCTGCAGAGCTTTGATAGTAATGGCATGAGAAAAGTATACTTGGCAGTATCTTGAAAGATACACCCGTTACTAATTTAATTAGTAGTCTACGTCACAACATATCCTTTCCCTTTGACAATTCAGAACGCTTTTGAAGGGGTTCAGAGTTGGGGGTCGGGGGAAGAACCAGATGCCTATAAAAAAGGATGGACACATAATTCTTTGCACAAAGCATTAGAAAATACTGTGATATTTTATTATTAAAAATGCTGCTGAAAAGTTTATACATATGTGTCCAGCCATATATATCTTCTATCATTACTTAAGGCAAAAACAAAAAATTGCGAAACAATAACCAAAGAAACCATTAATCCCTGCGTGCCTTTGAAGGTCAAGAATAAAAGCCTGGGAAAGTTTTCTTTTCCCCTTTTTTTTTAACAGATTGCAAGAATAGTTTGTTCTCATAGAATGCTGTGAAGGTCCTATAACACTTTTCCATGTAGAAATCAGACATCATTTAAGATGTAGTAAGTTGACTTTGATCATAATCATTTTTTAAAAGCTAAAATCATTCACTTACAGAAACTTTTTGTTTTACCCAAATGTCACAAGCCTGACACATTACTGTACATATTGCTAGCAGAAGACAATTGGAAATACTAAACATATACTGTATTTCACATTACAAACATACCCAACTTATTATGATGCCAAGCATCACTGCCTTTGTTTGTTTGATGAAGAGCCTATTTACTTTCTCAGTGGAGGCAATACATAGCTTACTAAGAGTCAGGTTTAATAAACGATGAATCAAGGAAGAAACAGTTCTCTGTGGGATCACTACATACAAGTAGGTGCTGTTGCTTCACCATGGGCTAATTTAGGGGCATACCTAATATATGTGTGCCACCTCACTCTCAAAGGTAAGTTAGAAAGTTGGGCGAAAGTCATGACTTTGTTATGTTACTACCACATTGTTCTATGAATCCTCTTTTCTGGAAAAAAGAGCTCACAGACATTGAGAATTTCTAGAGTTATGCTTCAGGGACTGGTTATCCAAAGGACTTCATGAAGAGGGTGCAAGGCAGCATGTGTGTTACATACAGCATGGGGTAGGGAAGTGACAGTGTTATGTCCACTTAAAAATGAAATTGAAGAAGTGGTTTCTGGGATTGGGTACATGTTCAAGTGCAGAGCAAGACTCTTCACATATCTTTGGTTACTATTTCTTGGTGACCCAGTAACTTTCAAAAGACAAAATATAAAGCAACCATCTTTTACTTCCAGCTTATGACACTTGAAGCATTCCTTAGGTAAATTTCTAAAAAGAAAAAAAAATAAAGAAATTAAGAAAGAGAAAAAGGAAATGATCATCAACTCCTTGAAAGATGACTGCTTTGTCTCCGGGCTCTCTGATTCAAAAAAGTCACGGGTTAATTCTTTTCATATGATAACTTGACAGTGAAGCCATCCGTACTTTCAAGAAAACTCATGCAAAGCATAGTTGTTGAGTGTTCCTGTTTTTTTTTTTCTTTCTATCATATGCACTGATTGGTGATTGCTGTTTAAGAAACCCGCAAAAAAAAAAATGTTTTCAGACAGGCATAAGCTTTATCACATAATGAAATATGGAAGAAAAAACTTCATCACTGTATTTTGATAAATAAGAACCTTGCTCTTTAAAAAAGAAAAAAACACATTTCTTCCTTCAAACTGCAAATTTCTTCTGATTAGCAAAGCTGAGCAGGTACTTTCTCAGCCAGAGTTCTTCCGCAGCTGCTGGTGAACACAGAGCTAGATTTACTGAGGGGTGGGGGGGTCGGAGGGGATTGGGGGTAGGGAGGAAAAGGCTAACCAAAAGGCAGGCTTTCTTTACTTTTGGCAGGGTACTGAGCTGGGAAGCAAGTCTTCCCAAACATATTCAAATAACCAGAACTACAGAACTGGACTTGTATTTTTTTTTGTCATTGTGTGTGTGTGTGTGTGTTTCTTTTAACTGAATAAACTTTAAATACTAATCTTTTTTCCAGATTTCTGATCCATCTTTGTGTTGCAATTTCATGAAGGCTAACACCCCCAAAGTAAATGTTGTCTAAAAACAACCGTCTCCTAAGAATGCTTTAACATGCATTTGTGCAACCTGTAAGAGGACATGTGCAGGTCACACAGACAATCTTTATTTTCTGTATGATGCCATGTCCTCCTACAAATGAAACATGTTAGAAAATCCCATATCTTTGCTTACCACAAGTAATTAAGAAGAAAAGCCCCCTCTTGTTCTGGAGGAAACAGGGGTGATATGACTAATGTGTATATATATACATATAGATCACAACTGAAAGCACAATCTTTCTAAAAGCTCTTTCAAACTGAAAACATCAATAAAAGCTTTTTGTTGTTGTTGTTGTTTTGCGTGTTTAAACTCACATCTATGTACATTTTTTACAAAGTTTCTTAAATATAGTTCAAGCTGGCAAATCATCTCTTTGCACAGAACTATACGAATATAACTGCATAGTCAGTCCTCTTATTTTTATAATAAAATTCTACTTTTCCTTCCTCCAGGATTACAACTTCATACAATGAGTAAAAGCCCGTGATACTGTCTTCACTTAAGAAGGGCCATTCATGGCATGGCACATAAAGATTTTTTTTTTTCAATTTTAGTTTACAAAAATGGTTAGGAGTCACTTGGCTGTGTTCCAGAAGATACAGCTTCTATTTCTTACAATGAAAACATCCAGGTCTTTGAAGCGGCTATTCTTCTGTCCTATACACATTAAACTTTCACTGAAGTGGTTGGGATCTTAAAGCAGTATTATAACAGCAATGTACACGTTTCACATTTCACAGGGTTTGAAGTTGATCTTTTTAATATTGGAAAGTTCCTTTGAAAAGGGTCAGTAAGAAAATAATGACTGCCCTTTCTCCTTTTTATCTGAAGTCTGCTTGATGAAAAACATTCCTTTTTTTTTTTTCTTTTTCTTTCTTCCATGTTGCTGAGGGAAGGAGAGTAAGGGAGGGGAAGGTAATGGCAGAGCTATACCCTAGTGGTTGAATGTCCATGGGGTAAATTAGTACTGTTTTGTCCTCCACTGAAGGTGTTGAAAGTATGCAAAGGCTGCATTCCTGTTAATGTGTTGGGAATCATGGTTATGGTGTTGGGTGTCATTAGCGGAATGTCATCTGGGGATCTTCTCAGAGTAAGGGTATAGTCAGGTGGGCAAGTTAGTCTCAGGGTATCATGTGCCTGTAAAGACTCACACTCATGATCATGCTCCAACTGCTTCATCTGTAAGGACATGATTTCTTCATTTTGTATGTGAGCAATATCATTTGTTGTATTTCTTTGAGGACTGGGTCGCCTGTGTGTTTCATGACGTCTTTTGTCCTTTTTGTAGTACAAGGCGGCAAAAGCCAAAATATTGAGGAATAATAAGGATGCTCCCACTGCAATAGTGACACTTAACTCGGTGGAATAATCTCGTTTTGTTTCAATGAGAACAGTTGTATCCTCTGGATTTGTTTTATGAGGGTCCTTTGAATGTTTAGGATTATTGGCAGGTGTGATGGCCGGACGTTTGGTAGTTGGCCAGATTTTTGCTGGAGAACGTCGAGTACCATAAGGAAATGACGTCATGTCTGGAGGAGGGACTTTTGTTGTTGTGGAAACATACTGAAAAATCTCATTCAGGTTGTGCAAATGAGGTACAAGTTCCAACCAGAAAGCGACTTTGGTTGCACGATAGTGATCCCTTACCCGAGGTTTCAGACCAATGTGTAGATACAGCTGATCTTTTGGGTTATACTTGGACCACGCGACTTCTTCAAAACGATTGGGCTTTGTGTGTATAAACTTGGTATCTTGTGGAACTGGCTGATTTGGATCACTGTTAAAAGAAATGCAAAGAAAAGAGTTGAGTCTAAATAAAAGTGCAAACTCTGTCATTAAAGATGTAGCAATATTCACCAAGAAACCATTGTTATCAATTGTGCACCATTTCTTACAAACATAGAATCCCTCAGGGATGACACTGAAAGGCTATTTGAGTTATAATCCAGCATATTATTTTCCTTTTAATACTTGGTCTTTTACCCTCATTGACAAGGTCAAGCCTTACCAAGCAATCATGTTTGGTGATAGTCATAGGATGTTCTGAAACAAGTTCATGACTGAAACAGGTCAAAATAATACAATAACTTCATTTCCTTCCTCCAGAGATGACAAAGGGAAAAAATGCTATTAGATTGGCAACTTTCTATATGACAACTTTCTGTAACATAAATTTGTATAAACTAAAAGTTGGTTGAGATTTCATTAAAATATTTTTATTTACTTCTTAGGTTGATTTATAAGGAAAAAAAACCAATTAAAACTTCAGCTGTTTTAAATTTATAAATTAAAAAATAAAAACTCTTAATAAGAGCTATGCTAATTATCAAACACAAACAACCTGTCAAAAAGCAAAGTTTTATTCACTTGACTCTGCAGGCCTTTAGCATACCTTGTAGTTGAGGAGCAGAAGTTCATCTAGAAGAAACTATAACATATTAGAATGTGGTCATGTCTTCAGAAAACCTTTGAAGGACTAATATCAATTATGATCAACCAATAATTCATTAGTAGAAAGATGTGTTGTACTAGTACGATAGATACATTTATTTGATGCAATTAATTTTTCCCCAGAATAAGGAAGGAATCACAGTGAATTGATAGTAAAAAGAAGGTTTGGATACACACAGGAACTGTGGACTCCATTCCATTAAAGTAGAGCAGAGACATGATATGTGTGACTAAAATTCACAGCTAATCACCCACCTCATTTTGTCAGAGATTTTAATCTCATTCAACACCAAATCTTTAAATAGGGTAACAAAATGAGTTTTGAATTTTCTCTCCTCCCCAGTTCTCCTTTTGAGTGTAAAGGTATTAAAAGGCTCTGAAATACTGGAAATAAGCAGCTGAGGGGAAGAGAAGGAAAAGGCTTAGATAATTCAGAAGTTGGATTAATATCCCATGAATTATTAGCAATAGACTAAAGGAAGAGCCTCACAGATTTTGCATTACTTCGTAGAGCAGATATATTTCAGCAAAGTCTACTTTAAAACACATTTTTTGCAACTGACTTCCACTATAAAATCAGTAAACCATTCCTAGAAAATGAAAATTAGTGTGGATAAAGGAATGGAGTCAGTACTAGATCAAGATGCTGGATTTAGAGGGAGGGAGAAGGCCTGTCTTCAAGTCCTTCCTCCAACATATGTGAGCAATATAACCATGGGCAAACTGCTTAAATTATGAGCCTCTGTTTCTTGCTCAGTAAAACTAACATAATTATATCTGCCATAATTCCTTCAGAGGGTTATTGCAAGGCCCAGGCCCGGGGTTACTGTAAATGAAAGAATGTAGGTGAGTTGTTTTACAAACCTTAAAACACTGTATGTCAGTCATTATCAGAGAAAGTGAAGTGTCCCAAAAGTCCAGGCTGAAAACTTTTGGTAAGCAAGAAGTTATAACTGTCCATCAGCCAACAAAGAAATACATTCCCCCCTCAAGAAGCTCGTATTCTAATGGGGGAAATTGTATATCAATAACTATACATGTACAAGATTGATAGATATGATATAGATATATAAGTATATCAATATACATGTACTATATGTATTTATAAATGCCTCATCTATTTAATCAAATTCTATATAATTTATTTTTTCCTTTTTTCCTTTTGTCCCTCTTTCCTTCCTTCCTTCCTTTTTTCCTTCCTTCCTTCCTTCCTTCCTTCTTTCCATGTTTCCTTCCTTCCAGGTACCCAGGTTCCCAACTTTGGTGTCATACTTGAAACTTCACTCCATATATCCAATCAGTTGTCAAAATTACTGTTTCCATCTTTTTAACATCTCTCATTTATATCACTTTCTTTTCACTCACACAGTCCACATTCTAATTTACGACCTCTGCCTGAACTATTTACAGTAATTACCTAATTGGTTTCCCTGCTTCAAATGTCTCCCCTCTCCAATCATCTTCCACATTATCACCAAAGTACACACCACTTTCTCACTCAATTCTAGTAGCTCCCTATTCCCTTGAGAATCACCTATAGTTTCCTGTTTAGCATTTAAAAATGGCTTCTGCAGCAATTCCAGTCTTTACCTCACTCCCTTCTAAGCACTCTCTGATCCAGCCACACTGTTCTACTTTCAGGTCCTCATAAATAAAGCACCTTCCTTCTCATGCCTTTGCCTGGACTGTCTCCCATGCCTGAAAATGCTTTGCCTTTGCACCTTCACTCCTTGGGATCCTTGGTCTTCTTCAAGACTAAGCTCAAGTGGCACCTTTTGTGGGATAAGTTTCCTGGTCTCCTTCCCTCTCCACACCCCACCAAGCTGTTAGTGCTTTCCCCTTCTGAGGCTACCATGTATCTACTTGACATTTATTTTGTATATACTTATATATACACATTGTCTCCTCCATTAAATCACAAGCTCTGAGGAGATGGAGTTTTTCTTTTGTCTTTCTATCTCTCTCATGCAGCACAGGCCTGACATATAGGAAGGGCTGATTGATTTATTAATGTTACCATAAACATGCCTTTTAGAACACACACATGTACACAATATGTTACGGATTATTCTGTGGTACAGAGGAAGAAGAATAGACTTGGAGTCAAGAGAGGCTAGGGCCCATGTCTCACTCTTTATTTTTTCTTTTTGGAGGGCAATTGGGGTTAAGTGACTTGCCCAAGGTCACACGGCTAACAAGCGTTAAGTGTCCGAGGCCAATGTTGAATTGAGGTCCTCCAGACTCCAGGGCAGTGCTCTGTTCACTGCGCCACCTAGCCACCCCCCATGTCTCACTCTTACTATCTGCCAGCTGTGTGAGCCAGGCAACTCATGTAACTTCACTGAGCCTGAATTTTTCAATTTTGAACTAGTGAAAATGAAAGCTGTGAAGGATTTTGTGAGGATAGTCCTCTGTTGACTTTGAAATTTGAGTTACTATTATTATCATTATTATTACATAGGTACATTGATTATATGGTGCTCTGTTTGAGATTACTATTTTGTCTTTATAGATTACTGGGTTTGATACTGTTTGATATTAGTGCAGGAATGACCCTTTCCAAATATAGCTATATCTATGTTTAGTATAAAGAATTCTAAAGAAATTCAGTATGTATTTAAAAAGTAAAGAAAAGCATTTATTTTGTTCTCAAAGAATAGAGCAAAAGATTTGGAAAAAATCCTGATAAGCAAGCTTTGGACTCATACAATCTATCTATTAAAGTCCTTCAGATTTCAAACCATCAGACTTCTTAAATCAAGATAAACTCACAAAGATTATGAAAGCCCAAGTCATTTCGCTTTCTCAAATACTCAAAAGACTATATCACCTATAGTGAAACAGAAATATATTCCCTAACTTTTTCTTAAGCATAAGTATTTTTTTAAATTCACATAAACTATCTAACTATATATAGTTAGTTATAAAAAATGTGGGTTTTCCTCTGATCAGAATTATATATATATGTATGTATGTATGTATGTATGTATGAAAACCCACATTTTTTCTCCATAATAGAAGTTTAAGCTTATCTTCTTAATCCTATCACTTTTTTGCATACACTCACAATTGCATCTACCATATTACACTTTGACAAAATGTCTTATGAGACATTCATAGATAATTCCAAGGACTCTGCCTTCTGCTCATTGTCTGGAAGTAGGTAATACAATTACATCAATTAAATAAACTTTTCAGCTTTTTTTTTGTTGATGGAATAAGGTCTGCTTTTGATTTTAAGGCTAAATGACAGTCATCTCTAAGAATATGCTGTTAAGAAATCAAAGCATTCAATGACATCCCCTGACCACTAGGTGGCAAAACAGAGATTATTTGGTAGACAGTCCTCACTAGTAGCATACACAGCTGTTCTGGAAAGTAAGAAACTCTGGTCACATCCCTCCCTCTCCACACAAATCAGAATGTAATTGTCAGGTTAATGCTAGTCCCTGCCTTGTTAACCAAACTGTCTCTAGCTGAATAATAGATATGTAAGTTAATGAGGTGCTGTTATTAGGTCTAAGAACCAAATTGGAATTTGAAACAAGACAATTTACATGACACCCACAATACTTAACATAAAATCAGTGCAATCCAACACACACACACACAGACACACACACACACAACTACTATTGGATTTAGAAGTCTTTTCTGATGATTCTAGCCTACAATTATCTGCTGTCTCTAAATTCTGACATAATTTAAGGTTTGTACCACCCAATCTGGCACTAGAGT
Source organism: Pseudochirops cupreus (assembly GCA_028627135.1). Lineage (NCBI taxonomy): Eukaryota > Metazoa > Chordata > Mammalia > Diprotodontia > Pseudocheiridae > Pseudochirops > Pseudochirops cupreus. The sequence goes on along the minus strand of CM053580.1, from coordinate 195,308,141 downwards.
GCTGCTTGCTTTAATTCATATATGTTTATTAGGGAACATAATGTTGCTCAAACTAGATGATGAGATATTTTAGAAAAGGTATTCTTTTTAAAGTCTCTTACAGTGTCTAAATTGTGCAGGGTGCACCATACCTACTTGAAAATGTCTATAATTTGACTTTTAATAAAGAATATGACAAATAAGAAACAAGAAAATCTACTTAAGTACATCCATTTTAGATAAATGATGACAGAGCTTTGGCATTTTTAGAAGTATATAATAATTATATAGCAACTGTTAACTTACACAGAGAGACAAGACAAGCTAATACATGAGCACCAGGCTTGGCTGATAGCTTTTAGATTTTAGATCTGTTGCGGGAAAAGTAAAACTCCTTTCTCAGAGAAGGCCTACTGACTTAGTTTTGACATTACAAAAGTCTCATTAGACTTTCAAGAGTTTAATAAGAATTTGTGTGTGATTTTTGTATCCCTGAGTATAGGCACATGTGCTTTATTTTTCCTCAATGGAATTACATGTGCATCCAATTAACTTGAGTTCACAGCTGCCTAAAATGTATCTGATGGCTCACCAAGCTAGATGAGCAAGTCCAAAAGGTGGATCAGGTAACCCTAAGATAGTGTGTGATATTGCCAAATCCACTGAAGTCTGCCCTTTGATTCTATATAGACATATGTATATGTATGTGTCTGTGTGCGTATGTACAAATATCTATGTATGCACACACATGTACAGTTGGTGTGTAGTTGTGTGTTTAATTTACATATAATTATCTATAACTATATCCCTTGATTCAAAAGTTTAGCTATATTCTCTGATGTAGATGCTTCCTTGTGAACTTAGCTAGTCAATGCAATCTCTGATAATACAAAGGACAATGACAGATTTGTCTGGCCAATGTGTGCCTTACTCAAAACATACCCCAAAGCCAGATCTGCCAGCATGGGGCCTGCTAGGCTTAAACCAGCAGGGCAATCTTCCCTATAATCCAGCTTTCTGTTCCCATTGTCAATGGCAAGCTCAAGTCTGGGCCCATTTCAAGAGGAATAATACAGGGCATGACATTAATGTCTCACCCTATAATATAAAAAGGAGAATTTTTAGATCACATATAAATTAAATTATCTATAGATGTTGATTACTATTCTTCAACGAATTTAACTTATTCATAATTTTCATCAGAGGCCCCAGAGAGTTATTTCATTGATGAGCCATCTACATGTGGACAAACCAGAGATGGCACACTATGGCAGCTACCGTTTTGCCCTGACAACATTTTAGCAATATAACTCTGATTAAATATAGTAGTAAAAATCCTCTAGTTAACAGACTTTTGGGATTGATGTCTATTCGAAAACCTGGCAGACCAACTTCCTAGGATTTGGAAAGTCTCACAGCTTTGAGTATAAGATAGGCTCCTTCACTTGTGATTCTTACTATAACTTGGTCTCAAATGTTGTATTTGTGTCATAAGAGCCCTGTGGTCTATCATTATGATTTCTCTAGAACACATGCAGCTGTCTAAGAGTTATGGTGACCATGACTGTAGCATCTGTCGAAAGGATCAATAAGAATCCTGCTGAGAATGAGAGCTCACATGCTATGGGCTCTGCCAATATCCCAATAAACTTAGATACTTGTTGCTAGCTTTTATCATGGACTTGCCACTTCTCCAAGTGTATGGCACCATCCTAATAATTATAGGCATACTGTCCAAATGGATTACTTCTTCCATCCAGCTGTCCTCCAACTCCTGCTCTGCACTGAAGCTGAGGGTATTTGAAGGCTCAAATGAGATAATGGATATAAAGCACTTTGCAAATCTTGAAGTGCCATATAAATGTTAGTTGTTGTTGTTGTTAACCTCTAGTCATCAGACTTCCAATCTGGCATTGACTTCATTCCCTTAGCTTTCTACTGTACTCTTCAAGCAATGTTGATAGAGCAGCATAGGGATGTGCTGGTAAGTGTTTAACAACTGTGCTGGGAAAAAAAATACACATGCAATTTTAAGTTAATTTGCATTATTAAGTCTAGACAATCAATGAAACAATAAATCAAGCCCTGATTTTTAGTGACGGATGCTTCCTATTTCTAATGTGCAAATGTTCATACGGAAAATATAACTGTGGGCAAGCCAGTTAGAGCTGGCTCCAGCACAACCTTGCCTGAATCATTCCTTCTTGATGCTCAAACTACACCTCATTCCTGAAGAAGAACTTCAGGTTAAATCATATCCATATTCATACCAGGTCTGAGTAGGGTCTCTAGTTTGTTCCCCATTTTTGTCACTCTTCCTCTACTCTTTTTGGCTAAAAGGCGATTAGTCTGAGTGAGAAAACAGAAGAGTGAAAGAGTACTCCTGAGGCTATATATTGATCACCAAGACAGTCTACAAATCAATCTACAAATGAATTTTAGTATGTCAATTCCATCTATTCATTGAAACAAACTACTTCATTTGAAGCAAACCATAGTTTGAAAGCCTTCACTAGCTTCCTCTTGTCCAGAGGTTAAAATACAAACTCTTTAATATAAGACCCTCCATAATTGGGATCCTGCTGACCTTTACAACTTAATTTTAAATCATTGCCCTTACACAGCCCAAGGAACAACTCCAAGCTATTCCTTGATCTTGCCTTGTAGTCTATAGCAGCTGTTGAATCCCTCTCCTCATATTTATCCTTTAAAATCATTTTAAAAGGCTTCAGGGCTTAGTATAAGTGCTACCACCTCCTATAATATATCCCTGCAGCAGAAAGTATTCTCACTTCCACCAATTTTTCTCAGAATGCTTTGGCTAGGGCTCTAGGTCAAATACAATGGACCTAGTGCCTACAATCCAGTCATAGTGATAAGGCCTGAACCTGTGGTTTTATTGATATGGGGAACTCTTTAGAGAGGAAACTGCCTCCTACCAATTCTGGGCAGTACCTTCTCTATAACTTAGAATGTGAACTGCCCAGAGCACTGGGAGGTTGTGACTTGATGAAGGTCCCAGAGCCAATATGTGTCAAAGGTGGGACTAGAAAGTACTTAACAAATGTTTGATGATTTCTTCTTTGCTTTATCACCCTGTGTCTGAATGCCTTATACTTTCCTGTGGAACTACTTGTGTTTGCCAATATAAATGTATTACTTTTTCATCTTTGTATCCCTAGTGTCTAGTGCTGTCTCGAACATCACAATAAGTACTTAAATATTTGGTGAGTTGAGTGTTGAATGGTTTCCACTCCCAGCTTTCCCTCCTTCTGACCCCATGCTGCCATCCCTCATTGTCATACTATAGTATATTACCTGTGGAAACTGGAAGTCAAGCTACAACTGACTTGTAGCTCCTATTGCATATGTCAGAGATTCTCCACAAATGAGGGGCTTATTGACGTTATGCAAGAGGAAAATTTCTCCAAAAATAGTACTAGGTATGGTTAGCTATGTAGATTCTCTACAGAGACAGCCCACACAAAAATGTTGGCTAATTTGGCTGTAGGACCATTCTGATTATACAAATAGCCCTTTACATGGCTTACATTATTCACCACAATCTGGCTGCACCCAATATCCCACAGATATCTATTATAAGGAGATGATCTTAAATTTATATACATCAAACCTAGTACGTTAGCATATTAAAATAGAAGGGCAGAAAGAATATGAGATCCTAGACACTCAGAACAACAAGAAATTATTCGATTGGGGGGACTGGGACAGGTAGGCAGCTCAGTGGGTAGAGAACTGGAGCTGGGGTCAGGAAGATTTGAATTTAAAGTTGACTGTAGATACCAGCTGCATGACCCTGGGTCAGTCACATAACCTTTGTCTGCCTCAGTTTGTAAAACTGTAAAACAGGAATAATAGGAGCACCTACATACCAGGGTTGTTGTAAGGAGGGAAATGAGGCATTTGTAAAGTGCTTAGCACAGGGCCGGAGTATTTAATAAGTGTTTATTCCTTTCTTTTCTCCACTACCCTCAAAGGAAAGCATTTGAAAGCTCACACACCAATCAATCAGATTGATGAACAATATGTACTTATTAAGTCCTGCACATGTGCTAGATGGAAGAGGATACACAGACGAAGTGAAGCCGTCCCTGTCTTCAAGGGGCTTCCTTTCTGTTGAGCGAAACAGCGTCTATACCTAAAGGTAAACATATAAATGTATGTGTATATATGTATGTTTACATAATATGGATGATATATGCACACACCTGCAGACATAATACCCATAAAATAGTCTAAAATGAATACAAGTTAATTCTGGAGGGAAGTAAGAATAACCAGGAACGTGGTGGTTAGGAAAGTTTTCGGAGGAGGTACCATGTCTACGGTATTATAACTGGAGGTGCCCAATTTAAAAGCAGTATAAGGCTTATCTGTGCTTCTGACAGTGAGTGTATTACAGAGGCATCCAACAGGTGCTAGGCTTAAGCTTTGGGAGTAACTGTTTCTGCAGATTGTGGTTAACAAAGTGTCATGGACAAAGGGTTACTGGTTTGTGTCAAATGATTCAAGAGAAGTGAGTCAGTGTAGAACCAACGAGTGAAATGGAGAAATCAATGCATAGCATGGGAGGGAGGGATACAGGGTGTGGAGTTTGGCATCCTGACGTTGGGAGCTAATTGAGAGCAGGGACCGTCTTTTGCCTCTTTTGGTATTTCCAACAGTTAGCACAGTGTGAGGCTCATAGCAGACATTTAATAAATGTCTACTGATTGATTGACTAATGCTTTAGAGTGAGAAAATCAGCCTCTACTGAAGCTGTTGCTTAAGCCTTGTCAGGTGTATTAATTAGGAAGGCATGCTGTATGGGGCAGAGCTATATTCTAGGTGCTTATGCCAAAACACGGAGGAACCATGACAAGAAGCCTATTAGAAGCCTGTATTGCTCAGATTAGAAGATCTGAATTGTAAACTTCTTAAATCCCTGTAGGATGTATGAGACCTGAAATATAAAAAAAGGAAAGATTTAAGACACAGTCAAGTGATGGAATCAGTGAGATTTGGCAACCGATTGGTCATGGGAAAGATGGAAAAGGAAGAAGGATCAAAAATAACACAAATGTTTTGAACAGAAAAAAAGGATTAATGGTGTTTGCACCGCTAGAAACGATGAAGTCAGAAGGATAAATATGTTTTGGGCAAAAGGTAAACTCGGGCTTGGGCATGTTGATTTCAAGGTACTATGCAGACGTGCTCTATAATTCAAAGAGGTATACAATTGTAATAGCAATATATATACACATAATTAAATAGTATATATATAAGTAGTAAATATATATATTATATATAATATAATATATAATTGTAAAGTTTTTGCACAATACTTTGCATAAATTAGTTCATTTGATTCGTAAAAATAACTTTGAGTTAGGTACCGTAGGCATGATTATATCCATTTTATAGATGAGGAAACTGAGCTTCAAGGAAGTTGTCTTGCTCATGGGCACAGAGTGGCTAAATGTCAGAGGCAGGATTTGAAAGCAGATCTGCTCCGGATCAAAACTCAATACTCTTTCCACTACAACATTATGCTTACTGATGGTATTTGGAAACGTGGGTCTGGGACTTGGGGAAAAGGTCAAAGTTTTATAAAGAGAGATATTTGTGAGATATTACATAGTGCTGACAGTTGGATTTCTGAGCACAGTTAAGAAAAAGAAGAGAAGACCTAGGACTCAGTACTGAACAAGATTAATCTTAAAGGGTTGGAAAGAATACTCAGGAAAATCAAAAGAGAAGATACAGTCAAAGATGTAAGATGAGAACTAGGAGAAGATCGCAAAAATATTAGCCAAGAATTATGTGTCAAGCAAGAATTCAACTGAAGAAAAGTCATTGAAAAGAAAAAGAAAAACTGAAAAAAATGGTATTGTTTGGTTATTATAAGGTTCATAGGGAAACTTAGAGAGAGTAATTTCTGTAGAACTTTGAGGAAAGAAGCCGTATTACCAGTTACGAGTGGGAGTAATGAGGTAAAGAAAGCTCCAGGTGCATTCTGCAAAAATTTTGACTAAGGAAAAGAAGAAAAGAGCTTGAGATGATTGGCAGGTCAAGGAACAGAACTGTGGAATCCTAAACACACCGTGAGGCATATGTTAAAAGGCTAGAGGTCAAACTGATGAGCGAAAGGGAGGGGTGTGATGGCTGGTGCTAGGTACTGGTAGACACAGGCATACAGGCTCTTAAGAACATTGCTAGAAATAGTAGCTTCAGTTCAGATGTCAAAATAATCTTCTTAGTCTTCACTACATCCCCTGCTCAAGCATCTTCAGACATCTTGACAAGCTCAGCAATCAAGTATTTGAAATTCTTCATCATGCATAATCAGCCTGCCTTTCCATGATATTTTCATGTTGATCTTCATTTATATTCTCTTATGTTCCAACCAAACTAGTCTACTAAAATTGTTCCATGAACTCAGAATGCCATTTCTTACCTCTGAGCACGTATTTACATCATTCCCAATGCCTAGAGTGCAGTTCTTGCTCATCTCTGCTTTTCAGAATCTTTACATTTATTAGAGGTTCTTCTAACCCACTCTGTGTGAAGCCTTCCCAAATGAAATGGACTTCTCTCTCCTCAGATATCCCTGTCACATTTAGAGGGGTGGGAAGGTGGGAGGGCTCACCTTGTATTGCACTGTTGTGGGTATATGTTTTATGCCCTCTTCCCAACTCCTACCTTCCCCAAATAGAATGCAACCTTAAGGGGAATATGGTACCATGGCATTTTTATTTCAATACTCTCAGAAATTAGCATACTTCCTTGCACATAGAAGGTGCACAAGACATGATTGCTGAATGAAGAAGTGGGAATGAGTTTTCCTAAGACTTACAGAATAAAGGTAGGGCCAAACTTCAGGTTACTTGGAGGCATGGGGTTTAGAAAGTACACATCAGATGTTTTTGATAAAGATAAAGTAGGGATTGAAATCATCTGCTCTAAGAATGGGTACAGAGCTTGTGTTTCAAGTAGATTTGGGATGTCAGGAAAGGAAAAAAAAAGTTTGGAATGAAACAGCAATCTCTTGTAATTAGGCCAAACTGCCTAGTAAACAGGCATCATAATATGATTTCAGAGACTTGGCTCCTCTGTCTGGCTTCTTTCAACTTTAGATAGCAGAGCAAGGAAAAGTAAAAGAGGGTGCAATTATTTAGGAAACTTTAGCTAAAGCAGATCATTTGTTTGCTGAAATGGTACAAGAATGAAACCTTCTTTTCCTTCTTTCTGTCTTTGTTATATTGTTGTCTTTATGCACATCCTGGGATATTTACACATTTGAAGCATTTTTACATCTACTAACTTGACATGGTCATTTTGAAGGCTATTATCTACGGTTTGAGAAATAAGGTTTAAAAATTCTGTGAGAGTTTTAGATGGTATATATAATTCAATAAATATTTACAAAGCAAGAACTCTGAGAGAATCAACAGAGAGAATAATTTTCTTCTGTTGATTATATGTAATTTATCCTGGATACATCTTCTTTGGAGATAGCTGTTTATGTGTTATCTCTTCGTTAGATCATAAACACTTGGAGAAAAGCAGTTTGTTTTTGGTTTTTTAACCTTTCTTTATATTGTAAGTGCTTAGCAATGTGCTTGACACAGCATACAAAGCTTGTTGACTGGTTGACATAAGCAAGGAACAATTCTGGATTCTGGAAGGAGAGAGAGAGAAAGCCTGAGATTAGAATAATACAGGCACTAAATTCAAGGAGTTGATATTCTACTGGGGTGAAGGAAAGGGGCAGAGATGGCATCTTATGCATAAATAAATATAATACAAGGTAGAATGTGATAAAGACAAAGGAGAGATCCAAGAGAAGTACTCTCAAAGAATTTAAGGAGGAAGAAGACCCTTGCAGTTGAGTGGATCACAGAGAAGTAAGAATGTGAGTTAAACCTTAAACAAAGAGAAAAACCACAGAATACAGAGGTGAGGAGGTGCTGCATTCTGTGTGGACACTGAGGAAAAAAAGGAGATAAAGTATTAAATTTGAGACAGTCATTAATCTGATGTAGATACTAAAGAAAAAGAATGAATGCCTGGGGGTGAGGAGAGAGAATGTGAAATAAGACTTGAAAGGTAAACTGGGGGCCAGACTGTGGTGGGGGGGGCCTTATATATTAACCTAAAGAATTTTTATTTGATCCTTGGAGCAAAACCATAGATTTTTGAGAGGGAATTTGACATAGATCCATACATTTAATGATTATTTTGCAAACTTTTAAAAGAATACATTGTGGAGAGGAGAAACTGGAGGCAGGGAGACCAGTGAGAAGAATATTCAGGGAGTCAAGGAAAACAGTGAAAAAGTGTCTAATTTAATTAGGGTTTTGAATCTATTAGTAGAAGAAAGAGCCATTTTAAGAGATACTGCCCTAGGTAAGGAGAATCAACCAGTTTAGGCAACAAATTCGATGTCAAGAGTGAGGAAGAAAAGTAAAAATAGCTTTCAAAGTCTGATGATGGCTCCAGCAACAGAAAATAAGAGGTGTGGAAGAAAGACTTAGGGAGAAAGGCGGTAAGCTTAGTTTTATGTTTGTTGAGTTTGACATGGTAGCAGCACATTCAGTTCAGAACACACACATACATATATATACATGTACGTGTGTGCATATGTGTATGTGTGTACATACATGTGTTTATGTGTGTTCATATATACATATACATACATGTGTGTACATGCATACTATATAATATATACATATATTATATACTATATATATACATATGCACACATACACACATATGCACACACGCTCATATATATGTGTGTAAACACACACACACACACACACACACACACACACACACACACACGAAAACCTGAGCAGAAATGGAGAGTGATAACCAACTAAACTATGGGCCAGGGAACTTGACTTTGATTCTTGGGGAAACCCTGGACCAGACCATTAAAGGAATGGTTAGTTATATAGAGAGGGAAGTAGTGATTAAAATGTGTCAGCATGTCCCCATGAAGAACAGACCATGACAAATTAACCTGATTTCTTTTTTGACATTGTTATTAAACTATCATAAATCATTTACCTAGATTTTAGCAAAGATGAAATGATAACTATCTCATGCATTCTCATGGAGAGGATGGGCAGGTATGGACAACAGAGTTAGATGGATTCTGAGTTGTTGGCATGGCAAGCCAAAGGTGTGATCATTAAGGGTCCAATATCAACGTGGCAAGGAGTGTCCACAGAACTGTGCTTTGCCCTGTTTGTTATTTCACATTTTTATCAGTTCACTAGAGAAAGGCATAGATGGTGTGGTCTTCAAATTTACCAAAGGCATCAGAAACCACAAAGTGACAGAGAGAAACAAATCTCTCACTGAAGACAACCTGGCAGGCTGGCAGGAAGGGTCCATCACAGCTGAGCTAGGAGCTGAGCCCAGCCCTGCATGAGACTGTCTATTTAGCCTCAGGGCACCCTGACCAGCCACCAGCTAGAGGGATTTCAGGGGAGTGGATCACCAGCAGCTGTGGCTGTTTCCAGAATTATCAACCCATAAATGCCAAAGGCAAAGTAAAAGGTCAGTGTGGACTTACTGAGAATGTGGTCTGGCCTCTGCCCCCAGAGGGAGAAGTGGCTGAGGCGCTGCAGCCATGGAGCTGCTGCAGCGAGGCTGCTTCAGAGCTCCTGGCCTGCAGATTGTAGGGGGACCAAATGACCATTCTGAGGGGTAATTGCTCTTGTTTTAACCTGCTTGGATCTGAATTGCTGTCTTTGGTGGAGGTCCTGGGGTGTGTGATCAGGTGCCAGAGCCTGTGGAGGGTTCAGAGAGGACACCCAAGCAATAGCTCTGGCAGCTGGGAAAGCCCCAGCAATTTGGGACAAAGCTCTCCTCTCTGGAAGCAGAATTCTATTGCAGCAAAAAGCTCAAAAGTCAAGTAATTGAGAGGCAACATGAGCAAACAAAGGAGGCAAAGCAAGCACAGAAATACAATTTTAGATTCCTTTTCTGAGGACAAAAAAGATCAAAGCATGGAATGGGAGAAAGACAATGAAGTCAGAACTCCTCTACCAAAAGCTTCCAAGAGAAATATGAACTGGTTACAGGCCACAGAGGAGGTTAAGAAGGATTTTGAGGGGAGGCTAGGTGGCGCAGGAAATAGAACACCAGCCCTGGAGTCAGGAGTACCTGAGTTCAAATCCGGCCTCAGACACTTCACACAAAAAAATTAGCCATGTGACCTTGGGCAAGTCACTTAACCCCAACTGCTCTCCAAAAAAAATTTAAAAAAAGAAAGAAAAAAAAGAAGGATTTTGAAAACCAAATAAGAGAAGTGGAGGAAAAATTGGGAAGAGAAATAAGAATGATGCAAGAAAATCATGAAAAGAGAATCAACAACGTGGCTGAAGAAAATAACACCTTAAAAAATAGATTAATTCAAATGGCAAAAGAGGCTCAAAAAGCCAATGAGGAGAAGAATGCCTTAAAAATCCGAATTTGCCAGATGGAAAAAGAATCTCAAAAGTTCACTGAAGAGAATAATTCTGTCACAATTAGATTGGAGCAAATGGAATTTAATGACTTTATGAGAAATCAAGATACTATTAAAGAGATCCAAACAAATGAAAAAACAGAAGGCAATATGAAATATCTCACTGGAAAAACCACTGACCTGGAAAACAGATCCAGTAGAGATAATTTAAAAATTATTGTACTACCTGAAACCCAGGATCAAAAAAGG
>CM053580.1:195268883-195296930 GCA_028627135.1 Pseudochirops cupreus | reverse complement strand
AATATTCACATTTCTGTAGAGGGAGAGGGACAGGGTGGAGAGTGGATGGGGGAGCAGGATAGGAAGAAGGGACATTTAATCAGACTCTCACAGTGTGCTCACTATGGAGAGGTTCTGCGTAATTTCACATGTTCAGCCTGTATTTGATTGCTTGTCCTTCCAGTGGGGATGGGTGATGAGGGAGGAGGAGAAAGAATCTGGAATCTGGAGTTCCATAATCAAATGTTATGAATGTGTATCTATCTATCTATCTATCTATCTATCTATCTATCTATATGCAATTATTATTATTATTATTAACTAAACCCACTGGAACTTGAGATACACAGGCACTGCAGTTGGGAGATCCATTCTGCCCTACTAAAAAGTGACATAGGAGAGAATAGACTGGGGGAGAGCGGACGCATCAGGATGGCTGTTTTGGGGTGGTGGGTGGGGGAGGGACAGGGTGAAAATATGTAACTCAAAATCTTGTGGAAATGAATGATGCAAACCATAATAAAATTTAAAAAAAAACAGACTAACTCAGATGAGAAAAGAAGTTCAAAAAGCCAATGAGGAAAAGAATGCCTTAAAAAGCGGAATTGACCAAATGGAAAAGAATGTCCAAAAGCTCACTGAAGAAAATAATTCCTTCACTATTAGAATGGAGCAAATGGGAGCTAATGACTTTATGAGAAATCAAGATATTATAAAATAGATCTAAAGGAATGAAAAAATAGAAGACAATGTGAAGTATCACATCAGAAAAACAACTAACCTGGAAAATAGATCCAGGAGAGATAATACAAAAATTATTGGTCTACTTGAAAGCCATGATCAGAAAAAGAGCCTAGACATCATCTTTCAAGAAATTATTGAGGAAAACTGCCCTGATATTCTCAAAGCAGAAGGTAAGATAGAAATAGAAAAAAATCCAGCAAGCCACTCCTGAAAAAGATCTCTAAAAGAAAACTACTAGGAATATTATAGCCAAATTCCAGAGTTCCCAGGTCAAGGAGAAAATATTACAAGCAGTCAAGAAGAAACAATTTGAGTATTGTGTAAACATAATCAGGATGACACAAGACCTATCAGCTTCTATATTAAGGGATCAGAGGGCTTGTATTTATGATATTCCAGAGCTCAAAGGAGCTAGGATTCAAACTAAGAATCACCTACTCATCAAAACTGAGTGTAATGCTTCAGGGGGAAATATGGTCATTCAAAGAAATAGATGGCTTTCAAGCATTCTGGATGAAAAGACCAGAGCTGAACAGAAAATTTGAATTTCAAATACAAGAATCAAGAGAAGCATGGAGAGGTAAACAGGAAAGAGAAATCATAAGGAACTTATTAAAGCTGAACTGTTTACATTCCTACGGAAAAACAATATTTTTAATTCATGACACTTTTATTAGTATTAGGATAGTTAAAGGGAATACGTGTGTGTGTGTGTATATATACATATATATGTATATATATGTATTTGTGTATATGTATGTGCATATCCGTGTGCATATGTATGTATATGTATGAGTATATATATGTGAGTGTGTGTATTTGTGTATATGTATGTGCATATGTGTGTATATGTGTGAGTGTATACATGCGAGTGTGTGTGTGTACACGTGTGTATTTGTATATATGATCAGAGGGCACAGGGTGGATTGAACATGAAGGGATGATATCTAAAAAATAAAATTAAAGGATGAGAGGAATAATGAGAGAAGGAGAAAGGGAAAGAAAGAATAGGGTAAATTATCTCACATTAAAGAGGCAAGAGAAAAGCAGTTATAGTGGAGGGGAAGAGCAGGGAGGTGAAATGGAATGAGTCAATCTTACTCTCATTGGATTTGGCTTAAGGAGGGAATAACATACACACTCAACTGGATATCTTACCCTACAGGAAAGTTGAGGGAAAGGGGATACGAGGAGCATGATAGAAGGGAGGGCAGACTGGGGGAGGGGATAGCCAGAAGCAAACACTTTTGAAAAGGGACAGGGTCAAAGTAGAAAATAGAATAAGTGGGGGTGGATAGAATGGAGGGGAATATAGTTAGTCTTTTACAATGTGACTGCTAAGAAAATGTTTTACATAATTACACATGTATATGTGTATTAAATTGCCTGTCTCTTCAATAGGGTGAGGAGGGAAGAAGGGAGAGAATCTGGAACTCAAAGTTATAAAAACAAATGTTACAAAATTGTTTTTACATACAACTGGGAAATAAGATATACAGGCAATGGGGTACACAAATCCATCTTGCCCTACAAGAAAGTAATGGGTGGAGGGGTAAGGGGGAGCATAGGGAGGGATAGAAGGGAGGGCAGACTGGGAGAAGGGGTAATCATCATGCTTGCCATCTTGCAGTGGGGTTAGAGGAGAGATGAGATGATTTGGAACTCAAAGTCTTGTGGAAATGAATGTTGAAAACTAAAAATAACTAAATAAATTCTGGGAAATTGAACCTCAAAGAAAAATAATCAAATGTGAAGGACTAAATAACTGATCAACACAGTGAGCCACCACACTTCCAAAGGACTCATGATGAAAAATGCTATCCACCTCCAGAAAGAGGACTAATGGGTTCAAAGTACAGATTGAAACATATTTTTCCCTTTCTTTTTGTTATCTCCAGAATATGGCCAATGTGGGAATTTGCTTTTCATGATTTCTTATTTGTAACAGTTTTGTATTTCTGGCCTTATCCATAGAGAGGGAAGTAGGAAAGTGAGGAGTGGGAAAGAACTTGGAACTGAAAATAAAATAGATATAAAAAGGAAAAAAAAATTGCTCTATGAGATGACTCTGGGACAAGGAATGTAAGGGATATTGGGGTTACTATAGCAGTGTAAGAGAAAAACCCAAAAGACTTTAATAAAAACTTATTTTAAAAAAATTTAAAAGCCAGGCAAGGATTGCACAGCCTCACCTCATTCTGAGTCCACAAAACTCAATCTCCATCCCCTACAAAGAAGTCATCTAAGCCTCATCAAAATGAAGCATATCACACTCTATTACATATGTAAAAAGAGATATTTTGCCTAACAAACTGTCGGCTTATGACTCAGTTTTTGAGAGCAGAATCCTCACTTTCTCTGAAGGGTACTAGCCTTTGACAAATCAAAAATCTTCTCATATAAATTACCTAAAAACTCATGTTAGGTAACAAGGATAAGGTCAAGAAATAGCTAACTGGTAGAAGTAAGATCATTAATCTGGAAGTCAGAAGATATAGTTTCAAGGCTTCACTCTGACTCTATCAGTGTTACTTTAGACTTAACCTTTCTCAAAGGACTGCGGCAGGTCAAATGTGTGTTAAACCCTAAAGTAACAAATACATGCATTATTGCTGCTGCTGTTGTTATTTCTGGTGTCTGCCAGAAGCAAAGACATCAGTCCTATCTTTCATCCTCATGGCCATCATGAACCCCATGCCACCCCACCCTTCTTCTTGGAAAGTATAAGAATTTCTGCTATTACAGACAGGGACAGATTTTCCTTGGAGAGATAAATATTCATCCTCCTGTCTTTGTCTAACCCAGTCCCAGTAATCAATAGTCAGAACTTTGATAAAATTGCTAAGAACCATAGCATCCTAGCATTCAAGATTTGTTGAACCTTGTCTCATAAGTGATACTTAACGAAGCAGTTTACATAAATTCTCCTAGTCTAGACTCACAATAACCGTTTAAAATAGGTACAACAGGTATTATTATCTTCTTTTTACAAATGAGGAAACTGAGGCCGAGTGAGGTTAAAGGACTTGCCAAAGTTCCCACAGCTAATAAATGTGAGATGTAGGATCTGCATCCAGGTTTTTTGACTCCAAGTCTAGTATTCCATTTACTAAGTCCCACAGTCTTTCCTATAATAAAAGAGTACCTTAACTTTTTCATTTACTGCCTTCCAATCCTAACTTCATCCACCTAGTGCCCATTTTCACATTACTCCTTTCTGTATTATTTCATTCCAAGAAATCCTGTCATATATCTTAGTTAACATTTATCGTATGCTTATTGTTTAGTTGTGATAATGTTTATATGAAATACAGCCGACCTAGGCTCTGGCATATTTCAAAATAAACTTAATTTGTTGATGCTATAGATTCCTTTAAGGCTATAATTAGATTGAAGAATTTTCTGGCTGGACCTTGAAAGGCAAACTTTCCATTTCTAACACTGCTAGGAGATGGAGTATGGTGATATCACATAAATGAATCATTTCTTGACTTTACTTTGTTTACAAATCCTTGCGACACGAGCCCCCACAAAAAGAAACATTAGACATGATGGCTTCATAGTTCTACCCAGAACAAAGCAGCCTTCCATCCCTTCACTTCAGCTGAGTTTTCTCAAGAATTGCATCTGCAAACAAGCCTAGATTTCAGCAAATGAGCCCCTAATGTCACCAGAAATTATTCTCCATAAGTACAAGGACACGTGACAGTTAGGAAACACAGTTTGAAGTTTGAAATAAATTGTTCCTTAAATTCAGGGTGACCTAAATATAGCACTGATTTATAGCACTGTGCAACTTCCATCTACTCCAAATTTTCTTCCATCCATCAGATCCAATTAGCAGCCACTAATTAGTATTTTATGCTAAGCATTCCAAAGCACTTTGGTTATCATAGGACCCCTTTTTTGTCAATTTTCCAAAGAATGAATACAGCTACACCTCCCAGAAAATCCTTTTCATGTCATTTCTCTATTAGATGGCCTTAATAATGGGAGTCTTAGTACAGTACTTATAACAATAAGACTATCTTCTCTTTCCATTTACACTGAAGAAAGAGGTGATTAATTCCTTACTGCCTCAGTAATTTTGTGGCAGAACCGTTGTTCCTTCTTTAACATATTCCTTTACTGCTCTCTTATTCTCTCTTTCTTTCTTGATCATCAGGGGACCTACTTGCTGATTTTGTTGCTGCAGTCCAGAGTGGAGTTCTGTAACATTCTGCAAATCATAAGTCTTTATTAAATCACAACAGTGACCTCCCTGTGAGAAAGTGACTGGTGTAACCTTTAATATTCTGAGACCAGATGAATTTTTACTTTTCCAATAACATTCTGTTAAAACAGGTTGCTCTTTGTGATTTAAAATGCCTTCCAAATGATTATCAATGACTATCTGAAAATTCAGTCAAATGAGTGTTTGTGTTGATTATTACTGTTTCTAAAATAGTTGTTGGCATAAGATATAACACTGCAGCAAGGTAAAAGACTGAATCAGGTAAAATTAAGGATTGAAAAATGTTCATTTGATTTATGAGGATTCTACCAAAATCAGTTTTCATATTTAGAGTTAATAAAATCATTTACCACCATATTCTATGAACCCCAAAAATACATTGGCTGAAGGGAAGAAGAGGAGAGGCTATAATTACAGTAACTGGTGGAATAAAGAAAGAAACAAAATTTCTGGTTCTTTAGACTTTTTTCATTCTTCAGTTGAGCTTAACAGAAATAGGGTGATTAGAGTCATCTTGGAAATTATAGTACAGATATAGGGTTGGGGGGGGATGGGGAAAGAGAAAAGGGGAACAGAATGGCTTTCCAAATCCAGGCTGTCTTTGGATTTCTCAACTGGAATCTCCTGGCCATGTTTTTTAAACTCCTTTGAAAAAAATCACAAAGCAATTCCTTCTCATTTAAGAACTCAAAGTCATTTTGGAAATGACATTGAATTTCTCAATGGAGCTATGATTATACCAGCATTGATTGATGTGTGAATGTCTGTGTCTCCTCTAGTACATTCTGAATCAGTGCTCGACTCCTTAATGGAATAGATGGTTTGGGTGTCTAAAGCTTAGGATATTAAACAGATGTCTGTTTCATTTATAGCTATTGATGTCTTTAAAGCCCTCAGGCATGCAGACTAATGCCACATGTGGCTTTTAGATTTTACAGTTGTTTAAATCTCAACTTTACAGTCAGCAGCCCCTATAATGGCAAAATGGAAGACAGAGACACAAAAGAGAGCATTTTGATTCATGATTTCACTGGACTGTAATTCATATACAGAGCCCAGTCTTTTTATTTGAAACACTGTAAGTACAATATATTTAATGTTAACACAAAATGTGTTGTGACGCATCACAAGATGTCATGTGAAATTATTATACTTTATAAATAATAATCATATTAGTTTAGACTTTAAATATAATTCATGGAAATGATACAATAAGAAACAAGAATTACTACATTTTCCTACCATGTGGTCAAAATTGAATGCGTTACAGAAAAGATTTAATTTTATCTTAATGATGGGAACTGAATCAAGAATTTACGAAAATGATTTTAGCAACCACCAGATTTGGGGTGTATTATTTTCTCATTCTGTATGGTAGGTTTAAAAAGAATGACTATCTAGAACTCTAGAGACTGGTAACGGGATATGTGATGGGGTTTTTCTCCCACTCTTGGTCACTGGAATGAAACCAACCTAGGTCAAAAGAGATCAAAGGAATAATAATATGACAGCTGTTCAGCAGACTGTGTGGCGCACATTAACCGTCATCGTCTTGTTTCTATTAAATATGCTGCCCACCAATACCAGCACAGATGGCATTCTTTGTGAGATAGTGTGCTACAGTTAGGTTGGTACCAGCAAGTCCTAGGCTCAAATCCTAATTCTGACACAAACGGTACGACCGTGGATAAGTCAGTTAATCATACTGAGTCTTAGTTTCCTCATTTGTAAATGGGAATAATTATACCTGTAGTGACTAATTCAAAAGATTGCTTCAAAGCTCAAGTGAATAGGCATGTAAAGTGATGTACAAATTTTAAAGTGTCTTATAAACATAATGTAACCCCTTTTAAAATTATGAATCAGATAAACACACAAAAAAAATCAGCATTTCCATATACAGAGTAGAACATAAAGGATGATGTACATGAAACTGTGAGTCTCTTAGGTACATCTTGCTTTTATTTTTAAGCAAGTAATAAATTCAAAAAGTAACTTTCAAAGCTATCCTGCTTGTCTGTGGTTACTTTGGGCTTTCCTTCTGTTCTTTTCTTTGCAATTAAAAAATGCTTCAACTGATTCTTCCTTCCATCTCCTTATCTTGCCCAGGCTGGAAGTGCAATGGCTACTCACAGACTAGATCCACTGTTATGCTGATAAATGTTCAACAACTGGCTCTTTGAAAAAAAAATTTCATGACACACTTTGAAAGCTGATCTACAATATTAACATTTTCTCCAGTGCTTTTTAAAGTCTAAACAATTAATAAAACAATAAATTATGCCTCAATTTGTAGAATTTGCCTGTCTCCAAGGTGGCAGCTGGTGTTGCAGTGAATAGAGAACTGGGCCTGGGGTCAGGAAGATTTGAGTTCTAATACAGCCTCAGTCACTTATTAGCTGTGTGACCCTGGGCAAGTCACAACCTCTGCAAATGTCAGTTTTACAAATACCAAATGGGGATAATAATAGCACCTACCTCACAGAATTATTGAGAGGATCAAATAAACTATACTTACAAAGAGCTTAGCAGAGTGCCAGTCCCACACATAGTAGGTACAACATAAATATTTACTCCTTTTCCCTTCTTTCTGCCTTGTAAATGTCTACCCTGAAAATATTATAATTGGCTCTTGTGATTCTGTAAGAGTTGACTCCAGCATACTGCAGATCATATTCCACTACAAAACAGTATAGGAGCTTTGATCTGTTCAATTTCTAAAGTGGGCTCATTTGGCCCTTCTTAGGCCCAAACCCCCTTTTCTCCTGGAGATATGGCCATATTGATGTCAGACTTAGTGTGGACATCCACTCAGCTTAGCCCACTGCACCTCACACCTCCTGGTATCAAGAGATCTACTGACTTCAAACTCCATGGTAACAGGAATCACAGATATACACTACTATACCCAACAATATTCTATAGAGCTAAAGCAAGTATGTAAATCAATGGACAAAATCTAGAAAAGCTATCAGTCACAAAGTGTATAGTTATCAAATGTGGTGTAAGAAATTATTTTCAATCACGTGAAGAACAATTGCCTACGTTAGTACACAGGCAGTTGCAGATTAGAAGAAGAGAACTGGTTTCTTACGCTGCTTTCTGTCCAATAATACCATATTCTTCAAAATTTCTACTCGATTTCACCCCTCCTCTACCTCTTATAATATCTTTTCTATCAACTGAAAACAAGGAGACAAATAATTCATAGTAAGTTATAATTATCCATAATATATATATAATTATATATATCCATATAATTATATGGATAATAATATTATTATTATATAATATTATATTATATAATATATATAATATATAAAATAATATATAAAATATATTATATATATAATATATATAATAATAATAATATAATAAATTATTATTATATATATATATATAATATTATTATCCATATAATTATCCACAGGTAATGGTGTGCATGTGTGCATGTGTGCGTGTGCTTGTGTGCGTGTGTCTGTGTGTGTGTATGTGTGTGTGTCTGTGTGTCTGTGTGTATGATTTAAACAATCTGACCTTATACATCCTAATGTATCAACAATTGGTAGACTACATCAGGGAAATTATTTAAGTTCTACTGTCTTTCCCAGTAATAACTGCTGATTCCTGACTTTTCTCCCCCTTTCCCTCAAAGATCATGGAGGAAGTTTTTGGTGACTCACTTTTGAAATTTTAGTAATTTCTATAATGGAGAGGTATTTCAAAGAACGAATGTCTCACTTTATTCTTGAGCTAAATAACTGCCATCTCTGTGACAGGTCTAGGAATTATTTTGGAATTCTAGTTTACTAGATGAATCAAAAAATGATGAAAGACTTCATCAAAAACATCTCAACAGAGCCACGTGTAGACTAAAGCTTGGTCCTGGAGCAATTTCCATGGTGATATTAGCGTAGGATTTTTTTTTTCTCCCCTAGCGCCCCTGCCCAACATGGACTGAAGTACCATTCGTTGTTATATACTCAGTTGGTGTGTACTTTAAAGTATAGCCTTGAGATAAAATGGTTTTTTTAAATCATATTTTAAAAACTATACTATCTTATCCGACATGTTATATACATTCTCACCTGTCACTTTTGGTAATTCTTTCCCTCTAATCAATGTTCAACCCTTTCCTCTGCCTCTTCTAATCCTATGCATACTTCAAGACCAAATTCTGTCCATCCTTCAAGGCCCAGTTCAAAGCGCAGCTTTATAAACAAGACAAAACCAAACTTTTTTGAAGTTGTCAATCAATTGACATTTAATTTTTTTTAATTTTATTTTTAATTTAGAAATAAAACATGGATTTTCATAACACAATAAAATTTATAAAGAAGATGACCTCACATGAAACTGCAAATCTATGATATACAATTTGCTATTCCTTTGAAATATATTATAAAGCTATCATGTAAATTTCTCTTTTTCTCTCCTTCTCTCCTCCCCCTTCCCTGTACTTAGTAAGTCCCAGGCACTGTGCTAATTGTTGGATTGAAATGTTTTGTTTTTACATTACAAACATTAACAGATTATTCCTACTTCATGAGAGATCTCTTAGAGCAAAGTTAAAATTAAGTAAAACTAATAATACCGTAACCTCATCTGGAAATGCTTGCAGCATTTCACATTTGTGCCAGCTTTCCCCTCTCTTGTTATATAAAAACAATTAACATAAATATGTTTTCTCTCCCTCTGACATCTCACTCCATTATAGGTTTTTCCTATTCGGGTGAAGTGTGACACAAGCTGAAAACTTTGCATGCATGAGATTAATAGAAACATTCTACTAAATTTGCCCTAAGCAAATTTGAAAAACAAAGCATGGGGCAGGATAGAGATGCTCCAATTCTCTGGTAACAGCTCAACCTTGTACCTGAATCTATACTACAGTGAATAAGTAGGCAACTTCATGGAACCTTTCTGAATAGTTTCCACGCGTTTCACCCTCCACTAAACCATTCTTTCTACCAACTACTCACTTCCAACCTTCTCAATACTCTTTTTACATAACCAAGAAAACAGTGGCAAGCTGTTAATTCTCAGGGGATGACACTGTAATGTAAGAGAAAAAGGACGGCTTCTGAATTAATAAGGATCTTCAGACCCAATTACCATTTCTTTTTCTTCTCAACTCTCAAAATGTCACTGAGAGTGATGATAAGAAAAAGAAACAAAGAGAATAAAAATCTGGAGAATGGTTTGAGTCTGGGATCTGGGATTGGAGCCAGCCATAAAATTGGTTTGAGAGGGATTTGACTCTAGGCTATAACATGGAGGGAAAGAAGTTCAGTTAGAGTAATCATGGACCTCTCTTTGCTCCTTGGCGTAGCACGGAGAAGATATTTTCAGCATTCTATGCTGTTCGTTCAGTTGTATGCCCACCACGTGAAAAGTATAGGACCAGGGGCCTTGGATACAAAGAAAAAAGACAGTTCTCTGATATTATATATGTAATACAATATAAGTTTGTAGTCACAATTTAATTAATTTTTAAATAGGATAGATCCTAGAGATTATTTGATTTCAGTGATCTTTGCAGAGAGTCTTAAAATGCTGAGCTATGCAGGATCCAGATAGAATCTCAAATTCTAACGGTAAAGTCAACAAGTAGAACCTGTAGAAGACAATTTTGAATTAATTTAATTTTTTTTCTTTTCCAGAGGGGGAAGGCAGAGCAATTGGGGTTAAGTGACTTGCTCAAGGTGACATGGCTAGTAAGTGTTAAGTATCTGAGGTCAAATTTGAACTCAGGTCCTCCTGACTCCAGTGCTCTATTCATTGCGCCACCTAGCTGCCCGCTAGTTTGAAATATTTTAAACGAGGATCTATATACTAGGAAAAAATAGGTTGTAGCATTGATAACTATAAGTGAAACATCTGGATTTTGAATAGCTTGTCATCATGCTGCCAAACTCAAAGTCTTCATGAGTCTCTGTCTTCATCCCTCTTATCTCTACCACCATACACACACAAAAAGATCACTTTGTGGCCAAACTTTTGTTGCATGATCCTTTCAATTTATCTAGGATCCCTCAGATCTCTAGCAATTCACTACTGGACTCATTCATGAAAACTTTTCAGGTTTTACCATCTACTGACTTAACCCTAAGAGCCGAGGGACCCCAGAACACTGTGGTATTATACCAGACTTCAGTGGGAGAATAGCTTAAGTTATTTAAATAATAATACACAGTCTGTGGCAGGTCTGCACAACCTGCAGCCTGCCAAAGGATTTTGGGTTGTCCATGAAAAACGCGTAAGAAAACATGCTCTACATTTTTTTTTTTTGCGGGTTATCTGAAATCCTTTGGCATGACTGTGGGCTGCTTATGATTCAAGGGCTGCAGGTTGTGCAGACTTGGTCTATAGTAACTCTGCTCAATTCATCAAATAAGAAGCAGAGAGGTCTGAATTTTCTTATAAATTGAAGTGATTAGACAAGAAAGCCTTTGTAGTGGTTATTCAGCTGTTTTCAGTTGTTTCCGACTCTTCATGACCCCATCTAGAGTTTTCTTGCCAAAGATACTGGAATGGCTTGCAATTTCCTTTTCAAGTTCATTTTACAGATGAGAAAACTAAGACAAACAGGGTCACAGAGCTCATAAATGTCTGAGGTCATATTTGAACTCAGGAAAGTTGAGTCTTTCTGACTTAAAGCCCAATAGTCTATCCATTGTGCCACCTAGCTGCCCAGATAACCTTTACTTCCCTTCAAATTCTAAAACTCTATTAGCTTTTTTGTCTGATTTTTATTAGAACAATTGGCTGATTTTACCCCAAAGAACCTCTTTAAGTTCTAGCAGTGCTTTATTCAAGACAAGTTATATATTTAATGTCTTTTTTCCTTCTTCAAATAAGAAAAAAACCTCATCTATTATTAACTGATCTTAATCCTTTTCAAAAGTAAAGAAGTACAGAATGATCCTGTTCCTGTTTCTGTCTCTTATTCTACTTCAGTGACTTCTTATGATGCCAATTTTTACATTTTTCCCCATTTGGCTGACTTTTAAACCACTGTCAGCTTAGATAGTTTTAATGGGCCTACTGAAGGAGGTCTCATATCTCTCACTTATCATGGTCTTTACTTCTGCCTCCATCCTGGATCAGCACCTGTCAGACTACAGGACTCAAAATGTCAGAGTGCAGAACGGAGAGCAGCGTTCGACATATCTTTTATTTTAACAACATTTCAAGTACAGTGGCATAGGCTGGGGACGATATGGGCAATGAATATATGTCACATCTGTGATGATCTAAAAAATCCTCAGAATACCCCAAACTGCTCTTTTAGGAAATAATAAGTATTTAAATTATTTTAGGCATTAATCTTTAATGTTTTATCCTATTCTGGAGGTGATTCAGGATTCTTGAAGTTTATTCTGGTTGAGAACACAAACTCTAGAAGTTGTTTCATATAGATATGTGCATATGTGCATATACATATAGATATGTGCATATGTGCATATGCATATACATATATTGTCAATACATATATAGTCACATATGTTCATGTATGTGCATATGTATATATTACATGTAGAGATAAATAGATTATTTGTCTATGATAACATGCAAAACAAAGAACAATACAAAATAGGCCTCAACGCTGGCTCCCTTTTATTTCTGCAAGAATGGTGGCCATCACAAAAAGGGACACAGAGTATTACGAATCCTATGATTTTTATATTGTCTGTAATCATTAACATAACTCTTACTGCACTCTAAATGTGGGTCATTGTTCCATGACCAATGAGTAAACATTCTATTAATTCAATCTTGACATTCTCATTATAAATTAAGCCAGAAAACAAAAGGAAGATGTAGGTAAATGGAAGGATGGCTCACAGGGTCCTCTTTGGAAAGGCTTTTTGGAAAAGAGTTGAAGATTGTAAAGTTGGTTGTATTGTGTCACCAAAGGCAACAATAGATATCTTTCATGGAACACCTGATCATTTCATATTGCAGTGCTAAGGATGTGATTTTGGGAAAAGGCTACCATAATGAAACTGCATTTTATGTATCGATGAGAATTGCAGAGGATGAGGACTTAGATAAATTCTACAAAGTAGACTATAAAGATTTACGGAATTAAATCAAAATGTATATTAATAGACAGTGAGTCCAATGCTCAGATGAGGATAAGGGAGAGTGGAAAAAAATCTTGGAAAAAAAAAAAGACTGGCCAAAGCATTGTAGACGACATAGAAGCCCTACAATTTATCATGAAAACTTTCTTCAAGAAGGAGAGTTGGTAGGAACTGGACATTCTAAGTATCAAATAACAACTCTTTCCACCTCCAAAATAAAATTTAATAAAACTTTAAAAAAATTATCAAACCTGTAGTTTTACTGGAAAAGGGAATATATTATAATATTAGAAAGCTGCCATGGGCAAAGACTGATTGAATGACATGCTTGGCTTTAGAGTCAATAAATATTCAGAAGCAAGGCTCGAACCTAAGTCTTTCTGAATCCAATTCCAGTTATCTTTCTACTTACTACACTGATGTTCCTCATGTAAAAGTAGTTTTCAAAGCAGCTATCTGTGTACAGTCAGCTGTTGACTAGCTAGAGAAAAGGTCAAAATCAATAACAGATTAAAAGAATAAATTTAACAAGATACGGCATGCCACTAAGATAATTCCATCTTGACATAAGCTATTGAGAAAGAAAAATGAGAATGGGATAAAGAAAACCAAAACAGACTCTCACCCTAAGTTAATTGACTTAAACAATTGCCACAAGAAGACCAAAAAGTCTAGAAAGTGACTTAGCCAGCATTAATCTCTTTACAGAGCAGAGAGAAATGGGAAGGAAGAGTGACATTGGCTCAGATTTGTAATGCATTAAAAATTTTTCTTTTTGGGGGGAATTGTTAAAAAAAATTGTGAGCTAGATCATCTCACAAATCAGATGAAAAAAAGCTAAAAGGAAAGAATAGTTTACAAAAAGCTTAGCAAGAGATCCAATCCAATCAAACTATGTCTCTGAGAATGAATCTGGAAGGAGGAAAACACAGAAATGATCTGTCCAAGAGATCTATCAAGATTATTATAATAAAACTATTTGCTCCGCCTATGATGGTGGACCAGTCACATTGGGCCCTCCTGTTAGTGTCCCCCACATGCAATATAACAAAGCAGAAATGACTCCAAAGAACATAAATATGGGAAAAGCAGCTGGACAAGGCTATGTATTCACACAAGAGGCCTATGTTGCGGGCAGTACAATTTTTAGAATGTTAAAGGATCAGGTTTTAGGAGATTAGAAAGAAAGGATACTAAAAGGAGGGGGGAATCAATATTATTAGTGCAAGAAAAAAAATCTGTAACTATCAATCCATGGGGTTACATGCCAATCACTAACATGTTTTTTTTTTAATATAATCTAAACACACATCAAGGGCATCTTTGATGAAGGAATGAAAATTTAACAGGCAATCTTTTGCAGGTGACACTCTAAGCATATCACATCTTGACAGTCACACAATTTGTTAAAACCTGTAAGACAATACAATCTCTCACAGCGCTTGTTGTTGGCTGACTATTAAAAAAAAATCATACATTTAGATCAGAACAGCAAGATCTGGACTTTTGCACTACCCTCTTAATTGTCTCTCTGACTCAAGTTTCTATTAGTTCATCCTCCACATAGCTGCAAAAGTGAATTTACTAGTATGCAGGTCTAATTATATCACCAAAAGACACTCAATAAACTCAAGTGACTCCATATATTACCTCTAGAATCAAATATAAACTCCTTTGTTTAGTTTTTAAAGTTCTTCACAAACTGACCTTTGCCTGCCTTTTCCCTCCTCATACATTAACTCAAGTCTATGCATTCTATAATCCTACCAAATTGGTCAAGTTAAAATAGTTCATACAACTCTTCATCTTCCAACTCCATAAATTTTTACTTGGCTGTCTAGAATACACTTTCTTCTTATTTCTACCTCTTAGAATCCTGTATCTGTATGCCTTTGTTGTTCTGCTTCAGTCTCTGTCTGTCTATCTCTCTTGGGTAAAGTCATAAAGGATAAGAAGATGTTAATGGGTTGTGATATGCATCACCTGAGGGAAGTCCTCTATCAATGGCATCACAAATCCGGTACAGAATCTAAGAATTCTAATAATCTAGATGTCTGGGGGATATTCAAGGCTAGACTTTGGAAAATGGGACTATCAAAGGAACTAGATAGCCCATGTTAAGAGCGGTTTCATACTGAAGGATTAAAGAAGACACATCCAAATCATGTGAAATCAATGTCAAATGTGGTAAAGTAACTGATTGTAGCACAAGAGGAGACTGCTGCATATTAAATTTTTCCAATGTAAAAAGAAAAGTTTAATTGTATATTCTAAAAAAGAGATCAGGTTGAAATATCAGACTTAATTCTAATCTAGCCCTCTGAAAAAGGATTAACAAAGCAAAGTTCATATTTATAATGTTCTCTTTCCCTGGTACTTCTGCTATATATAAAAATAGGTATCAATTATTTCAATTCTAATCACTTTGATAAATATTTATAAAATGAAGTAGACATGCTGGTTTGATAGCCTCCCAGGGATGAACTGATAACAGCTTACAGTGTCACCCCTCCCATGTCTATGTTTAATAAGAGTTCTTGAAATTCTTAAAGTCCCACAGACAAATGACATTTCAAACACTGACAGTGATTTTTTTTCTAAATAAAGACCTTGGGTAGGGCTCCTAAAATCTTTCTGTGTAGGTGAACAACCCGAAATTTCTAAAGTTAGATGGAACTGACTCAGTGATAAAAAACGAGCTATCTAGCAATTTCGTCTCCAAAGCTGTATGAAGACCAGTGTTACCTGAAGAGGTTAGTTCTTATTAAATTAAAAGAAAGCTGATTTGGACTAAAAATCTAGTTCTTTAAAACTGGAGCTCATTAAAACAAACACATAAAACTAAAAGGGGCAATATATTTTGATGATATTCATACTACCTACTTTACAGGGCTGCTAGGAGAAAAGAGCATAACTCTCTTTCAGTAAAAATGATATTCTTTTGTGCTTTACTTCTAAATGTTTCATTTAAATCAGAGAAATATGTTTCCCAGTATTTAAACTCATAATAATTGTGTAGTGTCTTACACATACGTAGTGATCTGACTTGTCTGTTTATGGTTTATTGTAAAGATTTTTTAATAGCTATTTCAGGACATTTAAAATGTGCTCATAATTCCCATTATTCATTCACATGTACAAACATTACTCTAATAATTAACATGCATGGAGAACATTTAGGCAGCTGGGTGGCTCGATGGATAGAACACTGACTCTGGAGTCAGCAAGACCTGAGTTCAAATGTGACTTCAAACACTAGCTGTGTGACCCTAGATAAGTCACTTAATCTTCTTTTCCTCAGTTTCCCCATATGTAAAATGAGCTGGAGAAGGGAATGGCAAACCATGCCAGTATCTTTGCCAAGAAAACCATAAATGGGGTCACAAAGAATCGGACACAACTGAAATAACTGAATAATAGAGAGTGTTAAGGTTTACAAAACACTTTACACATCTCATCTTTTTTGATCCTCACAACAGCTCTAAGAGATAAATATTACTGTCCTCCCTATTGTACAGATGAGGAAACCGAGTGAGAAGTTAAATCAGTAAGCCAAGGCCACACACTTGGTACTTGAAGCAAGATTTGAACTCAAGTCTTCCTAATTCCTAACACAGAACTGTATCTATTGCATCACCTATCTGACAACTCTAGTTATAGGAACTCAATGAGGGTCGTATTAAAATCATTTTTAAATCTACCGTTAATTTTATGTAATGAGAAGTTTGAAATATGGAGGAAAACTGGATTTTCTGAAAGTTTTTTCTTGTGTTTCCACACACAAGTTTTCTGAAGGCTTATCATTTGAATAATACATACGAATACACACAGAGCAAGATTTTATATATATATATATATATATATAAAATTTGTTATATATTATATTTCTTACGTAATATATTATTTTATTATGTTATTAAATAGTATTATATATTATATATTTTATTATATTATTAAATAATATTATATATTTTATTATATAATATATTATGTTATATACATACATATGACAAATAGGAAATAATGAAAAATAATTAAAAGAGGGAAAGCACTGGCATTAAGAGGGGTTAGGGAAGGCTTTCTGTAGAAGGTGAGATTTTTGTTGGGGCTTAAAGGAAGCCTGGGAGGTGAGTAGTTGGGATGGAGGAGGGGAAGGGGACATGGTATTGGAAAAGTCTTCTCTTAGTTATTTAAAGAAAGGTACATATCAATAATCTAGTATTTGAACATGATATCACTGCAGTTCCTGTCACTGTCTGACAAATAGCTTGACATGGAAATAAAATATATAATTGTTACTATGAATATATTAAGTTTAAAGCTTATAACTAAATCATATGGATGATTTCTTAATCTTGCCCACTATTATCTGTTAAATACTATTACTTTCTAAATTTATCTATGAAATAACCAGTATAATATCAAATAGCTGGAAATACTTAACATATGGTTTTTATTACATTAAGGAAATTTTCTTTGTTTTCTTTATTTTTCACTCTCTAGTTACAGACCTCCACATCTTCCTACAAAATGGTGAGATTGCAATATTTGTTTTTCATATTATAGTGTGTTCAATCCTTTCTTTATAATGTTCTTTAAATGTCTGTTTAGCTATGCTGGTCTCCTTCAGGACTAACCGTAGCTCCATATTTCTAATGTCAAGTTTTTAAAACAATCTTAAAAATTGGGGGTTATGTCTGTTCACCATATATCCTGTGAAACCGATAAGATCATGTGAAACTTCTCTGAATTTTAATCCTATCTCAGACATTTACTAGTTGTGTGATCCTGTGCAATTCATTTAATATCTCAGTCTCAGCTTCTTCCTTTATAAAATGGGTAAAACAACAGTTCCAGCCTTATAGGATTGTCTCAAGTAGCAAATGACTCCCATTTGGTCATCTAGGAACAATAGGAATGATTACAAACATTAATTTAGGAAAGTGGATCAGTTATTTATTTAAGGTTCCATAGCTTTTGCCCACCACATATGGTTGACAGGTTGGCTTACTTGAATCCCTTGGTTAATCAGGGAAAATAATTGTATGGGACTCATACCATATTAGTTTGCTGTTCTGGGATTGATTTCACAGTGCTTGCTCTACTAAATGTGTTAAAATGTGAAAAGGAAACAGGTCTAATATGCTTACATGGGAATACCTGGGAAAATTGTTATATTAGAGTACAATTGTTATATTAGAGTACACCCACATCTTTGAATATCTCATAATATGCATGTTTGCATAATATAAGAAAGGAAATACAATAGAGGATCTGAAATGTATGAAGCAACTAGAGAGAGCTCCAAATATGGGGATTTATATATGACATCAATATAAAGAAATTTATAAGACAAAATAGCCAAAAACAGAGAGCAACATTTAAAAAAGGCAAACAATACGGGCATTCTTGCCATGGGAAAGCAGAAGTGAAAGTAATAACACTGTATAATTCAGTTTGGAAAATAATATAAGGCAAAAGGCAAGACTCAGGATTGTTAAATCTATTTCATTATGACCTTCTGTATAGGGAAAATATTTTGATTATTGTCCCACTATCCCTTTTGTGTTCTTTCTTGCCCTTTTCGTATTTACAAGTTTCAACGCATTCCAAACTTTTTGTTGTTGTTTTAAAAACTGTCCACTAAGTTCCTTAAGAAAATATTGTGAGTTGTCTTTTCTTCTCAGAGACATTTCCCCTGCAAGTTAGAGCCTCTAATTCATTACTTTCTCTTCTTCCTTCTCCTGCTCCTTCACATTTTGCCTTAGTTCTACGTATTTCTCTCCTGGTTGTGTTCCTCTTCTTCTGCTATATATCTTCCTATTAAGATTTATTAGGAATTAAGATATTCAGGTACTGGGATAAGGAGATCCATCTTGCTCTACCAGAAAGTCAGAGGGGTGAGAAGGGAGGATATAGGAGAGAGCAGATTGGGGGAGGGGATAATCAGTGGGATCACTGTTTGGCAGGGGTGGGTAGGGGAAAGACGGAGAGAAAATTTGTAACTCAAAATATTGTGGAAATCAATGATGTAAACTAAAAATAAACAAAAGTTAATTACAAAAAAAAAAGATTTATTAGTATTAAGTTGCTCATACAAAACACCTATTTGAGTAAGCTAAATTCCCTCATTTTGCTTCACAAAATTTTTCCCTTTGTACAAAAATATCCCCAAAATAATTGATGCAAAAGAATAAACTACACAAGACTCACATCACTACATATTATTCATTTGCCCTTAGCCACAGGTACAACTGACAACATTTTCTTCAAACTTGTTAAAACAGTGATAACTTTTGCATTCTTTGTTTCCAGATAGAATCTTAAGAAAAATTCTTATGTTAAGTTTAAATGATATTTTCACCTTTTTAAAAAAAAGCCTATCTCAGCACTTTAAAGAGCTGTCAAAATAATCAATTCCTTTCTGCTTCCATTATAAACTCAAGGTTGACAAATCTGATAGATAATGATAAAGTCTGATCCAAAGACAGATGCTCTGGGAGAATATTCTCACTTCAGTACCCTAAAGTGTAAATCTTATCATTGTTATAACCACAGTATTCTGACTGATTCAGCTACTGGGAAAAATCACACAAAGAGAGGGCTCTTGATATAGCCAGACAAAAGCATTATTTAGACTAAAATTCTTAAATCTGCACCTTGAATTGAGCAGATAATAAACTTGGTGATCAGTGAAAATTTCATAGAACATGTATAATATGCTCTCTTATGTCCTAAAGAGTCAGATTAAAATATTCAGAAAAATGCTAAAGTCTATTTATGGTCTTTCAATATCTACATAGTTGCATTAAATAGTAAATTCTACTAGCACAGTTTCAAAGATTATAAATTACAAACATGGTGTCATATATTATAAATATTATAAATTATAATCATGGAATTATGGTATGATCTTGTAAGAAATAGACATATTCTTTGAGTACTTTACTCATACATCACCTAAGACTGTCCACCATCATTCTTCAACAACTTATCAATCATTTTTTATCTTTGTAAAGAAAATCTTGCCAAATTCATGGGGACAAATAAAGTTTAGGTAAGACATAGACCCTGACCTTGTGGGTTGTGTAACTTAGAGATAAGATGAATATACAAATAATTACAATTCAAAATTATACATGAAACTTTAATCAGCTATATGGGTGGGGCAAAGGGAAAGAGGTGACTTTATTACCAATTACCCAAAGTTCATTACCTTTTTTACCTTCCAGTAATAAAAGCACCACCTCTTCCTTTCTTAAAACAAATGGAGGGGGAACAGGAGGGAAGAGGGACAGAGATCAATGTTCAGTTTTCACAAAATGCAATTCAATATACATTTGTTAAGTACCTGTTATGTGGTAGGCTCTGTGCTAAACACTGGGATGACAAGAACGAAAAAGAGATAGTCTCTCCTCTCAAGGTGTTGAGTATCGATCAAAATGAAAACTCTTTAATGCAATAAATACATTTTCTTTTTTGCTATGTCTGCCAGAAAACTTGGAGCCAAATTTATTGTGCCCATCCTATCAACTCTGGTGTCAGACAGTGACAATTATCTTTATGTGCCTTGGATAAACCTTAATTCATTTTATTTTAAAATTTCTTTTCTTATTGTTTTCCTGTCTTTGTAAGCTATCTCTTGTCTTCCTGTAAGCAGAGAACAAAGACAAAATAAATACATAAGTAAGAGAAGACACATTTATTAAAAGCATGGCATTGACTTGTGTTCTCATCTTATACTTAACCCCCAATTGCTGCCCCCCCAAATCACCTGCACCTGCTTTGTTCTGAACTTTTGTCACCTTGATTCAAATGCACAGATGGGCAATGAACAGGTCAGGTAACCTTAAGATTTGTATACTTTAGTGTGAATTGCACTAGAATTAAGGGGCCAGCAAAACTCTCAGAAAAGGCCTTTAAAAGAAGATACATGAAAGTAAAGGATTTTTCTTGTTCATTCACATCCTACTCTTCATGACCCTGTCTGGGAGTGCTTTGCCATTTCCATCTCCAACTCATTTCACAGAAGAGGAAACTGAGGCAAACAGGGATAAGTGACCTGCCCAAAGTCACATAGCTAGTGTCTGAGGACAGATTTCAACTCAGGTTTCCCTGACTCTAGAGCCACTGCTCTATCTACTGCACTACCTAGCTGCCCCTCTTTACTATTATAAAAGAAATGGATCCATTAATCAGCAAATATTTCTTGAATACCTGTAGACCTAGAATAATGATAATCATGAGGGATCTTTGAAAAACAACAAATAAAACACAATCGTGGATTGTTTAATATGTGGTGGGGTCGGGGGATTTCCAGGACATTTCCTGGAAGGTGCAGAAATGTATTCTAATCACCTAAAGCTTCATCCTATGTTCAATACCACAACCACAGAGAACTATGAAATTTTCAGTCATCAAAGGTTAATTCAGTCCTGTTTGTAGCGTATTATGTTTTCTATGAGTAGAAAGTGAACATTTTAGGCTAATTTTCAAGGGTTGATTTTTTTCAGAGAATTTTTAAAATTCACTATGTATTAACCTCAAAATTCAAATCATCAGAACACTCTATTCCATTAGCTTGGTAGTTCAATGAAATTTCAGTGAACAGAGGTTGATGACCTTGCAAGTGTGGCTACACCACACTTTCCCCCTTTATTTGAATCCTTACCGCCAGGACTCTACATATGATGTACTATGGGTTGTGGTCAAATGAGAGTACTTGCTCTTTCTAGACCCTAGCCTGTCCTCTACCATCTTTGTAGCTTTGTGTTAATTGTACACAGTAGCTGTGACGGGTTACCCCCATAGAAGAGAGAAAGAAAGAGAAAGAGGGAGGGAGGGAGGGAGGGAGACAGAGACAGAGACAGACAGACAGAGAGACACAGACAGAGACAGAGACAGACAGAGACAGAAACAGAAGCAGAGAGAGACAGGCAGAGACAGACAGAGAGAGAGAGAGATACATATACAGGAAAGTTGGAGTCAGGAGACTGGGGTTCTATTTCAGGATCTGATATGTACTAGCTGAGTGACCTTGGGCAAATCATGACTTCTCTGAGCCTGTTTCCTTCTCTGTGAAATGGGAGTAAGAGTTGCATTATATATTTTATGGCATTAAGGAAAGCATTACATAAATGATCATATAAATAAGCTATTATTTTTACTTTATTACTTCAATCCTTAATCTTCAGTGTCCAATTTAGGTTTCATGGGGCTGTGCTGGCACCAGTTTGAACCATATCACAAGAGCAGATTCTTAAATGTTCAGTCTGAACAATTTATCCCTCACAAATGGGCTAATTCTACAAATCAGATTTGATTTGTTATTTTATTGATTTCAAGACATTAGAAGGTGATAGAGAAGATGTTATTAATGAATATTATACTGGAAAGTGTATAATATGTATATTCCACCAGAGAGCTGGATGTTAAATATTTATCTATGTACTGCTGTTCAACCTGCCTCTGTGAAACTTTCCCTGACTCCCTGCTCACTTTATCAGTTGTAGCTCTAATGATTCTGACTACCTCTAAATCCTTACAGAACTATTTGGACATTTCATATGTATTGATAATATTCAATATTGGATACAGTTATATGTGTTGATTTATGATAGCGTCACATATCTGTAACAGCAAGCACCTTAGCATATCCAGGATGGCTGCTATCACAGGTTTTTCTATTTGCTTTTCTAAAGGAAAGGAACTCAAAAGGGGTTAACCATTTTACTTTAATCAAACATATATCATTTACTTAGTTCAGGGGGAAAGGTGAGCACCCTGAACTTCAGAGAAAACAAATAGAAGTTACAAGCAGACAAACACACAGGCAGAGAAACAGACCAACAGATAGGACTTACAGCTGTCTGATCATACATAGTTAGTTACCAGAGAGAGGGAAGCATCAACATCTGGGTTTTCAAAACCAAGGGGCTCAATGGCTGCTCAGAGTCTCATCTGGCCAAATCATACAACTTTTTCCATAAATGAGCTACAAAGCAAAATCTCACCTCAGAGTTTATATAGCCTTCTCCAGGGTTAGAGGACATCACAACCTTTGTGAACCACTGTCTAATTATAAAGTTACAAAAGGTGTGAATCTTCCTAAAGAACAAGTTACCCCTAAGCAAACTTCTCTTGTTGGGCTCCAAGTGAGACCCAGTAAAGGGGAAGGGAGGCTCTTCAAATTCCCTTACCATTGCAATATCTAGAACTGGAAACCTCAAAGGCTATTTAATCCAATCCCCTCATGTTTTTTCTTATGCTTGCTACTCACACCTACATACAAACATACATATGTACATACATATATATATATATATATATATATGTATGTATGTGTATGTGTGTATATATATACATACATATATGTGTGTGTATAAATATATATATACATATATATATATATGTATAAAGATGACAGCTCATACGTATATACACAAATATGGGAAAGGATAGAACAAGATCTAGAAATGGCAAGCACGTAGTCTAGTTTGACCAAGATCAATGGAGCATTATATATACAGCCATGGTCGCTGAGATACAAACAAGAAGTAAAGAAAAATTGTGTAGCTAGAAGAAACCTTGCAAGGTCATCAACTTCTGTTTGCTGAAATGTCACTGAACCACCAAGCTGTAGGAATGAGGTTATTCTGGCTACTTAAATATTTATACAAATGTGAATTATTCTATAACAAGCATATGTATGGATGCATGCATGTATGTAATATATGAATGCATGTGTAATTTTTAAATAATGCGACGTGCTTTCCAAACAACAAACCCCAGTGATGCTAATATTATTATTCCAGCTTTACAGAAGGGAAAACTGAGGCTCTAAGATGTTAGTTGACTTGCCCATGCTAACAGAAACAATATCTAAGAATCCTCTTGACTAACTTCAGCTCTGTTGGTGGCTTTTTAAAATATATTCATTCGTGCCTGATATTGTTTCTTTTGTTAAACTATTTTGAAAAGAATTGGTTCAATTAAGTTCAACAGGCAAGTGTCAAGGGTCTGTTCTGGGGAAGTCCTTGTGCTAGAAACTAGTGAAATACATAAAAAACG
The DNA here is from genome assembly GCA_028627135.1 of Pseudochirops cupreus. Classification (NCBI taxonomy): domain Eukaryota; kingdom Metazoa; phylum Chordata; class Mammalia; order Diprotodontia; family Pseudocheiridae; genus Pseudochirops; species Pseudochirops cupreus. Next base: position 195,272,813 of record CM053580.1, on the reverse strand, counting down.
CAAAATTAATTCAGTCAACTGACTGAATATACTAAGGAAAAATAAGGTCTTTCTTGTGTTTCTGAAAATCTTCTGAGGTCACTCTACACTTTTTATTTTTAGCTTTGAGAATCTCAGGAACAAAAGAAACTGCTGTTCTACGAGCAATGTAGCTATCGCTCTGTTAATATTTCTCTGTCTTCTGTTTCTACAGTCAATCTGTGATCTATTGTCCTTATGTAGTAACTCTCAGAAACTTTTTGGAATATACTCTATGTGAAGTGCAGAGTGTGTCAACAAAGCTCAAGAAAAATCATTAGGTGTAAAGTTTGGAAGTGAGCCCAAAGAAAATATTTCTGTTTTATATGTTTCTCTAACAGATGAATAGTGTAGGTGGATCAATAACATCCCTGCCTACTTATTCATAAAAGAAATAAGGACAGCAGAAAAATGAGTGTATGGGAATTCATAGCAAATCATTAAAAGGCAAAGTTAAAAGTATGTAGGCAATGAGGAAAGAATCAAATGAAGTGAAATTTTCTTGAAAACTGATGGTCAACCAACTCATGATGCTTGACAGAAATATCTATATCCCAAATCTCTATCCCATGTTCTCTCGTATAGGTTTGTTTCATTATCTCCAAATACCTATGTAGTATTTTTACCTAGCTACTTCCCTGGCACATTAAACTCAAATGTCCAAAAGTATACTAATCCTCTCAAACAGATCTCCTAACCTTGCTGTCTGTCAGTGCCACCACTATTCTGCTTGTTAGACACACTCAAAAACTTGGACTGAAGCTTTCCTCATCTGTCTCTTTAATCCCTCATATATAGTTAGTTACAAAGTCATACCAATTTTTCTTTTGAAATGATCCTCTTACCTGTTTCTTCTTTTCCTGGTCCAATGACTTAGTATCTACAGAAGTGGTGTCAAACTCAAATAGAAAAGAAACAGGAGCAATAAAACTGAACACGAGGATCCTATGCAGACTATAGACTAATTTAGAAAACCACATATTGACATTATGTATGTTTTATTGTATTTTTGTTAAATATTTCGCAAATATATTTCAGTCTAGTTCAGGCCACTTTAATCAGTATCATGGGCTATATGTGATTCATTGGCCATGTGTTTCATACCTCTGATCTACAGTACTGAAACAGCCCTGTATTCAGACTCTTTACTCTAATCCATCCTGGATGTCACTGTCAAATAAGGCTCAAATATTACTTTGCCCAAAAATCTTCAAAGTTTGTCATTTCCCCTCCATCAAGATTAAATTCCCATACCTGGTTATCAAGTCTTGCCAGTATTCTCTCTCTGCTCTCTATGACTTTATCCTTCACCATTCTCCAAAACATTTCTTTTGCTGTTAGCTCAATCTTTTTCTCATCCCAGGAAAATTTGCTCATTTCCACCTATATGCTTTTCCCATTGCTTTTACACTCTACTATTATTCAAAACAGTATTGATTAAGTTGCTGCAATGTATACATCAGTGTTCTAGATAATGGTAGGATTGTTATTGCTGGTCAGTCATTTGAGTCACGTCCAACTCTTCATGACCTACTGGAGTGGTTTGTCATTTTCTTCTCCCCTCATATTTACAGATGAGGAAAATGAGGCAAAGAGGGTTAAGTGACTTAACCATAGTCACACAACTAATAAATATCTCAGACCAAATTTGAACACAAGTCTCCCTGACTCCAGGCCCAACACTATGTCCACTATGCCACCTAGCTGCCCTATGGAGGGGATAGGGAGTAAGAATAAAATAGATTCCTCAAGAATCTTACCCTCAATAACTGGCAAGATAAAACTAACATTTTAGAAATAATTAGAATTAAGTGCTAATTGAGGAGACAAGGCATATATGTATATATGAATATGTATGTTTATATGCACATATGCATGTATATGGGCATCTATGTACATATATGTATGTATATGTATATGTAAATGAAACTATTAGAGAACAGCAGAACACAGAATGTAATAAAGTGATAAACTGCAAGGAACTGAATGAGGAAAATGCTTGGAATAGCTGGGAATAACACTTTAAAGTTTACAAAGAATTTTACTTAGATTAACAACCAAGAAGCACTTTTTAAAGTAGTCGCTATGTGCCAGGTCCTGTGTTAAATATAGGAGATACAAAGACAAAATTAAAAAAAAAAATTAAACAAAAACAAAATAATTAATTCCTGACTTTAAGAATCTCCATTCTAACAGAGGAGACAACATGTACATACGTATGTATCTATTATACATATCTAAAATAAGTAAACACAATAACTTTTGGATACCTTGTATCTATAAGTTTGGGTAAAACCGTGGGAGAAAAAAATAAATTGGGACTGGAGTTGAGTAAGGGTAATAATGTCTGGACTGGATTTAGGAAATTATATAGTGCAAATATTCCAAGTTTTTCCTTGAAACATAGCTCCATCTTTTAATACCAATAATGTTTTCATGTATTCATCAATAATGTTTAATACCAATAATGATGCTATTTGTCTACAAAGCATAGGAGACTGCAGCCTATAAAGAATCATAGCTAAGTGGAGAGAGTGCCAGGCCTGGAATCAGGAAGACCTGAATTTAAATCCAGCCTCAGGCATAAACTAGCTGTGTGGCCCCGGGCAAAGTTATTTAACCCTGTTTGCCTCAGTTTCCTCATCTGAGAAATGACAAACCACTCCAGTATCTTTGCCAAGAAAACTCCAGTTGAGACATGACTGAACAACAACAAACTGGGGATTTACAGTTGCAGTTTACTGAAAGATCAATGGGGACACTCATATATAACATATTACCAATGAAGAATTACATGGGAGATGCAGAATAAAAGCTATAATGAGAACAGCTGACACTTCTCCAATTTTCTGAGGTTGGCAAGGTATATAATATGTTTTATTTTATTTAACCCTAAAATGGTCTTTGGAAGTAAATAACACAGATATTCTGCACACCTTACAGATGAAGATATGGAAGTTCACAAAGGTTAATTCATGTGTCCATGGGTCACACATCTACTATCCGAGGAAGGAAGAAAATGCATGTCTTTTTTATATTTAGCACTGATATTCCATGAGTTTCAGATTGAAATGGGTAAGAAAAAGGAAAGAAGGAAGGAAGAAAGGAAGGAAGGAAGGAAGGAAGGAAGAAATCTAGGCAGTAAGCCCCAAGTTAACTGGGGAGCTTCTGGCCATCAGAATTTACCTTGCTTTGGAGAGGTGAAGGAGAGGGAGGGGGAAAGGACAAACTGAGCTACCCAATTGACTGGGTCCCCATTCAGGGAGCTCATTCTACTGGCAGGTTGTGTTTGTTCTTCGTTTTCAAAGAGGACCATGACACCAAGAAAATGATGACATGACTTGCAGTTGACTTTGATTTGGGTGAAGAGGGCTGTGCAAGGTTACCAGCCTCACTTTCTCTTCCAGAACTATCTGAGTCTAGTGGCCTGATATTCATCCAGATGACTGGAGATGGCCCAGGATGCAATAGGAGACCCTGGCCCTCTTAGGCTAAGGCCTTTTGATGTTCTTGTTTTGAATGAGATAACACCCATTCAGTGAATAGGCCTCTTTAAGAGGTGAGTCAAAGGATGGCCCCTTTAATTAGAAAAAAAGAAAAAAAATCAAACTAGGAGGGGAAGACCCTCAGGGTTGCTTTTCGAAATAATTTTATTAAAATCATTTTGTCAAATTTTGTCAAAATCATCATTTATAGGAATATATAATGTCTTAGTTCAGTAATTAACAGACAGGTCAAGTAAAAACTGACCTATAAAGTATAGTGAATGTTATATGAATTATTAATTCAATGACATAAAAATTTATAAAAATTATTCTTACAGAATAAAAATGGAATATTTAATCAAAGAACTAAAGCAAACAAGATGTATAGATACTAATAGATCAATGTCTTTCCTCATTCTAACTGTGT
>CM053580.1:195236022-195268383 GCA_028627135.1 Pseudochirops cupreus | reverse complement strand
GATAAATAGACTGAGAGGAATTAGATAATCCATTCACATTCATTCGTTCTTTTGTCCATCAAACGCTAAAAATATTACTCTATGCTAGGACACTGAGAGGATAGAAAAATATACAAGACTGGGTTCTGTCCTCAGGGAGATTTCAATCTGCTTCCAAATAACAACCATACCAGGAGAATCTTCTAAGGGCCTAGGAGATATACTTGCAAGGTCAAAGAAATAATGATAATGACTCCAAGAAAAAAATTTGGTGACTCAAACTAAAATGCAGTATGGAAAGTATAAACATTTCATAAGATCAAACAATTAGGATCATCTGGAATTTCTGGGTCTAAAAATTTCAAGGTCAAGAAAGCAACAAAAGATAGGAAAAGCAAGAAGTAATTATTTAGGAAAAAAAAATTTCTTATAATGAAGCATGGGGCCTTTTGAGTGAATTTTGAAGGTTGAGTAGAGCAAATATTAGCTAGAGCATTTTTATTCCCAACTAAGAGAGAAAAGATAAATTTTCCAAAGGAAAAAAGTTTTTGGATAGAGAAGACATTTGTTAGAGGATAATGTAATACCGCTGCAGTTTTTATATGCATATGAAAGTATCAAAGAACAACGCAGCCCATATTCAGATGAAATGAACACTACGAGAGAAGACACAGCTGCCCTTCTTTATGCATTCCTTCTCCTTAGACTATAGCAGCAGCATGCAGAAGAGCTAGTCTGAAAAGGGAAATATGTATATTTAGGTAGGAAAATGAAAAATGTATATGGAACCTAAATACTGCTTAGCCAGATACCAACTAAAAAAATGTAAAGGTTATTTTCCAACTCTACAAAAATATGTAAGAGTAGAAGCAGCAAAACTGAGCAAAAGCATAGTGATATGGCGATAAAGTGATGAGGGAAAAAAAGAAGAAAAAACAGTTTAGAAGCAGGTTAAAAAGGGGAAGAAAATGCATGTCTTTCAATTTGTATGATGTTCTACTCTGGACAATTTAATTTTCTTTTCAGGTTTTATAGAAGTTGCTAGAAGCTTAAAAAGGGAACGTAAGCTTTAGTTTTCCTCCTAAAACTAAAGATAAGGGAAAATAAATGGGGTTTAATACAGAATATAACTTATGTTTTATACATTATATATGCATATGTATTATATATACATAATACATTTATACACTGTAACAAAGATCAGTGAGGAATGATGAGAGAATTCATAGCTTCTTGATCTTTCTGCATAAAATTGTGATTATAAATAGCATTAAGATCAATCATATATGCTTCTGTAATCAGCTATTTTAACTGAAAAATTTTAATGAAGTGTCAGTTTTCTCATCCAAAATATGGGCATAGGAATATATATATAGCACTTACCTCACAGGACTGTTGAGAAGATAGAATGTGATAATGTGAGGTGAAGGTGCTTTTGCCTTCTAAGTATAAGTTTAAATTATTATTATTATTACTAAACAAATAGCAAAAGCATTGGTGACTCTTGATCTCTTCCTAAGAAGACTCCCCAAAATGACAAATAGGGGATTCTGGACAAATACTAGGTTTCTAGTCAAAGGATGGAAAAATATGGAAATAGTATAAGATCAATTACAAAGAACAACCATACCAAAAAGCTCTTCTAACATACTTTAATTTAACCTTGACCTCACTCCTTTTTTTTCCTCTTGGTCTCTTTTCTCTCTTTCTAATTTTCAGATTAGCATAGTGATTCAGTTGGGTCAAATATTGAATACTGAATCAGTGCTTTAAAAAAAATACCTTTGTGATGGCAAAGCACCAATTGATTTCTTGAAAAGACTGGAATCATTCTACACATAGTTCAGTTATATGAAACATGAACTCTCTCCTTAACCAAGACTTTATTAGTTCTTTCAGTTCTGGTTCATGATTCCTCTGGTTTTAGATCTTACTTTTCTTCTAAGAAAGAATGATCTAGAAAGATGAGTCTAAAATGTGATTTACATAGTGAAGAGCTGAGGACTACAAGACAAAGTGCAACTGACACACATCTCAAATTTGGGAGGGGAAAGGGAAGGAAGTGGGAGGGAAGGGAATGAACATTTAGTTAGCTCTTACTATTTGCCAGGCAAGGGAAGCTAGGTGGCACAGTAGATAAGAGTCCAAGGTCTGAGTCAGGAAAACTTATCTTCCTGAGTTCAAATCTGGTCTGAAACACTTACTAGCTGTGACCCTGGGCAAATCACTTAAGACGTTTGCCTCAGTTTCTCATCTGTAAAATGAGCTGTAGAAGGAAATGGCAAACCACTCCAGTATCTTTGCCAAGAAAACCCCAAATGGGATCACAAACAGTTAGATATGATTGAAAAAAATGACAGAAACAACAAAATGAACCAGGCATTAGTTTAAGGGCTTTACAAATGTTATCTCATTTGTCCCTCATAATAACCCTGTGAGGTAGGTGCTGTTGTTATTCCATTTTACAGTTGAGGAAACTAAGGCAAACAGGTGAAGAAACTTACCTAGGGTCACAAAACTAGTGTCTGAAGCTAGATTTGAACTCCTATCTTCCTAACTCCAAGGCCAGCAGTCAATCTACTTCACCACCTGTCTGCCACTAAACACTGGTTTTAGTTTTTATAAATTTTAATAAAATATTTATGATTTTATAAATCACACACAATTCTTAGAGGACAATCTGCCCAAACCCTTTGCAGTAAACTATGGACAGTGTAACTATGAGTAAATTCAATGATTTTACAGAAAGAGTATACAGGAACAGAATGGAAGCCTCAGGGGAACTTTCTCTCCCTACAAAGGAGAGAAAGTGTGTTATGGCATCATATACACACTGGAGTATGTAAGGTCTTCTGAAGATAGGAGCCACTGCCCATCTTTGGGGAAAAAAAGGCTATAAACCAGTGATTCTCAACCTTCCTAATGCTGTGACCCCTTAATACTCATATGTGGGTGTATCTGCACATGGGCAGACCCGCCTGGAGACAGATAGAGGAGCTGTTTCTCGGTTCCTAAGACCATCGGAAATATATATTTTCTGGTGGTCTTAGGCGACCCCTGTAAAAGAGTCATTTGACCCCCAAAGGGGTTGCAACCCACAGACTGAGAACCACTGCTGTAAACTGAGCAATGCAGGATCACAAGGAGCTGATCCAGAGTAACGATGTGTTTCTTCTTCTTTCATTTTTTTTCCAGAATTTATTTATTGATTTTTAGTTTTCAACATTCATTTCCGCAAGATTTTGCATTCCAAATTTTCTCCCCATCTCTCCCCTACCCTTTGTTCTTGTTTCTTGATAATGACAGTACGGTATTTCTCTTCTCTTCTCTCCCTCCTCCCCTCCAGGAGAGCACACATCCAGTCCAAAGCTTATCTCTGTTTCTTTAAAAGATATTTTGTTTTTCTTTCTACCTAGTCAGTATCAATAGAGCCAGCACTGATGTAAAACTGTGGTCAGCTCAATGTTTTATAAGGACATATGTATTTCATTTGCTGAAGGGCAGTTTTGAGGAAGGTTATGATTTACTATACACAGAAAGAGAAGAAAATTACCATTTCAATCATTGGGGTTTCTACCAGTTTTGAGTTGAGAGTAAATCAGATATTATTTTTTAATCAATGGCATATATTATTAAACTTCCTAAAAGCAAAGATGAAAAATGAATCTGACTATGCAAAATTCCCCTGGGGAAAAAGAGGTTTAATAAGTGTAAGCAAAAGACAGCTTCTTCTGAAGGCAATGGCCTCAGGGTAACTCTCTGACCCCTCTTTCCCTTCTAAACTGATTAAAGTGTCCTTTCTTTACCCTTTAAGGGGCAGCTTAGAACACTGTGACTTAAGGAAAAATTATATTCCTGGGATGTCTGAAAGAAGGGGTTGGGAAATATTGGCCCTGCCAACACAGGATCGGGGGTCAGAAAAAGAGAAGAGTTCATTTTTCTCCTTAGCCAATGGCTCTCCAGGGACGGTGAATCTGCAACCTTGAAGCCACACATGGTCCTCTAGGATCCTCAAATGTGGCCCTTTGACTGAATCTGAATTTCACAGAACAAATTCTCTTAATAAAAGGATTTGTACTGTAAAACATGGTCAGTCAAAAGGCCACACCCAATGACCTAGAGGGTCACATGTGACCTTGAGGCCTCAAGTTCTCCACCCCTAGGTCTATACCCTTCTGTATTTGCATTTTATCTGACTTTGTAACCTTGTAAGAGATGTATCTCCTCTTCTTCCCCTGTCCAGGGAGCTTCCAATCTCAGCTCCACAGGTTCCTAAAGCTTAAGAGGACAAATATTGGCACATTCCAGTTAAATCTAATACTTTTTAATTTCCAAAAATGTTTTTCACATAAGAAAAATAAAAATAGCAACACCAGATAATGACAATAGCTGAAACATATGTTGCTTTAAGATTTGCAAAACATTTTGCCTACATTAGCTCATTTGATCCTCATGACTACATTTAGAGGATTAACCTCTGAGCTATTATTATTATGATGCTTATCAGAAAGCTTAAACTGAATGGTTAAATATTTTGTCCTGGCTCACACAGCAAATATATTTCTAAGGCATGGTTTAACCTAAATTTTCTTGACTGAGTCCAATGCCCTATCCATTTCTCTGCTCACATCTTGTTCTCACCACATTCCTGTGAGGTAGGGAGGTTATAATCCCAATTTTAGGGACATACAACTGCAAGAATTTCGGTAAATTAGACAAAGTCACATGGCAAGAACCTGGTAGAGCCAAGACAAAGCACAATTCTTCCGATATCTAGGATTCGGTTACTATTTCTAGATTATGTTTAGCCCAGTCAAACTAGAATGTCAGTCAAGATGTGGTAGAAAGTATGAACTTGGAGTCAAATCATTGAAGTTCAGTCTCATATTTTCTCCAATTACCACGTGATCTTGGACAATTGGTTTGTGCTTTGGTTTCTTCCCCTGTTAAATGAAAAGGGTGAGATAGATCTCTAAACTTCCTTTTAAGCACCAAAATGTGAAGATTAAAATAATAAAAGGATAATATTTAACCAGGCTTTATATGAAATTGTGTACTTTAGGATTTTCCCCTCTCCAAATGGTAAGAGGCAGGGAATATGAAAGCAATGCTTTGAATGTACTGTATGATTGGTCACAAATGTTCGTTGAGTGAATGATGTTCTATTAATTGGAATCAAATATTAAGATAGCTAGTCAGCTATTGTCAGAAGCAGATTTTGAAGAGAACTCAAGACTAGCACTTTACTGCATCTAGCTAGCTAATTAGTAGGTCTTGTTTCTAGTGCTTACTACTTTTGTATCTCAAGAAATAAGTCATTTAACTTGATCCCTAGAATTTATTTACTTAGTCACAACAGAGACACTTTCTGCATCTCTGTAATGAATTCCCCTATGATCAACATCATGAATCCTTCAGGCATTTGACAAGGGTAACAAAAAAAACAGTGATAATAATTGGTATTTGTAGTACATAAAGGATTATAAAACATGATTATCTCCTTTGAGCATCATAATACCCCTAGGAGGTAAGTACCAGAGATAGTATAATCCCCATTTTACAGATGAGCACATTGAGTCTCAGCCAGATTAAGTGGTTTACTAGGAGTAATAGATCTATTACAGGTCTAAGGCAGAATACCAAACTTGTGATTTGGTCTCTTATAGTTCTTAGCCTCTGCTCTTCATACTGCCGAAAACCTTGAGAGCAAAGTTTCTATGAGTTTGGCATTTGTAGTCAAGTAACAACTGTTATAGTTATCAGAATAACAGAGTGAAGGCTTTCTGGGAAAGAATTTGGAAAGAATACAATAAGACAAATTGTTACTTGTTCTGAAAACCCTATTTCCTCCCTAGCCTATGATCAACTGAATTCCAAATCACATCAGAATAGAGAGAGCCAGAATAGGAAAATAATAACCACTAATATTGATATGGTGGTGACTTACAAATCTCTTTTCTCACAACTTTGAGAAACACATGAGCATGTTTCATGCTCGTATGAACAGTATCAAATCATTTCTTGTCTAAAAGCTCCTTGATTTAGCAAGTTGTTTGGGTTAAGCATTAGGTATTCACATTGACTACAGGCAGAGGAGTGCTGGGTTATTGCCCCTTTCCTATCCCTCTATGTCATAAATTACCAGGATGATTAAAGTGTGCCTGCCTGAAAGTCCCACTTAACTTGTCTGAGAAAAAGCTGGACTGCTTGATCTTGCTGGGAGCACTGTGCTGAATACAAGGAAGCTAAAAAAAAAAGGCAATTTTCCCATGTACCGACCATCCCTTTATTGAATAGTGGATGACAGATAAAACTTGGTGTAGGGTGTTCTCCCAGAAGATTCTTGATTTTAAAAATTATATGTAACTCTAAGGAATTTTGATACATAACTCGGAGGAATTTAGAATTTAGATATAATTTAAACTGATGGAGTAGGTAGGTAGCACAGTGGACGGAATACCAAACTTGAAGTCAGGAAAACTCAACTTCTTGAGTTCAAATCTGGCCTCACACACTTACTAGCTGTGTGGCCCTGGGAAAGTCACTTAACTCTGTTTGCCTCAGTTTCCTCATCTGTAAAATGAACTGGAGAAGGAAATGGAGAACCATTCCAGTGTCTTAACCAGGAAAACTCCAAATGTGGTCACAAAGAATTAGATACTGTTCTAAGAATAAACTGAAATGGGGTCACAGAGAGTCAGTCACAGTTGAAAAACAACTGAACAACAACAATTAGGACTGAGGGTTGCTTATTCAAGGTTTTTAAGTGGAGACCTGGTTTTAATATATGGGCAGTAAAGACCAGATGTATATTTTCTCCAATTTCTGGGGTATTTTTTAAAAACCAAAGAATATCCCAGCTCTTCCTGTCATGAGCATCTCTGACATGAAGGTTAGTTAGATAGGAAAGGCTCAAAGTAGATCTTGGAAAATCAAATCAAAGAGAAGACTGGGATGGGAGTAGTTTGCCCCCATTTCTGAAGTCCTTTGAGCTACTAGGGATTCCAGCCCTAGCCTTGAATCATTTCCAAAATCTCTCAACCTTGAAGAATTTCCTAGGGTACGGTAGGAAGTATATTTTGGGGGATAGGATATTCAATGGGCTACATCTTTTTCTACATAATTTTAATGTCTGCTAAATTGGTTTGTTTATTTTTCAGGAAGGGAGCAAGTTGATCTCTCATCCCCAAAATTTAGTCCTTACCCAGAGAGAAAGAGATGAAGTAGAACCATGGGAATTAGATATGCCAAAGACATATATGAGAGGATTAAAAAGTCCTAGCTGAAGCTATAGAGAAGTTGCTTTGAAAATAATTTACCCAAAAATACTGAAGTATTTTGGAAGCATTAATGTGATAAATTTGCTTTAAGAAGAATTATAATCCCATTATTATAGAGCTCTATGTGAGTTAGAACTATCTTCTGGTCATCCAAATAATTCAGAAGGACCTATTTTATTTGCTTTTAAGTATTGGAGCTGCTATTTTGAAGAACCCTAGGAAAAAAATATGAAGGTCTCTACATTGTCGAAAAGGGAATAGCCAAGTATATACTTTAGATTTAAAAAAACAAACGAACAAGAAATTATTGTTATTGTTGTTTTAATACTGTTCAAGATGTTTTAAGGAATACATAAAAAATTTAAAATTTCAAAGAATTACCGCCCAGTGACTGGTATATCAGGAACATAAGTGAGGAAACCTAAAATCTAAATCTAGAACGAGTAGAAGGGTTAAACTGGTATATTTTGTGAGCCTGATGTCTAAATGTGCTACCAAGAATGGTTAGTGCCTTTTGTAGGCACAAGGCAGGACTTGGGGTGGCGAGCCCAATCCTTTTTTCATGCAACACGGATCTGAATGATAGTAAAGGCACTGTTGCCAGTTGAATAGTCTGTTGAAACTCTCCTGTGGCTAACTGCCATCTGCTCTGTTCAACTTAATAAAGTTGTGATTTATGCCAGGATTGCACAGCACCAAGTGTTGTGAAGTGCTGGCCAATTTCCAGGGATAACAGGCTCAGGAGATAGCTGTTGTGGGAAAAAAGCAGTTCCAATCCCCACTTGTCCTGCAATTATCTGAACAACTGAGGAAAAAAAAATCAATGTTTAGTTTGAATTATCTGGGTAACTAACTGTATAGACCCAAATTTACCTACTATTGCTAATTTATCTTTATCCTTTCTTTATAAAATACACACCCCATATTACCAGATGACTCTATTTACTATAGATCCTATAAGTCAGCAGTTCTCAACCTGTGGGTTATGTTCAATTTGTAACAAATTAAAAACATTCTGCATATCATATAGATTCACAACAGCAGCAAAATTACAATTATGAAGTATCAACAAAAATAATTTTATGGTTGGGGGTCACCACAACATGAGGAACTGTATTAAGGGGTCACAGCATTAGGAAGGTTGAGAATCACTGCTATAAGTGAAAGCTTGGTCCTAGGAGGGAAAAATTTAATAGCTATCAAAAATATCTTTTACTTCAGAACTGCTTCAACTCTTTTTAAGATGGACTTTGTGGTTTCAAAGAAAAAAAAATTTGAAACATCATAACGGTAGATAAAAAGTCTATTAAAATATTAGAGGTATGTTTTAACTGCATAGCATCCCATAAGCTAGCAAGAAGAGCTGAAGGACAAATAATTCTAGGGGTATAGGCTAAAATGGTCCACTTATCCTGCATTCAACTATTTCCCAAATGCAAAATCTATTAGATATACATCAAATACTTACCATCTGGCAATACCTTAGGCTCTAGCTAAAAATAACTTCGTTGTAGTGCAACAATCCACTTAACTCCACAAGAGATCTTTTCTATTTCCTTATTACCAAGAAAACATAGAAATAGTTTGTTTATTTTATCCACAGTTAGTAAGCTGAGCCATCTTCAATAACCAAGGCCTGGAGGACTTCACCTTTTCAGGCCCAGAACTCCAGCCATGAGTCCCCACTGTTCTTACTAGTGGTTGTCTCAGTCACTTGCAATATGTAGGTCCCATTTCTAGCCACACTTAACTCCCCAGATTTTTATCAGCCACCATGCCCCTAGTAGCCTAACCTTTGCCATTTCCCACTCCCTTCCAACTCTAGAATAATAATTTCATCAACTCTGGCATTGCTCCAAAAGGGGTGTATATCAGTCTACTTCCCTATAACTTTTTTTTTTTTTGCTTTTTGGAGGGCAGTTGGGATTAAGTGACTTGCCCAAGGTCACACAGCTATTTTTGTGTTAAATGTCTGAGGCCGGATTTGAAATCAGGTCCTCCTGACTCCAGGGCCCGTGCTCTATTCACTGCACCACCTAGCTGCACCCCCTCCATAACTTTCTAAATGAAAATACCCCTTCCTGGCTACCACTTCCCTATTTGTGTCTCCCCCTACTAGACTGTGACTTCCTTGAATGCAGGAACTGTCAGCTTTTGAATTTGTATCTCCAGCACTTAAACAGTACTTGGCATATAGTAAATATTTAATATATTTGCCTTTTTTAATTCATTCATTCACTCATTCATTCATCTAAACTCATACACTATGAATAAGAATCCCAAACTTTAATCAAATGTAGCTCTGGAGGAACTAGGTGACACAGTGGGTAGTACTGGGCCAGGAATCAGGAAGACCAGATTTCAAATTTGGTCTCAGATTCTTACTGGCCTTATGACTCTGGGCAAGTCACTTAACCCTGTTTGCCTCAGTTTCCTCATCTGTAAATTGAACTGGAGAAGGAAATGGCAAACTACTCTGGAATCTTTTCCAAGAAAACCCCAAATAAGGTCACACTGAAATGACTGAACAACAAAAATATTCTGAAGATATTTTCTAGGAAATAAAACTTGTATTGATTCAAAGGGAAAGTACTTTTATCCCGGGAAAGATAAGAACCTTAACTAAATTGCATTTTCTTTTGTGGCAATTACTGAATCAAGTTCTAAAGAAACCCATATACTTTTCACGCTTACCTTTGTCAGTTATCATGAAGCAGCCAGAGGGTAAAGCAAATTGTTACCTTAAAGGCTCTACTCCAACAAAGCATATCATATGTTTGTTCATACATGATTTCTTACAAGATATAATAACAGATGTTAACTATATTGCTATCTATGTTAACAACTACTTTAACAGAGATAACTATGTTCAATGACCTTTGAATTATTAAGAAACAAAGCACAGGAAGATACATGCATGTCAATGATATTTTTCACTATCACAACGGATATGTCAGATTCCAACTCAGATTCTAGATAGAAGTAGGATTTGGTTAACTGTCACCAAAAGTATATATTAAAAGCAACTATGTGTCAGGCACTACACAAGTACTGTGGATACAAATGAAGGTAAACTCCAGTTCTGGCTCTTGAAAAACTCATGGTTTAATTAGAGCAGTAGTTCTCAACCTGTGGGTCGCGACCCCTTTGGAGTTGGAATGACCCTTTCACAGCGGTCACAGGGGTCGCCTAAGACAATAAGAAAACATATTTCAGATGGTCTTAGGAACCGAGACACCACTCCTCTATCCATTTCCAGGTGGGTATGCCCACATGCAGATATGCCCTCATACAAGCATTAAAGGGTTGCAGCATTAGGAAGGTTGAAAACCACTGAATTAGAGAGAATATGAAAACAACTATGTACAAAGAAGCTACATGTATGATAAATTCGGATGTGGAAGTAATTTCAGATGAAAGGTATTATCATTAAGGAAGATTAGGAAAGACTTCTTGTAGAAGGTGGGATTTTAGCTGGACCTTGAATGAAGCCAGGGAAGCCAGGAGGTAGCAAGGAGGAGGGAGAGAATTCCAGGCATGGGCAATAGCCAGTCAATGTGCCTGGAGTTAGAAGTTAAATATCTTGGGAGAACAACTTCAAGCAAGCCACTGTCATTGTATTTCAGAGTATGTGGAGGTGAGTAAGGTGTAAAGACTGAAAAGGTGGGAGTGGGCCAGGTCATGAAAGCCTGTGAATGCCAAATACGGAGATTTATATTTGTTCCTGGATGTAATGGGGAACTACTGGGGTTTGTTGAAATGAGAGGAAAAGGGAGGGATATGATCAGACTTATGCTTCAGGAACATCACTTTGATGAGTGCCTGGAGGATAGACTGGAATGGGGAAAGACTTAAGATAGGGAGACAAAGCAAAAAGGCATGAGGTGATGAGGGTATAGACCAATATAGTCTAGGTCAGAGGAGAGAAGAGGATATGTATGAGTGATATAACAAGGCAAAGTCAACAGGACTTGGCAACACAATGGATATAGGGAGTGAGAGAGTGAGGTGTCAAAGATGATACCTTGGTTGACTTAGAGGATGAACTATGGCGATTCCCTTAATGCTGATAGAAAAAACCAGAAAGAGGGGATGGTTTTGGATGGAAAGAAAATGAGTTCAATTTTGGACTTATTAAGACATCTATTGGACACACAGTTCAAGATATCTAAAAAGCAGCTGGAGATAAGCATCTGGTGGTTAAGAGAGAGCTTAAGGCTGGATGACAATATCTGCTAATCATTGGCACAGAGCACTGAAACTAAGGGGACAGAGGATATCACCAAGTGAAATAGTAGAGAGGGAGAAGAGAAGAGGACCCAGGAAAAAGTTCTGTACTGAGAGGTTAGGCCCCAGAAAGGGTGGGGAAAGGAGAAGCAGGGTGAAGTCTGGGAGGCAAGAAAAGGTGTCTTGCAGAAAGCGGGATTAATGGTGCATCTTCGAGGAAGCTACAAGGTAGAGGTGAGAAAGGAGAACATTTCAGGCATGGGGGACATTCAGTGAAAAGCAAGGAGGTACATACAGTTTTTATTACTAGCATTCTTGATAGTGATTTTGTAAAGGGATAGATGTAGTCATACTTCTAGGGCTGAGGAGTTATGATTTCATCAGTATCATAGTAGGTCTTCACCCTTCCTGGCCTTAGTAATCAGTTGAATGAGTAGCTTTTCATTCTTCAGTGCTGATTCATGCTTCAGGTCCAGGGTCACCCAGAGGTTCTCTAAGATATCTTCCACTTCTAGGATTCTAGGAGATCTTAAATGCTCCTTTTAGACAATACATGGTCTCCCTGTGGTTACAAAGGCTCCAATAATGAGAATTTAAGGATGTACAAGGCACATGACCATTTCCAATCCTCCCCAACAGGAAAAGGATCCACTATGGATACTATAAGTCTCTACACAGACATCTGTGTTGACTTTATGCTTATTTGACCAAGCCCTAGAGCAGCGGTTCTCAACCTGTGGGTCACGACCCCTTTGGGGGTCAAATGACTCTTTCACAGGGGTCACAGGGGTTGCCTAAGACCATCGGAAAACACATATTTCCAATGGTCTTAGAAACCGAGACACCACTCACCCACATGCAGATATGCCCACATCTGAGTATTAAAGGGTCACGGCATTAGGAAGGTTGAGAACCACTGCTCTAGAGTATTGCAGAGGCTCCTAAATAATGTCTATAATCACTCAAAAGAGTCTTATCTGACAGTCCAACACAGAAAAAAGTCAGGAGGATGAAGAATGCCTATTGTTCATACTGATAATGCAATGGAGAGACAATTAATCCATCAGGTTGCATATTTTTCATGGCTTAATGATGAGCTAGACAGAGCACTGAATAGGAAATGGAGAATGGGCTAGGTTTTCTCTGAGAAAATTTTCAGTGTTTTTTAATAAGTCCAGGCTTTTCTGTAAACAAAAGCCAACCATTTTAACATCAATATTCTGGTGATGCTGTTGTCTTTGGGTTATGGAATACCAGTCTACAAATAATGTGAATTACAGGTGTCCTCCAAACCGTTGAGAAGCTACTACTAACAATAACAGCTTTCATCTACAGGAGTTTTTAAAAGTGATTTAAATATGTTAATTCGTTTGATCTTCACCATAACCTTATAAGACAGATACTATTATAATTCCCATTTTACAAATGACAAAATTGAAAGAGAGGTCAAGTGACTTGCAAAGGGTCACACAGTGAAGTACTTTAGACAGAATTTTAACTAAATCTTCCTGCCTTCAAATCCTAGCCTGTGCTCACTGTGCCAACTACATGTTGCATTCTTAATGATTGTGAATAGACTGCTACCTCTTACCAATGAAGAACTGCTCAAGTGAAGTGGCGTTAACAGTATCAGAGAGATTTAAGAACAGAAAAGCAGATGAGCTTTGAAGTAGTAAGATTAAGGGATAAACTATGGTCAACCTGGACCGCTTGTATAATTTGTTAGTATCCACACAATGTCAAGAGGTGCAGTGGAAAATGCCTTATTATATTGAGTAGAATCCTGTTTATTTACATGACAATACAGAGAAAAACCATAAAACATATATAAGAATCTACGGATGGGATTATGATCTATGACATCAAATGACTTTGATGGAATAATATGTTTTTTGAACTATCAAAGCATTCCTTAATAGTATTCAAATAGTCTAAGAAACCACAAAAACATGCAAAATTTTTCATAGTATACTTATTAGGTATCTCAGTCTGATGCAGCTACTTTAGGACATTTTCCAATAAAACACAAGCTCCTGGATTACAGAGACTGCTTCATTTTTGTTTTTGAATCTTCAGTGCCTAGTGTGGCACCTGGCAGATGCCGCGTTTTAACAAAGGAATATTGATTGACTGGAGGCTTTTCCCAAAGAGGAACGACCCTCCAGTGATTCTAAAAGCAGTCGCCTTCATTATGGGAATATATTAATTCATATAAGAGAAGGTATGCCCCAAATGAAATACCCACAGGTCAGCTGGGCACAATCAACATACACTAATTCACTTCATTTCGATTCAATAAATATTTATTAAGTATCTGTTATGTTCCAGGCACTGTACTGAGCAAGGAGAGGGATAATTTAAATTACAAGCATGGAAGTTCCTAGAGTCTCAGGCATGATGAGCACGGTGTTGGACACACACTGGTGCTTAATAAATGCTTGCTGACTGATTGTTTTATATTCAGTCAATAGCAGAAGGAAAAGGGGAGTCAGAATGATAATCTTGTAATAGACCACTCTCTGAAATGAGCACATCCAGGTTACATTTCACTTCCATCGGGGTTGGTGTGAGGACTTGGGATGCCTGGGTTCTTTGTCCTTAACACAATCACATATCTATGATGCAGATGAAGATAATAGGTTTTATAGCAGTGGTTCTCAACCTGTGGGTCACAACCCCTTTGGGGGTTGAACGACCCTTTCACAGGGGTCACCTAAGACCATTGGAAAACACTATTTCCGATGGTCTTAGGAACCGAGACACTGCTCCTCTATCTGACTCCAGGAGGGTCTGCCCACATGCAGATATGCCCACATACAAGTATTAAAGGGTCGCTGCATTAGGAAGGTTGAGAACCACTGTTTTATAGCAAGGCTTTGTGGAAGCTGTTTGATTGATTTTCCATTGCTGAAGTCACAGGCAGAAAAAGTCTACGGAGTGTCCAGGAGCAAGGCTGCAACTTTCAAGTATAGACATAAAATACAAGATTCTAGAATATAATAGCCCAGCTTTCGATGGCTACAGAAAAGGAGCAGAGTGGGGGTATTGATAGAGAGAAGCAGGCAGGTCTGAAGCAGAGACAACCTATCATAAGTAAGTCTCATGGACCTCAAGTAGCACTTCTCCCCCAAACCACAGGTTTTTTCTCGGATTCACATTTTTGTACCTGCAGTAGTTAGCACATTGACAGGCATTAGTAGGCTTTTTAATAAATGCTTGTTGACTTGACTGATTATATTGGGTTAGACATGATTTAAGAGAAAAAACAAGGAATAGCAATAAGGAAAACTGGGTTCTAGTCCAGTTATTGAACTAAGGATTATGGATAAGTCACTTAACTACCCTGGGCCTCCTTTTCTTCACTTGTGAAATGAAATGTTTGCACCGTAAGTATTTGTAAGCTTTCTGATTCTTCTTCTAGCTCTATCATCTTCTGTTTCTTCTAAATTGACCTAGCATGAGGTTAAGGAAGATTGATCCATTTTTAAGTGGATTTGCTCAGTAAAAAATTAAGACGTTCTTTTAAAAATTATATATTTTTCATTTTCAATCCTATCCATATGGGATTTTTATAGTTCTGAACTTATAGAATTCAACTGAGCAATAATAATGATTATAGCCCTAGGGATCCTGCGTTAGGCACAGGAAAGATGGAAAGGATGAACAAAATGCTTGCCATTTAAAAGAGGCCACAGATCTAAAGGAGATCAATCAGGGAAGAAAGTAATTCAAAATTTAAACTTGAGCTTTTTACAAGACAAATTTATTAATAGTACAGTATCATGGAAAGAGGTAACATGGAGAGTAGATAAAGAGCAGGCCTTAGAACCAGGACACAGACAGTCTTATTGACCTGGGTCAAGTCACTTACCTTCTCAATGCTCCTAGGCAACTTTCTTCACCTAAGATTTCCAATGAAATCACAGTGTGAGTCCTTATCCTTATTCTTTTGTACTAGGGGACTGATTTATAATGTGTCATGACATATACAGATTGAAGGTAAGAAAATATAAATGATTATGTAAGCATTTAGCCATTTGGACAACAATAGAAAAATTATCTGGTAGGGAGAGGGGTGTTTGATGGAAATGAGTTTAAGCAGCCGACAGCGTCAGCTTCATGTGTAGGTGAATTTGCTTACTGTCTCAACAACTTGACTTAAGGAACTTCTCAGAATATTTTCACCACCTACCTGCTATGGCCTGACACTTTCAAAATTACTACTAATGAAATGGAGAACTGAGCAGAGGCTTGATCCCTCTAAGACCAAAGTGAAAATACATGTTAGAATAGTTAACAGGAAACATATGACTTAAAGGCTGAGATATGGACAGGACAGCGGACCTAGATGATATTCCCTGGTGGAGATACATCCTGAGAGTTGGCAGCTGAAGGTACCAGGTAAGAGAGGTCAAGCCTTGGATTCTAGAACATGAAGAATGGAAAAAGGACAAAGCAGAGATATGACAATTTTTCTATTTCACAGTTTTGCCATGGGTCAGGCCTGGATATGAAAAATGGCCTCCATGGGAAAAACAGGCAAATAAGCCTGGGCTTCTGGGGAAGACATAGAAGTGGGCAGAAGCAAATCAAGAAAAAGAAAGAAAATTGAGTGAAGTTATCATAAACCCATAGGCCAGCCAACAGGCAACCAGGAATGGCACTAGTATTTATCATCAACGCTTAATCCAGCGACAAGGGGGGAAAAAGAAAGGAGAACCTGAGGAAGAATTTGACTTCCATCTACCCAGTACTGAACAGAGGAGAAAACGCTCTGGAAATAGTTAACCAGGATGTATTTCCATATTGGCAAATACTTTGTTGTGGGAACAGGGCTTCCTTCTTTGTTTATAACAACCTGCCATTTAAGATGAATCCAGCCATGGTGCCTACTTCATTCCCTATTTACCAAATATCACCCCATTGCCCAGCTAAATACAATGCTGCCCACACCAAAGACCATGTGTTGGTAGAACTTCTATTATGAGACCCTCCTATCCTGACCGATAACTGCCTCTCTCAGAATACTGTTTCTAAACATCTCCAGACACCATGTTTCATTACAGTCTCTCTACTCTTTAAATATCACTTCATAGCCTGGCCAACACCCTGTAATTACTTGTGTACCCTTTCTTTCCCTCTCCCTCCAGTTTTTGGAACCCTAAACAAGGAGGGCCACATCCATTCTGCCACTGTTCCTGGATAGGGTGTGTAAGTCTGTTCTATTATGGCTCTGTTTATCATCCAGGAAATTTTCTGAAGAAAAATATTCTTCCTCAGATATCCTTCTCTTTTATATATTGTCTCCTTCATTAAAATGCTCCTTGAAGTAAGAAGCTTTAATACTTATAACCCTAGAGCTAAGCACAGGTATTGGCTCAAAATTAAAGTTTCATAAATGCTTTTTTTATTCATTCATTCATGTATTTATTCACAAAAAACTGCCTTCCCTGGAACATAATGGACACTTAATAAATACCTGATGATTGATTGAGTCTGCTAATTAATCTAATTTATACTGACACTGGGAAGGTTTTTGTCTAAATGTATTGCTGTTTAAAAATTTTTTGAGTGACCTATATATCTTCTTGTGAATTTTATGAGATTACATTGAAAGGGTTAAGGGCCATATAATCTGTGTATTGTAATATGTTGCATTTTATAATCAGTATATCATAAAGTTTTGAAAACAAAACTGATTTAATAAGTGGGTTAAGTTTAAGTACAGCCTGTAATTAATATTAATGAATTATGCAAATATAATGTCTAGAAAAGCAAAGAAAGATGCAGTTTGTTTTCTGCTAAAAAAAAAAGGAAGACATTTTTAAAGGTTGTCTTCTTCCAGTTTATAGGGGAATAATATCTAGGATATGACCATATATACAGGATATCCCAAAAGACTTGATGTCATCTTAATCCATAACACTTATGATGTTCAGCTTATAGAGTTGTATAAGAGAATTCATCATATATGTGCTCAAATTTGCTACAATACTCTGAATCATCTAAAAAACTTAGGATACTGTAGAGAGATGTAAGCAAACAGTACACTAGTTCTAGTTAACTGAATTGTTCAACTACTGTACTAAAGAATGTACATTAATCTGTTTTACTCTTGCTTTACCTTTTCTCTGAGCCTAGGAAATTAGCTGGAGCAGAAACAGAGACTCACTGAAATCAACATTCATTCGATTTGTTTGTTCATTTATTCATTTGTTCTACAAGCATTTCTTAAACATCAGTGTCTAACTCAGCAATTCTCAACCTGTGGGTCACGACCCCTTTGAAGGTCGAACGACCCTTTCACTGGGGTCACCTAAGACCATCGGAAAACACATATTTCCGATGGTCTTAGGAGCTGAGACACTGCTCCTCCATCCGAATCCAGGAGAGTCTGCCCACATACAAGTATTAAAGGGTCACAGCATTAGGAAGGTTAAGAACCACTGGTCCAACTGGCGAAGAAAAATTTGAGATAAGACACATTGTAGGAAAAGAAGAAAATAATGACATTCCTTTTTGGAAACATATTATTCTAAGTGGTCTGGGTGAAGATGGGAGGAATTCAGACTTCAAATTGCTTTCTAAAACAATTACTATTATTAGGAACAGCTATTAACAGTTCACTTCAGAGGTATATTTGAACTGTAGTATAAAAGTACACTTTCCAATACAATTAGTAGTATATATTTGTGACACACATTAGCATAACAGTGAAGAAGCTTCTAGTGCAGATTATGGAATCGTTTCTCCTAGATACATTAAAATGTAGGGCAAATGTGTTTTCAGGGCAGCATAAACTATATTAAATAGGTTTTTGCTATAGCCTGAAAAGATGTGTTAGGGCAACCAAGACTATTTGTGACTTTTGTCGACAACGTTAAAGTCTTGAAATTCATATTAAGGCAGTCTTGAAAAAGTTTTTCAAAGAGAATTAGACCTCCTCAAAGTTCTTTTTGGCCAGTAGTAACTTGCAGTACATCTGTTCATATTTAACAATTACATTCCTTCCCTTCTGCTAGCCACCCCCACTCTTTTTTTTTTCCTTCTCTCTCTAGGCAAAGACTTATTTAAAATTTGCCTATTGCAAATGTACTCAATGTTTTCCTATAGATAACAACTGCTATGAAAACCTAGCAATGAAAACAGGGAAGAAGGTTTATATTATCACCTTACTTGTACAACCAATGCCAGATTTTCATTAGGCCCACCCTTGGGACCAGCCATGGGAAAAATTGTGAAGCTACTGAAGTTTGTACCTGTCACTGGCACAATTTCCCTTTCTGAATACATGCTGTCCTCCTCTTGCCTATGCAGTGGTTTATTATTCTTGAAGGCAAAGAAATGTAATGGAACATTCACCAGAGAAGGAGTCAGAAGACCTGGTTCTAGGCCTACCTCTGATATCTACTATCCATGTAAATAGGAATGGGCAACCTCACTGGGTTTTCTCTTTCCTTCTTTGTAAAATGGGAGTAATGACTATCCTTCCTTACGTGACTGAAATGAGCAGGATGCGATTTAGTAGAAAGTACTGTGACTATAGTCAGGAGAGACTAGACTTCAAATTCTGAATGCAATATATTCTAAATGTGTAAGAATGGTCAAAATACTTGGTGCCTGAGCCTCAGTTTCCTCATCTCTAAAATAGGAAGATTAGTATACTATGGTATATAACTCACTGGTTTGCTATGAGTTTCAAATGAGTCAAATATGTAAAAATATTTGCAACCCTTACAGCACTAAATCAACATCAGCTATGATTGCAAATGAGATAATGTATATGAAAGGACTTTGAAAATGGTAAGGAACAATAAAAATGTAAGATGTGAGGTAATAATGTCAATGTCAAATAGAAAGAGATCCCTGAAGACTGTATATAGAATTAGAAAACCACATATTAACATTATTTATGTAGTATTGTATTTTAATTTATTTTGTTAAACATTTCTCAATTACATTTTAGCTAGATTCCTGACTGCATTCAGAAGTTTTGTGGGCTGCATGTTCTGAAAGCTCATTTGACCAATGAAAGGTATCATTATCATTTTAAGATTGCATCAAAATTAACTTTTCCTATTTTTTTTGAGACCACTCAGCTATGAACTCGCATGTTAATCTATTATCTTATAACATTTGTAAAGAGTCAGTGGCACCTGAGATTCTATTATAAAATAATATCCAGAGAAACTACAACAGAGAGTGATGTAGATGGTATTTACTAGGAGTTGTAAAGATATAAAGGGAAGAGTTTCCTTCTAAGTAACTGCAAGGGGCCTAAGGGTCTAAATTTAAGTGACTATTTTATTTTTCATGAATGCTATTTTATATTCTAAATTTTATTTCCTTCAATTTATCATTCAAATTTATCTTTTAAATTTGTCAAATGTTGGATAAAAAAGAGGAGTTTTGAAAATGTACTAGGTGAAATCATACAATAAGTTTCCCAAGATCTTCTTAGTTGAGAATAATCAGGAGTAATTCCACAAACCATATGTAGGCCTTTTGTGTCACATAAGGACTTCTGACACAAACAATACATATAACTTGCCTCTGTACTAGTCTAAAGATTTGTGTTAAGAAAGCATCATCTATATCCTACATCTTGCCAGGCAGTCTGTAGAGTATTCTCACAATGATATTGCCTTTGTTTCTACAAACTTTGGTTTGATCTAAATATTGTCCACTATATTTCTAGCTTCACTTTTGTGAATTTCTACATAGCTATTTATTTTCTGGTCATATATTAATACCACCACTTTTATCAGGTGTTTTTCTTTAAAAAAAAAAAAAGCAATTTCATTGCTATATTCTAGTAATGAGTGCCATTCTATCAAATCTTGGTGATATGTATAAAATCATATTTATTTCCTTAAATTAGAATTTTGCTTTTACTTAGCTCATTTCTCAAATGTATGCATTTTCTTGTAAACATCAGGGATTATAAATATTGATTAAAAATGTTCCCTAGTTATTTTCTCTTACAAATTGCTGGAGATCTCCATAATTTCAATTATTTTATTTTTTCCCCAATTACATGTAAAAACAATTTTTATATTTCTTTTTTTTAAATTTGAGTTCCCAGTTTTCTCCCTCTTCCATTGGCCTCCCCCTTCATTGAGAAGGTGAACAGTTGATATGCAGTCATGCAAAACGTATTTCTGTATTAGTCATATTGTGAAAGAAAACACAGAAAAAGAGAGAGAAAAAGAAAGAAAGAAAAAAGAAAGAAAAGAAGGAAGAAAGGAAGGAAGGAAGGAAGGAAGGAAGGAAGTATACTTTGATCTGCATTTAGACTCCATCAGTTCTTTCTCCAAAATCCTTTGGAATTGTCTTAGATCATTGTATTGTTGAGAACAGCTAAGCCATTCACAGTTGGTTATTATATAATATTGCTGATACTGTGTATAGTGTTCTTCTGGTTCTGCTCACTTCACTGAACCAGTTCATATATGGCTTTAAAGGTTTTTCTGAAAGCATCCTGCTTGTCACTTCTTATAGCATAGCAGTATTCAATCATAATCACATACCACAACTCATTCAGTCATTCCTTAATTGATGGGCATCCTCTCAATTTCTAAGAGCTATTATAAATATTTTTGTACACATAGGTTCTTTCCTTTTCTTTAAATCTCTTTGGGCAACAGACCTAGTAGTACTATTGCTGGGTCAAAGGGTATACACAGTTTTAGAGCCTTTTGGGCATGGTTCCAAATTGTTCTCCAGAATGGTTAGATGAGCTCACAACTCCACCAACAGTGCATTAGTGACTCAAATTTCCAACATCCCCTCCAATTTTTGTCATTTTCCTTTTCTTTCACATTATTCAGTCTGATACATGTGAGGTGGTATCTCAGAGTTGTTTCAATTTGTATTTCTCTAATAAGTGGTAACTTAGAGTATTTTTTCATATAATTATAGTTAGCCTTCATCTGAAAACTGTCTGTTCATATCCTTTGACGATTATAAATTAGGGAATGATTTGTCTTCTTATAAATTCTGCTCAGTTCTTTTAATTTGAGAAATGAGGTTTTTATTAAAGAAATTTAGTTTAAACCCCACTCCACCCCGACATTTTCTGTTTTCCTTCTAATCTTGGCTGTATTGGTGTTGTTTGTGCAAAATTTTTTTAATTTAATGTAATAAAAATAATAAATTTTGGATCCTGTAATGATTTTTATCTTTTCTTTGGTCATATATTATTCCTATATGCATAAATCTGACAGGTAAACTAATATGTGCTCCCTTAATTTGCTGATTATAAGTCTAAATTGTATGATCCACTCTGCTATCCACGTCCTTTTTATGGGTGGGTTCATTCTATACACATTTACTGTTATGATTAATTGTGTAATTACCTCCATCCTACTTCCCCCCTGCCTGTTTTTCTCTCTTTCCTTTCACCTTGTCCCTCCTCAAGTGTTTTGCTTTTGACCACTGCCTTCGCTAATCTGCTCTTCCTTCTATCAGCTACCCACCTACCCCTTATCCTTCTCCCTTCTTACTTCCCTGTTGGGTAAGATAGATTCCGATGCTGAACTCACTTTGTGTATTATTCTCTCTTTGAGCCAATTGAGAATAAGATTCATGCATTGCCTGACACCTCATCTTCCTCTCCACTATAAAAGCTCTTCTTTTATATCAGATAATTTACCCCATTCAACCTCTCCCTTTCCCCTTCTCTTAGTGCATCTGTCTTTCTCATCCCTTAATTTTATTCTTTTTTATATCAAATTCAAATCACACTGATGCCTTTTTGTCTATGTATAGTCCTTCTGCCATAATAACAATAAATTTGTTAAGAGTTACAAGTACTATCTTCCCATACAACAAAAATGTAAACATTCTAACCTTATTGGCCCACTTATAATTTCTCTTTCATGTAACTTTTCTTGAATCTTGTATTTGGAAGTCAAATGTTCTAATCAGCTCTGGTCTTTTCATCAGGAAGGCTTCAAAGTGTTCTATTTCATTAAATATCCATTATTCTCCCTGAAGAGTTATACTCAGTTTTGCTAGGTAGGTGATTCTTTGTTGTAATCCTAGCTCCTCTGCCCTCTGGAATATCACATTTCAAGCCTTCCATCCTTTGATTTTGAAGCTGCTAAATCTTGTGTGATATTGACTATGGCTCCAAACATTTGAACTGATTCTTTTGAGCTGCTTGAAATATTTTTTCCTAGACCTGGGAGCTCTGGAATTGGCTATAATACTCTTGAGAGTTCTCATTTAGGGATCTCTTTCAACAGGTGATTGGTGAATTATTTTAATTATTATTTTATCCTCTGGTACTAGGATATTAGAGCAGTTTTCATTGATAACTGCTTGAAAGATATTACCTAGGCTATTTTCTTATTATGGCTTTCCAGTAGTCCAATAATTCTTAAATTATCTTTCATCAATCTATTTTCCAGGTTAGTTGTTTTTCCAAATTGATCATTCATATTTTCTTGTATTTTTTCATTCTTTTGATTTTTTAAAATTGCTTCTTGTTATATCATGAAGTCATTAGTTTCTACTTGCCCAATTCTAATTTTTAAGAAATTATTTTCTTTTTAAAAAAATAATTTTTTTAAAGTTTCAACATTCACTTCCATAAGATTTTGAGTTACAAATTTCTCCCCAGCTATCCCTAACCCCTACCCCAAGATAACAAGCATACTGACTACCCCTTCTCCCGATCTGTTCTTTCTTACGTCCTCCCCCACTAAAAACCCCCTTACGTTCTTGTAGGGCAAGATGGATTTCTCCTCCCTATTGCTCATATATCTTATTTCCTGGTTGCATATAAAAAACAATTCCTAACATTTGTTCTTAAAATTTTGATTTCCAGATTCTTTTTCTACCTCCCTCCTCACCCACCCCCACTGAGAAGACAGGCAAATTTCTATAGTAGTTATACTGTGAAAGACTAACTATATTTCCCTCCATCCTATCCCACCCTCCACTTATTATATTTTTTCCTTCAACCATGTCCCTTTTCAAAAGGGTTTGCCTCCAGCTACCCTCTCCCACAATCTTCCCTCCCTTCTATCACTCTCCCTCTTATTCCTGTCCCCACTACTTTCCTGTAAGGTAAAATACCCAATTGAGTGTGTATGTTATTCCCACCTTAAGCCAAAACCAATGAGAGTAAAGTTGACTCAGTCCCTGTCACCTTTCTGCTCTTCCTCTACATTGTAACACTTTTCTCTTGCCTCTTTTATGTCAGATAATTTACTCTATCTCTCCCTTTCTCCTCCCAATATATTCCTATCTCACCTCTTAATTTTACTTTTTAGATATCATCCCTTCATATCCAACTCATCCTGTGCCCTCTGTCTATGTATACATGTACACATGTATACACAAACATACACATATACCCTCCTGTACATACATATATGTATGTATCCACATATATATTCCCTTCGACTATCCTCATACTGAGAAAAGTCTCATGAGTTATAATTATTGTTTTTCCATGAAGGAATGTAGAGAGTTCATCTTTAATAAGTTTCTTATGATTTCTTTTTCCTGTTTATCTTCTCATGTTTTTCTTACTTTTTTATGTGAAAGTCAAATTTTCTGTTCAGCTCTAGTCTTTTCCTCAAGAATGCTTGAAAGTCCTCTATTTCATTGAATGTTCATATTTTCCCCTGAAACATTATACTCAGTTTTGCTGGGTAGGTGATTCTTGAAGGTTTTAATCCTAGCTCTTTTGACCTCCAGAATATCATATTCCAAGCCCTCTGATCCCTTAATATAGAAACTGCAAGATCTTGTGTTATTCTGATTGTGTTTCCACAATACTGAAATTGTTTCTTCCTGACGGCTTATAATATTTTCTCCATGACCTGGGAACTCTGGAATGTGCCTATAATATTTCTAGGAGTTTTCTTTTTTGGATCTTTTTCAAGAAGTGATAGGTGAATTCTTTCAATTTCTATTTTGCCTTCTGATTCCAGAATATCATGGCAATTTTACTTGATAATTTCTTCAGATATGATGTGTAGGCTCTTTTTTAGATAGTGGCTCTCAGGTAGTACAATAATTTTTAAATTATCTCCTCTGGATCTATTTTCCAGGTCAGTGGTTTTTCCAATGAGATACTTCAAATTGCTTTCTATGTTTTTCATTTGTTTAGGTATGTTTTATAGTATATTGACTTATCATAAAGTCATTATCTTCCATTTGCTCCAGTCTAATTTTGAAGGAATTATTCTCTTGAGTGAGTTTTTGAAATTCTTTTTTCCATCTGGCCAATTCTGCTTTTTAAGGCATTTTTCTCCTCATTGGCTTTTTGGAGCTCTTTTGCCATTTTAGTTAGTCTGTTTTTAAGGTGTTATTTTCTTCAGTCAGATTTTTGACTCATTTTTTATGATTTTCTTGCATCATTCTGATTTCTCTTCCAATTTTTCCTCTACTTCTCTTGCTTGATTTTCAAAATCTTTCTTAAGCTCCTCCATGGCCTGTGACCAGCTCATATTTTTCTTGGAGGCTTTTGATGCAGGAATTTTGACTTTGTTGTCTTCTTCTGGTTCCATGTTTTGATAGTCTTTGTCCCCCGAAATGGATTCTATAGTCTGATTGCACTTCCTCTGTTTGCTCATCTTGCCAGCCAATTACCTGACTTTTGAGCTCTTTGCTGTGGTAGAACTCTGCTTCCAGAGTAGAGAGTGCTGTGTTCCAAATTTCTCAGGTTTTGTGCAGATGTTGTCAGAGTTTTTTCCAGGCACCTGCCTCAGAACTGTGAGGAGCACTTTCTCTCTACAGCTTCAATAAGGTCTGCTACAACAACACTCCTCACCCCAGGACTACCACCCAATACTGCAACCCAGATTCAAACAAAACAAAGCAAAAGAATCCTGCCTCAGTGCCTGCAGAGAGATTCCTGCAAGTGCCCTTTGGGTAGTCATTTGTCCCTCTAGGATTTGTAAGCCTGGAGCCAGAAGCAGCAGCAGTGGCAGCAGTTGCAGCTGACATCACCTTTGCTGCCCTGGGGCCTCAGGCTGGACTGTGCTCTTCTCTCACTCAGGATCCACAGGGCCTACTGACCTTTTACTTTTTCTTTGGTGTTTATGGGTTGAGAATTCTGGAAACCACCACAGCTGCCAGTGATTCACTCTCATGCTCTGGCCAGTCTGTGTCATTGGTTTGGGCCTGTACTACTCCTGCAGGATTGTGCTTGGCTCCCAGCCTGGTGCAATAGACCCCTTCTGTTGGCCTACCAGGCTGCCTTCAGTGGGAGATTTGTTTCTCTCTGTCACTTTGTGGGTTCTGTAGCACTAAAATTTGTTTAGAGTCATTTTTTGTAGGTATTGGGGGTGGTTGGAGTGGGAACTCAAGCAAGTTCCTGCTTAGACTCTGCCATCTTGCCTCCACCCTGGAGTTATTTTCTTACGTGAGCTTTTGTACCTCCTTTTCATTTGGCTATATGTGTGTTTTAATGAATTTTCAGTAACTTTTTGTACATTTTTTCATTTGGTCAATTCTGCTTTTTAAGGAGTTTTCTTTTCTATGGATTTCTATATATCTTTTACCATTTGATCTATTGGGGTTCTTTTTTTTTTAGATGCTATTTTCTTCAGCATTTATTTGTGCCTTTACTGTAATTTTCCCTCTATTTTTTCTTCTACCTCTCTTATTTGACTTTTTAATCCTTTTTAAGCTCTTCCAGAAATTCTTTTTGCAACCTGAGACCAATTCACATTTTTCTTTAAGCCTTTATATGTAGCTTTTTGTCACTGTTGTCTTCTTCTGAGTTTGTGTTTTGATTTTCCCTGTCAGCATAGTAATTCTATGGTCAGTTTCTTTTTTTGTTGTTTGCTCATTGTTCCAGTCTACTTCTTGATTTTTAATTTTATGTTAAAGTTGGGTTCTGATCCCAAGGTGCAGGAGGCATTGTCCTAAGTTTTAGGTTTTTTTATGTTCCTATTTTCAGAGCTAGTTCTGGGGGTACGTAAGTTTCCAGCTCTCCCAAGGTCGTATGATCTAAAGAGAGGTGTGGTTACTGCTTTTCTGGCATGTGTTCTGGTCTGTGAGCAACCACAGGCATTCTTTTCTACCCTGGAAGTGTGTCCTGGGTCCCCATTCCTGCTAGTGCTTCTCCTTCTCCTGGGACTGTGATCTGGACCTGCATATGAGCAATGCAAAAGAATTCTGCTCCTACTGCCAGCAAATGGTCCCCTGTAATCTCCTTATTACCAGTTCTCTGACCCCCTTACCATCTGTGGGACGAGTACTCCAGAATTCACTGCCTTTGATTCAGTTGCCCCCAAGGCCTACTGTTGGCTTGCTGGGGTACAGTCGGCACTGGACTGAGCTTGACTCTCACGCTGGTGAGAAAGACTTTTCCTGCTGAGCTAAGTTGCTTTGGTCTGGAAAACTGTTTTATCCCATCTTTTGGTTGGTTCTGCTGCTGCAGAATCAATTTTTAAGGTGTTATTTTAACATTGTATGGGAATTTTGGGTAGCTGAGGTAAGTTGCTGCCATTACTCAACTATGTTAGCTATGCCTCTCTTCCAACTGTTTTTGTAGGTCTTTTGTCTTATTTTGTATTCATGTTTATTCTAGAAATATTTTTTTAACCTCTTCTTCTAATTGTAAAAGGGCTCCTCTTCAAGTCAAAGAGGCCCCCAACACTGGCAGGAATGAAGGCTTAATTTGGTTATATGGACCATATATCATATTTCCAGGAACAAGTACACCCCTGGTTTAACTACCCTCTATATTACTGCTGCTACCTACCCTCAGCCCCCACTTTCTGTTTTGCCACTACCAGTCCCCTAGACCAGGGAAAAGATCTTATAATATGGCTCAGATTAACTAGACAATATATACAAGTATTACAAATAATTTCAATAAAGAGAGATCATTATGGAGCAGCTAGGTGGTGCAGTGAATAGAGCACTGGATCTGGAGTCAGGAGGACCCGAGTTCAAACCCCACCTCAGACACTTGACACTTAGTAGCTGTATGACTCTGCGCAAGGTTTAACCCTAGCTGCTGAGAGTGAGAGAGAGAGAAAGAGCATTTACAACTGGGTGACAAGAAAAGGATTCAAGCAAGAGATGGCACCTGAGTTATACAATGAAGTAAACTGAAGAATATAACAGGCAGAAAGAAGTGAGGAGTTAGTTAATTCCAGATATAGATAACCATCCATCTCCCGGGAAACAGGAATGCTGTGTATCAGGAATGACTCCAAAGGCACTTTGACAGTCACACTATAATGAGGTAACCACTCAAATTCTTTCACCAATTTCTTGGGAAGCACAATTATCTTGTCTTTGAATCACACCGAGTTGGCCAGTGACTAATAGGAAGACAAGAATACTGAGAACCTTGCAAATAAATAGAGCAGTTTCTTTTGTCTTTTATATCTCCTGGATCTCAAATAGTTTGTAACAGTGAGCCTGGACACCCACTGTCTGAACTTCAAGTGTTACATTTCACTCATTCTCCCAGGATTCTCTCATACCTTACAAGGAAGTTGATGTGTCTCACCTCTGCCATTGGCTCAAGCACTTAAGCCAAGTAAGTACTTAAAAAAAAACAACAAAGGAATATTTACTTTAAAGGTACAGTAAAAAAATAAAAATACTAAAATTCTTCCCTCCTAGTACCTGAGAGGCATAATCACCTCTCTCTAGTCTCTGGGGAAGGATGGAGGTTAGATTCACAGCTTAACTCAGTTCCTTTATAGCACAGGTTCACAAAAGTTCTAAGCCCAAAGCCTCTCTCCCTACTACATAGGCTCAAGTCACAGACACCCTAGTTTTTTAGGGCTTTCTTGTTGGTCTAGCAACAACATCTAGCTTGGAATCCTGGCTGCAAGATCACCAGGGTTCAAGTTCCACAGTCTAGGAAGTCCCTTTCTTGTGCCTGCAATTAAAAAGAAAAATACAAAATGGCCCAAAGCACCAAAACACCTGATTCCCAGGACCACAGGCCCTGGCAAAAAGTGACCCTTCTTCCACACCTAGCTCTGTGCATGGTGCAAGTGCTACATGTCAACGGGAACTACACTCCCTCGACACAACTGGAAAGAAAGAATGACACTGTTCCACTCTGGGAATTTTAAAGACATAGCCTATTCTGGCTGTTCAGCCAATGGAAAAAGCCTGCTGCTACCCAAGTGATAAGGGAGAATGTATTCTCCCAGAAATAGGTCTCTACCATCTCCCACATGGTTGCCTCTATCTTAGGTGATCTGGGCATGCACCGAAGCTTGCTTATAAGGCTATCTCTGGAAAATTCCTGAAAAATTCTACAGCCAATTGTCATTATACCATGCATATTTTCCACATCATCAAGTCATCTCCAGGCATCTGGGACACTAAGCTTAAAACTACTCCTGATAAGCCCTGATAATCTGCTATGTGACTCATTAAAATGAGCTTGCGCCGCTAGCTGTCAGCCTGGCCTCATTAAACAATCACTGAATTACAAATACATTGAGGCATTTGACCATAATATTTCAGGCTGTCATTCACTTCTCCATATGCCCTCTGTTCTCCTGGAATTCTATCAGGAGTCCAGTAAAATGCTCATATATTACCCATTCCCTTTCTTGAGAGGGCATTGCTCTTCGTCTTTTTCATAAGTAATGAGAAGTTCTATTTGCCTTATTAATGTATTATGGTCTTTTAAATAAATAAATATCTTCTGCTACTGAAAAAAAAACTAAGCTCCCCGGCAACAACCCAAACAAATGAAAAAAAAAAAAAGGCTCGTGTTTTTTTTTGTTTTGGGAAGAATTTCTTTTTTTTTAATTTCTCCACGACTAATAACAAATGTAGAAAGAGCTTTGTGAAAAGTGGTTTCTGCCTGTCTACAGCAATGTACACTGCTGTTTAAAACATAACTTAGCTTTCAGATTTTAAAATATCTTGGAAGTTTTATGCAAGTATAAATAAGAAAGCATCTGTTGTTCTCCATAGAAAACCTGTTATGCCTCCTTAAGAGGGGATTTTTAGCTTCTTAACATTCAATCCTCATTTCTATAAATTACAATAGCTTCTCTAAGAATATTTTTCAAATTCTTAATCAGAGTAAATGCCAAAGACACATGTATTAGCTACTCAAAATTTAAATTTATTGTACATACAAGCTTTTTGCAAAGAAAATCTAGCACATTTTGGATGAATATCAAAAGTTGTATTTTTATCACCATATTCCTTTAAGATCTAAAAATGAGAATGTTAACTTGTTTTATATTAGGTTCCATGACATTTTCTGGAATGCTAAGTTCCATAAAATTCAGCACAGCCATTTACATAAGACATGAGAGTTTTTTCACAAAGCTAATTCTGATATGCTAAAATGTCAATGTCAATTTGAAATCCTATTAATGTTGGAAAAGTAATTCTTTGCCATGGATACTGAGAAACATGAGTCATTTCCAACTTTAAATATGTTTTTACATTTTATTAATCTCCAAGGTACTTCTTGAGTAGAAATATCACCTTGAAAGGCTTACATCACTGAAAATTCATAATGGTATTTGGAGGTACCCTGGCAAATCTTTTGAACACAGAATTATTTCAACTATCTGTAAACAAGCAGGATACCCCTGCCTAAGGTATATAAGTCCAACAAATGGAAGCTGCAAGATTTAATTCTTCTCAAACCATTCTGTCTTGTCTTTATTTCCTCATCTATTTCATAGTTTCTCTCCTCTGGAGTTGAGATAAATTGTAATAATTGCAAATGGGTTTGTATGTTGTTGTTTTTTTGCAGTAATCAAATAAGAAAATTTAGATTTTAGTTCAATAATTTTCTAGTAAATTATTAATAACTTTATTTAAGTTCATGAGACACTACAGTAGGTTAAGTATTAAAAGAAGAGTTAAACCATAGTTCTGACCATGGCAAATTTACAATTTATTAAAGCAAATGACATTATGGTTAAAGACATTCAGGATATAGTAACTCATTTCATTAAATATTTAGATTAAGTGTGTATATATAGTAAAACTAAATGTTTTTAGTGATGAGGTGAATGAAAGTGACAATCATCATCCCCCTTACTAACAAAAAAAATCCTGACTATCGTGAAGTGCTTTTTAGACAAAATAAAAAAGATAATTTAATATTGATATTTTGCATTACCCATCTTTCTATCTGTAACATAAATATTTTAAGAATTCATTAAAGAAATTTACTAATATTTATGAGATTTCAGTAAAAGTTTTCTTTGTTTTTCATGGATGTAATTACGCATTACTGCTGCCCAAACAAAAATTGAAACATAATTTACAGCTGACTTGGATAGTGGGATTATGTCTCATGTAACACACATACAAACATTATGTATACATATAAGTATGTATATACATACATGTTTAGGAGATGATAGACATGTGTGAGCTAGAGATAGAAATATAAGTGTATATACTCACATACATGTGTTTATGTGTGTGTGTATGAAAAAAAGAGAGAGAAAGAGAGAGAGTGAGAGAGAGTGAGAGAGAGAGGAGAGAGAGAGAAAAAGAAAGAGAGGAGAGAGAGAAAGAAAGAGAGAGAGAGACAGAGAGAACATACATTTTAGCTGTGTGACTCTAAGTAAATCATTTGACTTTAGTCCTCTAGGCAGCTCTCTAAGACAATAAATCCTAAAGGAGCCCTGCACTGGGAAAAGAAAACTCATCTGGGAATCCCCTTTATAGTGAAATCACAGATCCATTTCTTAAACCTATCCCAACAATTTCAGAACCAATTATATAATTGCATCATGGGAAAGTGTCATTCTTAATAGCAGATGGAATTTAGACTTTCAGGGATTTTTATAGTAATTATTATTACTTTTATAGGTGATACTGTTCAAAGTATAGTTAGGATATTAAGAAGTATATCAAGGATACAGCAAAAATAAACATCGTTCCTTCTGCAATGTTTCATGTAAGTCCAATTTTAGAAATATTTGGTTCTTTAAATTTATAACTATCCTAAATTGTTAATACTCATTCGTAGGCATGTATATGAACGTGCATGCATTCACATATATATGTACAAATAGGGGCAGCTTTGTATTCTGTTGGTAGAACTCTAAGTTAAAGGTACGTCAACAGAACAGAGATAATTCATAAGGAAATATTAAAAACTCAGTACTGAATCCAAAGCCATAACTAAGATCTATCACCTTGGCAGCCTGCTATCACAAAAAGGTTGCCATTAATTAAACTAAGAAACTACTTACACTCTTAATAATCCAACCAATGACGTGAGAAGAGGGGTAAAGTAAAAGCCTACTAAATGCATCTTTATCAAGGAAGGTGCTAACATAAATCAAAGATATACAATGGGATAAGTCATGAAGGAAGGATAAGGGTCAACATAAAAAAAATGAAATCAAACTAAACAGTGGTAAAATACACAAACTAGTTAAATACTGGTAGAAGAAACTGGAACTTTGTGGCTTGCTGTTGTGTTTTTCCCCCTGAGGCTCTGATTCTTCTGCCCATTTTTGGTACAGAACATTACCAAAAGGTAAGGCCTTTCAAAAGAGCAATCAAATAAAATGTGAAGGGTTGGAGGAAACTATTAACTTCGGAGGACCCATAAAGAATTTTTTATTGGGGGGAGGGTTAGCAGATATCTTAGATGAGGGTCCTCATTTGGTTGGGAGGCAATTTCAGCTGCAGAAAACTGGGTTAGTCAAAATAGGTTAAGAGAAAGGAATCGAATTGGGTAGAATTTACTTTCAGTTCTAGAATCAAGGCAAGGGGAAAAACCAGTTCCTCTTAGATTTAGTTCAGTTCATCAGGATAATAAAGGATTCAGGACAGCCAGAAATCCTATTCAATAATAAAGATTATTTGGAAGCTTTCCTGGAGCTTCTCTTATGCTGCACTATGTATATGTACGTTGAACATGGGTGTGCATATACAC
>CM053580.1:195204645-195235522 GCA_028627135.1 Pseudochirops cupreus | reverse complement strand
CTCTCTCTCTCTCTGCTGGCTTCAGTCTCCAGGATTATTCCTTCAAGGGGAGCAAAATTCCAATTCTGTCTGTCTGTCTCTGGAATTCTTGCTTATGTACACACCTCAGCCAATCCCCTTCTTCCACATCAACAGGGGCTCAGCCAGTCCCCTTCTTCCACATCAACAGGGGCTCAGCCAATCCCCTTCTTCCACATCAACAGGGGAGTTCATGCCTTCTCAACAGTGGGACAGAGTTTGCACCTTCCACACTTAGCACTAGTGCTAAGTATCCTGCTAAACTGATTACTATTACAATAATATATTTTTTGTTTGAGGGTACTAATGGTACAACCACAATCATGTAGAATTCTGTGATATTTTTTTTTTTTACATTGCAAAGGGTTTCCCTACTGGAAAATGTTGGAATCCACTAGACTAAAAGATCTTTTATATTCCCTTCCCCTATCACATTTCATTTAGCTAGTGTGGTATGCAGAAAGCACAGTGTTTGGAGTTATAAAATCAGTTGTAAAGCATTGGCTGAACAGTGTTTGCCTTTGTGGCAGCCCCACATAAGAATTTGATTTATCTTCAGCTGTTATTTGGTGTAGGGTTTGGCTAGTTGAGTACTTAATATGGAGGTAAAATGTTGCTAATGTTAGAACAAGAAGTGTTATCTTCCATGTTTCATGTGAATTGTTGATGATTATACCATACATCTCTCATGTGGTGAACAGAAACATAAAAATATGCTGTATCTAAAGGTTTTTTTTTAATCCAAAGAAAAGATAGTATAGTTTAAAATATTATTTTATGGCTCTTCCTGTTGTGCACACTTTTCCCTTTATGGTAGTTTCTTAGATTCAGTTACTCTTACGAACTTTACTTTTAAGCCAAATGAGATGCCTCTGTAGAAAAAACCCTGGATTATGAGTGTTCTAAATTTTTTCACTTAGTACTGCTTTCTCTGTCTCTTGTCTATATAAATGTTCTTTGAAGGAAAAGAAAATAAGATGCAAAAATGCTGTCTTGTAAATTAAGAATCACCATTTAATTATATCATTGTCTAGAGGAGGCATCTTGATACACTGGTCTGAGGGCTGGACTTGATATCAGAAAAATCTGGATTTACATCCTTCCTCTTATATGAGATAAAGACCCCCGAAGACCCTTACCCAAATAAACTCAGAGGGTTCTCCAGGTAGGAACAGAAGATCTTTATTCTAAAGACAAGTCTCACGAGAGTTGGGTGTCACTCATCCCAGACAGGCCTGGGATAGGGCGGCACCAAACAAGAGGCAAGCAAGTAGTTATATACCCTGGTACAAACAATTCTATGAAAAACCCCAAAATTTCCAGGTAAACTCCCCAAATCCCCAAATCCCTTCCCACCAAAAATCCCCTAATGCTGGATCATTACCCCATTGGTGGGGTGGCATGACCTCATAGTCTATGCAGGACCCTGAAAAGTCCCTTTTAGAAGAAATGGGGCTGTTACAAAAAGCACCTACAGGAAAAAGGGAGGGGAAGCAGGGGCACACCATCTGGTTACTCAAAATTAGATAACTTGCAGGAATATGGAACTTAGGCCTATAGAGCTCCTAAAAACTGGCTTAAGTTTGGCGACTGTCTCTTTCATCTTATGAGAATGCTTTCAGCTATCCCACTCACTGATGGTTACTCTCTGAATGACTCTGGACAGACTGCTAAATTCCCTGGGCTTTAGTTCCCTTTATCAACAAGATGAGAGTTTGTACCCTAAGGTAGCACTTGAGGTATCTTCCTAGTTTAGATCCATGATCCCATGACTAAATTTGCTTCAGAAATGAAAATATGGAATTTTTCCAAATTTTTATAAATGTTGCAAATGAACACCGTAAAAGATGTGATCTGTGTCTTCTTGTTTATCAAAATACAATTTAAAAGATCACAGATCTAGATCCAGAAGGAACATCAAAGAACATCTAGTCCAATCCCTTTGGCTTATTCATCAGGAAATGAAAATAGTAAACATCAGAGGCAAGATGAATACAGATCCTCTCCCTCTAAATGCAGGGCTCATCGCTGTATAACACGCTGGCCAGTGGGCATTTACTAAGAACGCTGGGGGAAGCACCAGTTACATCCAACTGTACATATTGGTCTGGTTCCAGGGGGAAAATATGAACGTGGCCTTCAAGATCAGCAGTTGTTGTTCATTTGCTCTTCAGTTTTGTCTGATTCTTTGTGACCACATCTGCAACTTCTTGGCAAAGATACTGGAGTGGTTTGTCATTTCTTTCTCTATCTCATTTTACAGATGAAGTAACTGTAACAAATGGGGTGAAGTGACTTGCCCCGGGTCACGTAGTCTCTGAGGTCATATTCGAACTCAAGTCTTCCTGTCTCCCGACCTGGCTCTTTTCAAGTCCCATGAAGCAGGACTATATTAATTTCTCATTTTTGCCCTTCAGGTTGTCCAGATTCTCAACCCAGTCACTGTGTCCAGTCACTTTTTATTTTATCCTATCTTGCTTCCACAATATCTTCTGCATCTATTTCCTCATTTAGTCACTTTTCTAGTTCTGACTCTCATCACCTCTCCCCTCTCCTTTACTTGTAGTATTTTACTTGATCTCTGCTTAGAGCAGTGGTTCTCAACCCTTTAATGGGAGTGTATCTGCATGTGGGCGGACCCACCTGGAGACAGATAGAATAGCAGTGTCTCGGTTCCAAAGACCGTTGGAAATATGTGCTTTCCGATGGTCTTAGGCGACCCCTGTGACCCTTGTGAAAGGGTCGTTCCACCCCCAAAGGGGTTGCGACCCACAGGTTGAAAACCGCTGGCTTTAGAGGATCTTCCCCTTCTATCTTCTACACTGCTTTCAAAATGATGGTCTTAAAACAGATCTAATCGTTTCACGCTCAAAAAGTTTCAGTGGTCCCTTATTATTGCTTTAAGATAAATCACGAAATGCTCAGGCCTATCCTCCAAGATCTGGCCACTGCTTATCTTTCCAGTCTGAGTCAGTAAATGACATTTCCTACCTCCCAAACCTTCACACAAATTACATCTGAGTTCCTTCAAAGCTAATTAATTTGTACATATATCACTGGGTGGATGTGTTTTGGGTGGGTTACAGGTGAGAATCACCTCCCCCCTTCTATTTGTTACTTGAGATTAATCAACCACATCCCAATAAAAAGTTAACTCATTCTTTAGCCACAACAACCAAAACAGGCATGACAGGTTTTTTTTCCTAAAGTTCATTGGGTTTTTCTCATTT
The DNA here is from genome assembly GCA_028627135.1 of Pseudochirops cupreus. Lineage (NCBI taxonomy): Eukaryota > Metazoa > Chordata > Mammalia > Diprotodontia > Pseudocheiridae > Pseudochirops > Pseudochirops cupreus. Next base: position 195,232,274 of record CM053580.1, on the reverse strand, counting down.
TAGAAGACCTCATAAACCCACCTACTCTTACTTTATATATATTTCTGATAACTCACTTTGTAGAGTTAAGGTTTACCGAGTAGCTCCCTTGCACAGTGTATAAATATTGTCATCCCCATTTAGCTAAGAACTTAAGTAATCAGGCCAGGGTCATAAAACTGGTCAGGTCACAAACCTACGCTTAGGTTTTCAAAGTCCAAACCCAGTATCCTTTCAAGTGAAACCACTGTGATGTTTCTCAAACTTCATCCCTAACAAGCCTGATCACTTGGTTCCCAAGACAATAGTAGATTAGAAGCAGCAAAATGAAAGGTCCTAAGAGGATTGTTTGGGAAAGGCTGACTGATAGGCCACTAAGGGAGGAATAGCAGTTGACAGACATCCTAAATTAAAATACATGAAAAAGAGAATTCTGCCCAATGGGCTGAGCCCTAGTGTACAAGACAAATATCAAGACACAATAGTGATAACTGAGCCATCAAGATAAAGGTAAAATCATTTGTGCATAATCTCTTTAAGATGGTAGGGAAATAAATCAAAAGAGAAAAGCAGTGTATCAATTTGTAAGTAGTTTGTAAATTTCCAGTTATCTCAAAGGACTCATTCATGCTCTCCATAGTCAAAGTTTACTGTGTTTTTATATGCAAAGGATATTAAATATTTGTTCTTTCAAAAGAAGACAGAAGTCCAGAATGTCTTGCTTTGCTTTGTCATTCCACCCAATAAGCTCTAGAAGAATGCATTTGTATAAAATTGCCATGCCTTTGTACTATTGAGGCAGTTAGGTAGTTCAGTGGATAGATCCCTTGACCAGGAATTTAGGAAGAACTGAGTTCAGATTTGGCCTCAGACACTTAGTAACTGTGTGATCTTGGGCAAGGCATTTGACTTGTGTGCTTTGATCTCCCCCACTGTAAAATGGGCATAATAATAGCATCTGCGTTACAGGGTTGTTATGAGGGTCGAATGAGAGGATATTTGTAAAAGGCTTAGCGTGGTGCTTGGTACGCACTAGTTACAATGTAAATGCTGTATTGTTGTCACTGCTGTGATATTGATGCTGTTTTCATATCATGTACTATTAGCATATTATATACTCTATTGTTGTTATTGTTATTATTACTTACTTAAAAAAAATCTATTTCTCCAGAACTGCTAGTATCAAAATTGTCTGCTTTATAGAAACATATTGGGAGTTTAAAAACTCATTTACCTATTGCACATTTTTCCTTTTATTCTTTATATCCTTTGTTTTTAATATATTCTTCATTTCCAAAATGTATATGCATGTGCATACACACATATACATGTGTATGTCCGTATATAGACACACAAACATCCCTCCTTCCCCACCTCTAGAGATCCATCTCTTGTAACCATTTGAAAAAAGAGAGCAAGGGGGAAAAATGTAGTTTAGCAAAACTAAGAAATAACATGAAGTCTTGCAGTATGTGCAACATTTTACGCCGATAGTATCCTACCTCTGTAAAGAGGATAGTTAGTAACCTCACTTTAACAGGGACCTGCCCTTTGCACAAAGATGTGTCTACTCTTTACACTCCATGCACTGGTGATCACTCACCATCTTAATGTGGTATTACTAGCCCCTGACAAACGGATATTTCCTAACTCTTTAGTCTTTTCTCACATTTACATAAGTTACAGCCAAAACAGTCTGATCAGAGAGGATCTAGGTTTGAGTTTAGGCTTTGCTAAGTACTCCCTACCTGACATAGGGCAAACAAGAAAGCAAGTAAACAACAAGAATTTATTAAGAATCTCCTTTGTAGGGGTGGCTAGGTAGTGCAGTGAATAGAGCACCGGCCCTGGAGTCAGGAGTATCTGAGTTCAAATCCAGCCTCAGACACTTAACACTAAAAAAAAAAACCAAAAAAACCAAAAACTAGCCATGTGACCTTGGGCAAGTCACTTAACCTCAATTGTACTCCAAAAAGCAAAAAAAAAAAAAAGAATTTCTTTTGTATTCAAAAAGGTCCTTGCCCTCAGTGAGCTTTTTTTCTGGTCCCAGTACTTGAGAAATGACAAGTACCTGTATACAAATTGCGTATCTCTATCAAATCAGAGAACTGTAACAACTAGCACAGTTTGGCATATAGCACTCATTTAATAGATGATACTTCCCTTTCCCTTATATAGAAGGCATAGGCAAAGTACATAATTTCTGACAGTAATTAGGGGCAGCTAAGTGGCACAATGGATAGAGTGCTGGGACTGGAATCTGGAAGATTCATCTCCCTGAGTTAAAATCTGTCCTCAGATACTTACTAATTGTGTGACCCTGGGCAAGTCATTAACCCTGTTTGCCTCAGTTTCTTCATTTGTGCATTTGAGCTGGAGAAGGAAATGGCAAACCACCCCAGTGTCTTGTCAAGAAAACCTCAAATGGGGTCATGAAGAGTGGAACACCAGAAAAAACAGCAACAATAGGCAGATAGAGAAGGAGTAGAAAACAGAGCCTGGTGGTCCATAGCCATCATCAAGCATTCATTCAAAATTCAGCAAACATTTATTAAGTGGTTTACTGGGTTTACTTTACAAATTTGGCTTACACAATGCCCTTTTTCCTCATCTTCAGTTCTGCAGATAAAAACTGTGGACAGAGGTTTTCATTCCTTTGAGGCCACACATATACACATTAGCAGAAATGATAGATGAAGCCAACAGCCATTTTTATTTTGAGCTGTTTCTCTATCTAGTTGATACACGCACAGGCCCATATATAAGTTACACACATAGATATACACATATATACACCCATACCAGGGGATATGATTTAACCTTTAATATATTTGAGTTGCTATATAATCTGTGTTTTAATATGACTGTGACATTTTCATTTTTTTAAATGTATTTATTGTTATTTCTTGGGGCACATTCCCATACTGATCATTTATAAATGTTGCCTCTGAATGTGGAAATTTCAAGTTACCTTTGACACTGATTTAGTGATAGATGTCTATTATTCCCTGAATTACTCTTTTTGGGGCCTGCTGTGTTCTGTGTGAGTGAACTGCTCAAATGGGCCTGTTATCTTCAAGTACCTAAGTGACCAAATGAAAGGAAAATCAGGAAGAAAAATGACTGAAATAAAAATTCAGAAGTGAAGAAAAGCACCCAAAAGGCAGAGATGAAAGAGACTGTGAGAACACACACATCAAAATCGGAATGATATTCAGATGGATCTCTAGACCCATATTCCTTACAGCTACAACTCTGAGAAGTATATAGACATGAGATTAATGTTATTGATTTCAGGTTCATCTTTCTTTTATTCTTTGAAATGCCTAAATGTGTTCTTTTGGTTTAGATACTTTTTTTAAACTTACATAACTGAACTTACCCTTTTCCTACTAAGTCTTTTGTTTATTTCAGTAGTAAGCACATCAAATGGTATACTATATACGTATTCAGTATAGTCTATAGATTAACCTGTTCTTTATTTTCAAAAAAGCATATCAGACTTAAAAGAACTGACATTGGGAGCCTATCTACGTAGCAAGTAATGTGTCTTACCTAGTAACTTAGCATGATATGGTTTACTGTGCTAGACTTAGGAGTTAAAATGCCCCAGCATGGAATGGTAGCACTAGTACTACTTCCTAGTGATATGACCTTGGACAAGACACTTGACTTTTTTTAAATCTCTGTTTCTACATCTATACAACAGAGATAGTAACAATTGTACTATATGCATTGTTTTGAAGGTTAAATGAGCTAAATTATGTACATCATATTGAAAATGGCCAAACATTGTGTCACCTGTTATGAATGTGTGATATCATCAGTGAGTACCTTCCTTCTGAGATACAGGTACTTAGCCCATGCTCAGTCATCCTTTGTGTCTCTAGTTCAAGTTATACATGTAGGCGTGGAAGAGACTTAAGAGATCTTCCTATAAGTTTGACTTATTCAATGTGATGAAGACCATTCTAATTTTTTTTTATCATAAAATTACTGATATAGCAGAGAGCTCATCCCCCTTTTTTCATAGACAGCCCATTTTTTTTACTCATATCATTTTCTGATGACATAACTTCGTTTTGATAATTCCTTGACTTTCTGGTAAGGCAAGATGGATCTCCATACCCCAGTGCCTGTATAACTTATTTCCCAATTGCATATTATTATTATTAATAATAATAATATATAAAACATTTGATTTTAAAACTTTGAGTTTCAGATTCTTTCCCTTCCTCCCTCATCGGCCACCCTTACTGGGAAGATGAGCAATTCAGTATAGGTTGTACATGGGTAGTTACACAAAACATTTCCGTAGTGGATATGTTGTGAAAGACTGACTATATTTCCTTCCATCCTATCCTGCCCCCCACTTGTTCCATTCTCTAGTTTGACCCTGTCCCTTTATAAAAGTGGGTGCTTCTAACTACCCTCCCCCCAACCTGTCCTCCCCTCCATCCTCCCCTCTCTCATCCCCTTCCCCTTTACTCTCCTGTAGGGCAAGATACCCCATTTAGAGTGTATGTTGTTCGCTCCCTAAGCCAAAGGAGAATTAGGTTGACCCATTCCCTTTTGCCTTCCTGTTCTTCCCCTCCATTGTAACAGTTATCTCTTACTCCTTCTATATGAGATAACTTACCCCATTCTGTCTCTCCCCATCTCCTCTCATTATATTCCTCTCCCACCTCTCAATTTCATCTTTTAAATATCATCCCTTCCTATTCAATTGATCCTGTTCCCTCTGTGTATGTATACCTGTACACATATATGCACACACTCACATATGTATTCATATGCACATATACCCTCTTATATAGACATATATACATATATATGTATGTATACATATATATACATTTATGTTCCTTTCAACTATCTTCATACTGAGGAAAGTTTCATAGGTTAAAATTATTGTTCTTCCATGTAGGCATGTAAATAGTTCAACTTTGGTAAGTTCCTTGTCATTTCTTTTCCCTGTTTACCATAATTGTTATGCTTCTCTTGCTTCTTGTATTTGAATGTCAAATTTTCCATTCAACTCTGGTTTTTCCATAAAGAATGCTTGAAAGTGTTCCACCTCATTGAATGACCATAGTTTCCCCTGAAACATTATACTCAGTTTTTCTGGGTAGGTGATTCTTGGTTTAATCCTACCTCATTTGATCTCCAGAATATCATATTCCAAGCCCTTCAGTCCCTTAATGTAGAAGCTGCTACATCCCGTCTTATCCTGATTGTATTTCCACAATATTCAAATTGTTTCCTCTTGGCTGCTTGTAATATTTTCTCCTCAATCTGGGAACTCCAGAACCTGGCTATAATATTCCTAGGAGTTTTCTTTTTGGGATCCTTTTCAAGCATTGATTGGTGAATTCCTTCAATTTCTATTTTTTCCTCTGGTTATAAAATATCAGGGCAATTTTCCTTGAGAATTTCTCGAAGGATGATTTCTACATTCTTTTTTTCATCATGGCTTTCAGGTAGTCCAATAATTTTCAAGTTATCTCTCCTGGACCTATTTTCCGGGTCAGTGGTTTTTCCAATGAGATATTTCACATTGCCTTCTATCTTTTCATTTATTTGGATCCATTTAATAGTGTCTTGATTTCTCATAGTCATTAGCTTCCATTTGCTCCAGTGTAATTCTGAAGCAATTACTCTCTTCAGTGAGCTTTTGAAATTCTTTTTCCATCTGGCAAATTTGGGTTTTTAAGGCATTGTTCTCCTCATTGGCTTTTTGGGCCTCTTTTGCCATTTGAGTTAGTCTATTAAGGTGTGATTTTCTTCAGTCAGATTGGTGACTCTCTTTTCATGATTTTCTTGCATCATTTTCATTTCTCTTCCCCGTTTTTCCTCCACTTCTCTTATTTGATTTTCAGAATCCTTCTTGAACTCCTCCATGGCCTGTAACCAGTTCATATTTTTCTTGGAAGCTTTTGGTGTGGGAGTTCTGACTGTGTTGCCTTTCTCCCATTCCATGCTTTGATCCTTTTTTGTCCCCAAAAAAAGAATCTAAAGTTGGATTGCTCTTCTTACTTTGTTTCCTTTGCCTGCTTATGTTGCCAGTCAATTACTTAACTTTTGAGCTCTTTGCCACAGTAGAACTCTGCTTCCAGAGGAGAGAGCTTTGTCCCAAATTGCTGGGGTTTTCACAGCTGCCAGAGCTATGAGTGGGGGCCCTTCTCTACAGCCCCCACCTGTCCTGGCCCACTGGTCATACACCTTAGAACCACCAACCAAGACCATGATCCGTATCCAGACAATTTAAAAGCAAGAGCAATTACCCTCTGAATGTTTACTTAGCCCTCCTATGATCTTCAGCCTGGGAACCCTGAAGTGCCCATGTGGAGGCAGCTGCAGGGCCGCTGCACCTCTGCCACTTCTAGCTTCAGGGGTAGAGTCCAGACCTCACTCCAGCCCTCCCATTTCCACCAGAGTTCCACTGACTTCTTACTTTTTCTTAGGCATTTTTGGGTTGATATTTCTGGAAACCTCCACAGCTGCTGATGATCCAGTTTCCCAAGGTCCACTGCAGCTGCTGTTTTGGGCTGCCTTAGGGCTAAAACCGTGTGCTCACCGCAGCTGGGCTTAGGTCCCAGTGTGCTACAATGGACCCTTCCTGCCAGCCTGCTGGGCTGCCTTCCATGGGAGATTTATTTCTCTCTCTCACTTTTTGGGTTCTGTAGCTCTAAAATTTGTTTAGTGTCATATTTGATAGGTATTTGAGGTGCTTATGGGGAGAACCACAGAGATTTCCAGGTCCTATGCTTCCATCTTGGTTCCACTCCCCTGCTTAATTATTTTAAAAAATAATAAGGTCCACGTCTTTTTTTTTTGCACTACCTTAGATATAACATTCAGATGAACTTAACAATGGATCTTTCAGTGCTCTCATAATGGTATCATCTTTAGTGTAGATTTTTTCTGTGTATGCTTGATCTAGTTCAGCTGAGATTCCCATCTTTGTTTCCTTAAGGACCATTACTACTTCCTCTATAAACAACTGAGACTGTTATTAAAGTGCAAATATGATGGCTCCACTGTTCTTGATGACAAAAAAAGACTCACTTACCATTCCACCTTTCATCTGTTGTCTTCCTCCCATTTTTATTCTTCGGTGTCCTCAGGAGAAGTTTTCTAAGTTGGCTTTCAGCTTTCTTTGAGCTGGTTTTCCCTTCATTACTTCTTGTTGTCTTTTGAGCATTTTATCATACCTCTCTATAAGTTGCCACAAATCAGTTTATGACCTAAACCTTTGGTGATCTCCTTTCTTGCCATAATATTTTGTCTTGTCAAGTAAACAGTATTTACCAAGTATTAAAAAAAATTGTGGGGGGAGAACCCTCTTTTTATGATAATTGATTTATATGGTTAAACTTGCATATGAAATTGATATTACTCCCATCGATATCCTTTCCTCCATCCATCCATTCCCCTCTTTTGTGTGTGTCAAAAACTCATTTCAATTATTGTAATTTCATTCCATCTTCTTGCTACTTTAATTCTGTTTTATAATTTTTTATAAAATTGTGTTTTTATTTTAACATGCTGGTGATTTGTCCACACATTGTAATAGAAAATTGATTCACTGCCATATTAGTAACATGCCATTTTGTGTCAAAATATCAGTGTTTTCATTTTTGTTAATATTATTTAATGGTCATAGTGTCCAGTGCCTTCTATTTCTTTTCTCAAAGAAAGTATTAATAAAATATTAGTCAGTCAATTAACATTTATTAAGTGCTTACTATGTTCCAGGTCCTGGTCTTAAGTGCTAGGGATAAAAAGAAAGGCAAAAGACAGGCTCTGCTTTGCAGGAGCAAGCTGAAAAGAGTCGTGGGAGTGGTACCTCAGGGGGAGTGAGGGTATATGATGAAGCTGGATAGAAAATGATACATCTTCCATAGGTACTCTCCTTAAATCAAGGTTTGCAGAGGAGCTCTTCAATGTCCATTTTCCATCTTCTTCAATCAAAGGGAGGGATAGACACTAGGGGTAGGAGGTCCTGAGCAGGTGTGAGCTTCAGAGTTCATGTCATTTTGCAGAATAATGTAAGTAAAAGGCTTCTATGTAGCTTTTAGACAGTATCATTCCTTGGTCCTGAACCATTTCTCAATCTCTACTTCTCTTTCTGAATGAATGTTTATAAGTTCATGATTCACAGATTTAGACCTGGAAGGGGTCTTAAAGACCATTTAGAAAGACCATTTAGTAGAACTATCTAATTTTCCAGATGAAAAGACTGATGCCCAGAGATCTTAAGTGATTTTTCCCACTGTCACCTGGGTAACCAGTATGTGTATATGTATAGTAAATATACATACACACATATACATATATATGCCTATACATACATGATTATGCAGGACACATTTGATTACAAACTTGATAAAAGCCAGTATATATCTCAGGGAAGTCATGGGGAAGACAATAGATAACATGTTATTCCCTCCACATATTTATACCTGTGTACCATGATCAGAACTCTATACCTTCAGAGTGATCCCTCCTTACTAAGCCTCTCAACGAGGCCAGTATTATTTGTCCTTCTTTACCCTAACAGTTCTGCCTTTAATGGAAAGGTAATCAATTCCCCAAGGAATGTGGTTACCTCGATATCCCCTAGAATATTAGAATATTGCTGTCCCTGATCCCCCACACCTGCCTTTCCCTTGGATCCCAAGAGATACATTATATGAGGGTTCTGACTGAATTAAAGCAAAAATGGGAGAGGATGGCACCTTGACCCCAAGCTGAAATATGTAATATGAGGCTTTAAGGCCAAGGCCTACAACCCTCCCCCCTCCCCTTTCTCTTCCTTCCAGCCCCACACACTGAAGCTGGGACTTCTGTTAATTGCCATTTGGGGTTCTGATTATGGCTTCCTCTGTGTCTCACCAGAAGCTGAGTTGTCCAAGCCCCTAACCTGGGCAGGCTAAGAGCTCATCTTCAGAATGTGACTTGCTTTAGAGCAGGGGATATCTCTGCTTGTATTTGTAGTCCCAATTCTTAGTAAAGTACTTGGCACACATTAAGTCCTTAATAAACACTAGTTTACTGAGTGCTAGATTATAGGTAGACATATGTGACTGGTAGGGTTGTGGGGGGTGGAATTTGGGCTTCTGGAATCTTCACTCTTTAGAGCTTGAGGCTGTATTTGGTAGGGAAATTTTGTCATCACCTCTGCCAGGCTCTGATTTTCTTACATTATAAACTCTTTCCTCATCCCCAAGGAAACACCTGGCAAAGATGGGAAGCGTAAGCTCCCTGGGCCAGTTCTCAGTTCAAGTCTCTTTCTCCTGGACAGTCTCATCAGGAAACTATTCACATGCCCCCTCAAAGTGGCCTACCCAGTCTCATAAAACCCAATTGGGAGAAGAGACAGCTTTACTGCTGTAGAAATAACAGAAAAGAATAACAGTACTGGGTGTAATGGAGATAGGAGAGAGGCCCCAGCCTCATTTCACTTCCTGGGGCACCCAAATTTGATGGCACTTTATGGCCTGGAATAGGTAAGTAAGAAGAGTATGGTCAAGGCACCCAAGATGCTCTACCACAGTGCTAAGTGGCCTGCACTTCTGTTCCATATCAGGTTTGTAGGAGGACTTTGTGTCAGTTGTCATCATCATCTTCATCATCATCATTATTATTCTTAATTTTAAAAAAATCTTAGGATAAGCCTACAACAAATGACTACCTTGCATCTATTGTTTTTTAAAATTTTAATTGATTAATATTATATTTAATATTGTATGCACTATTTTGCATGAGGATAAAACTATCCTCTTTGAAATTGAATACAAGTATTGGGATAGAGGATCATTGAAAGTATCCTACTAGTTAAAATTTCAGTAGCAGGGTAGCATAGTAGGAATGAAATATACCTTGTCCTAGTCCCATGTGATTTTGTTTTCTTTGGCTAGGTCCCTATATACTGAAAATTTTTCATTCCGCATAGCTTGAAGATTATGATTATTGGAAGGAAGGAAGGGAGGGAGGGAGGAAGGAATCAAACATTTATTGTGTCCCTACTATTATATTACATTACATTATATTATATTATATTATATTATGTTATATTATATTATATTATATTATATTATATTATATTATATTATATTATATTATATGCCAGCCATTATGCTAAGTGCTTTTACAGATATCTCTTTTGGAGGTCGGTGCTCATTAATATCCTCATTTGGCAGTTGAGGAGGCTGAGGCAGATACAGCTAATAAGGATCTGAGGCCATATTGGAACTCAGTTCTTTCCAACTCCAGATTCAGGACTCTATTTACTGTACCACATAGCTGCCTCTCTTTGGTGTGGTGATATGTATTAGAGAGCATTTTCCTTAAATTTTTGTTGATTAATGTTTTGTTCAGGTTACTGCAGAGAGCAGTGTATCTGTAAAAATAGATCATTTCCATTATTGGCTACTTGTTGAGTTCTCAAGGATATTTTGAGGTCTTTATTTTCTTAGGGAGACTTGTCTTCGGTTAATTAGTGAAAATTTATGACCTTCTAATTTATATATCCAGCCACCAGCTTGTGTCTCATTAAGTATTCTGTAGCAGCCTGAAGTAATGTGTTGTACAGTTTCCTCCATTCCCTTGCATAATTTGGATTAATCAAAGAATCCAGGCTCATTAAGGTTAACTTATCTGTAATTTCTAGTAACAAGAATCTGGATTTTATCACCATAAATCCCATACCTAAAATTCATCCCTCTGGTTGTTGTCTTTTATTCAACAGATTTTTATTTTATATAGCACCCACATTATGGGATTGTTACAAGTATTGTATGAGATAAAATGTATAACATGTTTTGCAAATCTTAAATCACTATATACATTTATAATTATAATAAAATCACTATATAAATCAGAATAATAAATTATTGTTTTGGTTTTGTTCCTGTTGTTGTTTAATAAATGCATGCGATTGTAAACCATTGAGTGCTATTTGATTCTACATAGGTTCCATCCAGAAGTAAACCACATTTTATTATGATGAACAAATTTTATGATGCACTTGTACTTTTTGATGCTCATTGACATATTGTTGGATGATGGAATGCTGGTAATCAACAGATCTCAGATTTCCCCAAGCAATCTATCTGGATATATAAAGGTACCACTCTACTAAGCCATGGAGAGAATCAGCTATATAGTCTACTGCTCAAACCAGAGATCCACTGAGCGTCAGAGTCCTAGGGAGAACCTGAGGAAAGTTACCAGGGTAGGTAGAAAGCCAAAGGAAGAGAACATAGTGTATATGGCTGCCCTTGGAACTTTTCTAGAAGATCTGGTGCTCCATGCTTGAGTTCCTTTACACTCAGGCCCAGCAAAGCCTGTGCTTTCTCCAAGGCTTATGACTGTAGGAGAGCAACCTTGGGGTATTCTACCAGAGTAACTTTGATAGAGTTATGGATGACTCCGATGTAGCACCACCTGAGGAAGCCGGAAGTGGAATTTACCCAACCATGTGGCTGACTGCCTAAGCCTGCCTGCAGAGGCAGCGTTGGGGCATTTACAGTAGGTCCAGGGTATCACTCTTGGAAACAGAGCCCAAAGCTGGCCCAGTCCCAAAAGATCCCCAGCCTGGCCTCCTCATTTTACAGATGGCATAACTGAGGCCCAGTGAAGTGGAATGACTGTCCAAATGAGTAGCTAATTATTTATCCTTCAATCGAAAAACCAAAAGTTATAAAGTAGTAGCAGATGGCGTATACTCTTTGAAGTTCTTATTTTTAATCTTTGTTTCAGATGTTTATGTTTATTATCATCCTTATAAAGCCAAAAATATAAGATAACAAATTCCTTTACAGCCAAACCTAGGGTGAAAGAAAACTCTAATCATTTTTGTTAAAATGGGATTTTCTTCAATGCATGTATTGCTAGAAATCCAGTTCCTTGGATCAAAGAGAACTGATAGCTTTTGTGAGTAAATTAGCAATTCAAAAGGAGAGTTTGTAAACCACTAGCCTCCTCCAGCAATCCTTCTCACCCCCTCCTCCTGGGGTAGAGGGGAATATCTAGACTGGTTTTGTGACTTTTTGCTCTTTTTGAAAAAAATAAATATTATTTAGGTGAATTTTAATAGGGTTGTAAAGTTTGAGCTGGGAAGAAGTTAGTACAATAGACAGTTCAGATCATTCGAGCAGGTCAAATGATAAATGACTTAGTTTCCCATCTCTTGTCTGTAATTCAAAGAGGTCTTTCATTGTAAATAGTAGCAGGACCTTGGACAAGTTTTGGGTAAAGCAGTTGTTTTACTGAGTGGATGACTTCATTGTGGAGAGCTCTGCCTGAATTGGAGACTTGCTTTGTGATACAGAATGCTGTCTTATAACGTTTTTTTTTTCCTATTAACAATTATTACTGATTTTCTTAAAGCTTAGATCTTTTAAGAATCAAAAAATGTTCGTAGTTGCAGTAGGATTTGGTAATTAGCATTTTCCCCACCTTCTTCTATAACATTGATGATTTCAGGCAGTTAAAATCTATCAGCCTGTGCTTTTCCAGGATAACGCTTCTATGTGTTATATTCTCCCTTCAGATAGAAATTTCTCTATCTACTTCTCCAATTATTTCTTTCTCTCTTGAGATTCTTTCATAAGAAACCCATTTAACATTCCAGAAATAGGCATTTATTCAATTAGAGCACAAGACCTGGGTAAAATGCTAAGACAATTCAGTTCAACAAACAAGTATCTGTGGTGTACAAGGCATTGCCCTAGGTACATGATGCTTAATCAGAACAAAACATTACATTTGTGTTCTGCTCTGCAATTTATGAAACACTTTCCCAAACACTTATTTCATTTGATCCACCCAACAGTGCTGAGTAGTAGGGCATATTTTATGACTTTCTGCCAAGATTACACAGCTAATAATTGGTGAGGATTACAATGTGTTTCTTTTGACCCATATTCAATATTCTTCCATGCATATAATGAAATGAATATAAGGTTAATCTTTTCAATTATTGTCATTTCGTTCCCGTTTTGGGTATTGATAGATTGTCTAAACAGGCTAGATTGGATTTATTTTAATTACATGCTCTATCTTCTCATTTTTATTCTTTCTTCCGGTTTGGTATTGATTTTGGTCTTTGCTCTAAAAAGACCTTGTCTGATTGACAGAGATAACTAACTAGCGAATGACTCTGATATTGGTAACTCGTAACCTCTCTCCTCTTTACTTCTGTATGCGATTTTTGCGATGTCATTTGTGGACAACTGACTCTTGCCAGTTGTGTTTGTGTGTAGACATGAGGCTTCTCCGTAGACCACGTACCTTTGGTTTTTCATTTTTATTATTTCTAATTCCTAAAGTATGTATTTTTTGAAAAATTTTACCACCCTCCCTTATGGATGCCTTTGCACTAGTTCTTAAATTCTTAATCCTTAAAATTGATTTAATTTGGAGAATCTCATGGAATTGTTCATAAAATGTCTCTACCTCCTTGTCACAACTCTGTGCACATATTGACATTTCACTCAATCAGGTTAATTCAATAAGCATTTATTAAGCATTTATGTGTCAAGCACTGTGCTAATTACTGGTGACACAAATATAAGGACAAAGAATGATAGTGCCCTCAAAGAGCTTCCATTCTAATAGGAGAAGACAACACATAAAAGGGGCCTAAAAGTGGTAGGAAGGGTGAGGAAAGTATGTGGGTTAGGACATGGTAGATAAAAGTATGAAGAGTCAGGCCGCGTTGGAGTCTGGAAAAGAATGAAGATATGACTGGCCTAGGCAGTTTCCTTAAAATGGAAGTAACTAGAGGAACCAGCCTATCAGGAAGGGGCCTCAGGAGTGGAGAGTGGTGGTCCAAAGACAGAGAGAATGTCCTTGGTGGGAGGCTTCTGGGATGTGGTAGGGAAAGTCTGCAGATTCAGGAATGGAGCCTGGAGACTTTTTTTTTAAAGATACCTGCACTATTCAGGCAATATGCTAGATGTCTTGGATACAAGAGATGAAAAATCAAAACTCCTTACTCTCAGAGAATTTATATTCTAGTTTTTATCCTACTAGGGGATATTAGAGGTACGCACATAAGCATATATAATATATACAAAGTAAACGCAAGGTAGTTTCTGGGAAGAGTTATTAGTACGGCAAGGAATCAGGAAAGGCCTTGTTCTGGGCTAGGCATGACTCAGACCAGTCTCCTAGTAGAGTAGGTTTGATATCAGAACAAAATAAGACTTATTAGTCATTCAGTGGTTGTTAAAGGATGGATATATGTGTGTGTGTGTACACAAACATACAGACATACATGTATATATAAATCTACATATATGTGTATGTATATGTATGCGTGTGCATATATACATATATAAACATGTAGATGTGCATGTATATATGTATGTGCGTGTGTATATGCAGTGAGGGCACCTCAAGCTAATTCAGCTGAGCAAAGTTCCCTTGCCTTTATCAGCATAGATTTTAAGAATCCAGGATCGCCTCCATACCATAATGAGGCTTCAGAGGAAGTCTTTGTGAAAATTGATAAAATAGTAGATATTAACCATGTCTGTCAAATTTCAACGAGGTAAATCAGTCATTATAGGAGGAAGGACCAAAGGAACCTAGAAATCACCTTAACTGGGAATAATTGGTATTTCTGGTGAAACAAAAAGATTCAATAACAATCCGGGACAATATTAAATTTTATACATACACATATCAATATATATGTATGTACACACATAAATATTTCTATCCGTACATTATGTTATGACAGTTATATTATTATATTATGTTATGACATAATGTGATGTAGCATATTGCATTATTTATATAGTTATAGGATATTATTATATATTATATGTTTTAAATAAAATCTTACACAGGGGGATGGCAGGACATTTTAAACATCAGCATTTCGTGAAATAGTAAAGATCAATGGAAAAGGAAAGAAACTTACAAAAAGGTAGTGGGTGGTAGGTGGGATTTTAAAAGCATTTTTCTCCATAGTTAAGAGTGACATGTGGACGCTAACATCATGATTCTTGATATTCTGCTTGAGGAAGTAAACATGTCACTAGAGCAAATAAAGATGGAAAAACCAGCTGGATTGTACTAAGTAAACAATAGTGGATGTCTTGGTTGGGGGTTTTACTCCAGAAATTTTGCCAAGAACTGACTGTATTGAAAAGTTTATCTAAATACTATTTTATTCCAATGGTGAAGAAGAGTTGAAGATGACAGAGAAACATAAATTGCATTGACCATATTGGTCACCAAAGGAAATGACCAGGACATTCTACCAATCCTATCTTCTGGTTTAATTATCAGTCATTCATTAAGAAGTTTCTATGATTGAGGCATTAATAGCACATCCAGATCAGATGAGAATGTCCTGTTTGCTCTGATAGCAAAACCAAATGGCAATTACTCATCTGTACTTTGATGATTTCATTCTTGATTTACTGACAGCTTGATATGCAACTATTAGGTCTTGTCATTAAGACTGTTTCATATTTTCTTGATGGGCAGTGCCAGGAAGTCAAAGGTCATTCTTCCATGCCACATACTTTATAGTCATGTCAAGAAACATTTATTAGGACCTACTATGTGGCAGGCACTGTATCTTATAAGGACCAGGGATCAAAACAAAACAAAACAAAAACCAGGAAAGTAAAGCAAACCCCTGCTCCCTCAAGAAACTCACAGTCTAATCGAGGAAATAGCTTGTGAACAATTAAGTATAAACCATATTTGTAGTCTAAATTGAAGATAATCAGGTGGGAGAGGGGCACTGTCATTAAAACTTTAAGGAAAGGTTTCTTATAGAAGTTGGAGTTTTGGTTGAGATATGATGGAAGCCAGAGATGCCTGGAGAACATATAAAATCAAGAGAACTAGTGGAAAGCCCTTGTGATGTTATACTTAGAGGAGGACATGGATAGCAATATCATAGCACAGAAAAGTGCAAATAGATTACAATCTACACCACTGGAGGGACAATCAGTAGTAGTAAAATCACATATGCATTGATGTATCGGAATATCAAATCATCAGCGAAATTATTTATTGATGCGTAGTTAATTCTATGTATTTCTGATTTCTCAATGATAGACAAAACATTTTCTACATTTGTTAATTTGAGTATCTTCACTGAAGGCTCTCCAGAATTCAGGTATCATTAAATTGAGCACAGTCTTGTTTAGTAATTCAAGTAGCAACTCTGGAGATTAAATGAATAAATTTTTAAAAAACATTTAAGTACTTGCCATATGTCAAACACTCTACTAATTGCTGGGTATGCAAATACAAAAGACAAGTTAGTCCCTTTCTACATGGAGCTCGCATTCTCATAGAAAGAAACATCATGTAAAGAGAATAATGGCCAGGGAGGGCTATTTTGGTTTGTAAAGTTATAGAGATGATGAATAGAGCCTTAGGGGAGATGACTTAACATATTTGCTTTTTAAGAACCAATATTAATTACTCAAAGATTTATCCCAAACATTATCCCACTGATTTATCCCAAACATTATCATCACAATGATATAATTTGGGTTTTTAGTTATTGTCTATATATAGAAAGGAAGAGAAAGACAGAAAATATTGTCGGTAAGTGATGGGATTTAAGAGAACTTTAGTAGATGGAATAAAAGGACACTGACGAGGATGATATTATTGGAAAGGGATTATGAATGTAAGAAAGAAATATTTGACTTAGATGACTTACAGAAAACCAAAAAAAGAAATGAATCTTCTCTCCTCTTCAGTAACTCACAATTCTATAAATTCTGGCCCTTGCCTCTTCTCCAAGACACACAAGCATCCTACCATCTATGCCATTAATTTGTTTACAAATGTAACTTTAGGTGAAAAAGATGAAAATTAAGTTGGAGATGGAGGAGGAGAATAAATAGAGGGAAAAACCATTTATTAATTGTTTACTATGTGGAAAGCATTGTGTTAAACACTACAGTTACAAATAGAAAAGGAAGAAGTTAGAGCCTGTTCTTATTTATTTATTTATGTACTTTTAGTTGAGAGCATTCAGTTCCACAATCCCCTGAGTTCCAAATTTTCTCCCCCTTCCTCTTTTCCCCCCTACCCCTATGGCAGCATGCAGTCTGATATAGGCTCTACAAATACCTTCACATTAAACATTAGTCAAGTTGTAAAGAAGAATCATAACCAATGGAATAAACTATGAGAAAGAAGGAACAAAGAGAGAGAGAGAGAGAGAGAGAGAGAGAGAGAGAGAGAGAGAGAGAGAGAGAACGCCAGTAGTTTGCTTCAGTCTGCATTCAGACTGTAGTTCTCTCTCTGAATGTGGATATCCCTTTCCATCATGAACCTTTTGGAGTTATCTTATAACCTTACATTGCTGAGAGGAGCCCAGTCTATCAAAGTTAGTCATCATGGATATGATGTGTCTGTAATTGTGTACAAAGCTCTCCTGGTTCTGCTCTCCTCACTCAGCATCAGTTTATATGTCTCTCCAGTTTATTATGAAGTCCATCTGCTCCTCGTTTCTTATAGCACAATAGTATTCCATTACATCCATAAACTGCAGCTTGTTTAGCCATTCCCCAATTGATGGGCATCCCCTTGATTTCCAGTTCTTTGCCACCACAAAAATAGCTGCTGTAAATATTTTTGTACATACCCTAGACTCTGCTCTTAAGGAGCTTGGTTCTCTAATAGAAGAAGGCAAGTATAGGTGGCTTGAGCTGCGAGCTTAATGAAAAGGCC
Organism: Pseudochirops cupreus; assembly: GCA_028627135.1. Lineage (NCBI taxonomy): Eukaryota > Metazoa > Chordata > Mammalia > Diprotodontia > Pseudocheiridae > Pseudochirops > Pseudochirops cupreus. Next base: position 195,214,568 of record CM053580.1, on the reverse strand, counting down.
CCATGGTCTTGAGAGTACAGCAGAAAAGTAAATGCTAACATATCTTCCTTAATGTCTTTTCTATTAATGAAACCATAGAAATTCTGATGTCAAAGCATTTGATAATTCCAAGGGGATGGGAGTTGTTCTCTGCAAAATTTTGCTTTTATGTGTCTCCTTTTCTTTATGGTCTGGAAATATCTAGGACATTTAGGTTAAAACTTTGAACTGGATGATTATACAGTTCTTAAAATCTCTGCATGATATTTAAAAACATCTTTCTCCAGGAATGAACTGGTCTTATCTCCAGGGCTTCAGGAAGGCCATTAGTCTACCTTGTCCCCTAACAAGGATCTTCTTTTAACATTTTTCATCCAGCCTTTGCTAGAAATCAGTTTATTTTTTAAAGATTTAAATTAGATAGTTAAAGGTTGACTATGTCCATCAGTCAATGAACAGCTATGTGAAAGGCTTGGACAGGAGTAAAAACAACAACATGCATTTATTAAGTGCCTATTTTGGGGCAGTTTCATCTTGTTTGTCTGTACACAGTTGTTTGACCATTGTCTCTCTCCTTAGATTGAATTCCTCAAGAGCAGAGATGGTCTTTTACCCTTTTTTTGTATCCCTGATTCTTATCACAGTACCTTGAAAATAACAGATGCTTAATCAACATGATAATACTTTTTTATGTAATTATATGTTTTTTCTTATAAAATTATTGATTATAAATGTTTATTTGGGGGTATTATACAGTACTTGCATTTGTTGAAAATCATAGAAAAAGAGCAAGATCATAGAACTTTGCTCACAAAGGACCATCAAATTCACATTCTGCAAATACATAAGAAGGAATGAATGCTGAAGTATAACTCCTCCAGGTAAGCACAGGAAATGAATAAAGTAGATGGTACATGATATTTTCCCCCAGATCTATACCACAGCAATTTTTTTTTAATTAATGGTGCAGCTATTACAAATATCATTCTCCCCTGTTGGGAAATTACTTATATCATTTTCTCATGGGTAGTAGTAATGCCCATTGAAGATTCTTATTTAAATCTTTTCAATGCATTGTTCTGTGCTCTGTTATTTCTTTTAAAAAATGAAAAGAGGCGCCTACAAGATTTATGCGCTTATTTTACCTTAATTAAAACTTGAACAGAAGATCTTACTGGAACATCATTTTTGACATACTTCCTAAAGGAATTAGTGAGTCATTATTTTCTCTATGGAAATAAGCCAATTTTAAGGAAACAACTGGACCCATTCCCATTTCTACCATTGAGCCTTCAACATTTACTAAAATATGCCTTCCAACATTGGGGATATCTTCATCTGAAATTTCCTGATAATTAAAGACATAAAACATTTATAAATAGCAGTACATATACACCATACCTCCAGGTCCTGACATCTACTTATAGAACTTATATTTTAATATGTAGACCCTGTGGGATGTCATCTAGAAACCTGAAGGACTATGAATTTTTATGTCAGCATTATCCATAAATATAACACATAATAAAATAAATATGGAAATAGTCAATATTGGCTTTGAATTTCATCCACCCTTAGGACTTCTCTACACTGAATACACACACACATTTTAATGAAGAAAATTCCATGTATTTGAGCAGGAAGTAGAACAAAATATTTAATATTTTACTAATAAATTTATTTATAAAATGGGTTTTTAGAAAAGCATCTTTCGATAACTGAATTGCCTTAATCTCCAATACAGCTTATGTCGGGAAAACTCAGAAACAGAAAACAATGGAAAGAATTTTCAAAACTATATCTCAAAGAGAAGCTTCTAATATAAATATCTTCTCAAGTATAGCCATAGCAATAACATAAATCTTAATTAACATCCAAATGATTTGTTTTGCTAATAAAATGATTAACTATCTAAAGTTTCTTTAAAGTCTGATTCAATAGGAATAATAGGATTACACATTTAACTCATTTGGATTCTCTAACTATAAAACACAATGATCTGTCATTCAAAGAACATAACTCAAATTTAGCATTCTATCACTTTCTGCATGATGATAATTCCCTTCTATTAATTTTTAGATTAAGGCTAAAAACAGAACTGAGCTTCTGGATTTAATGACTTTATAACAAATGCTCGGTTCTTATCACTTTCTTATATTTATTAGAAGAGTTGTGCTGAAAATATGACTTTTTCAGGAGGGGAGTAGCTTGGAATCGTTAAAAATGCTTCACAATTTTTCAAATGCAATTTGATCTGTTGTCTTTCTCCTATTTGATTTTAATCCTGCCTCATCATCCAATTCTGCTGCCTATCCAAAGAATATGGATTGATAAACCAAATAAGTGTGCTGGTCTCACAATGAGTTGTATGTTATACTATAGATAACTAGAGCTTTGAAAAACCTCCAAGTAAACCAACTTGCCAGTGACTCACGAGCAATAAAAAGAGTTTCCTCCAAATACGTTCAATTTATTTACAACCGTGATATGCCCAAACAGTGGCACAAGTATATTGTCAAGAAGCTGTACGGTAAGAACAGGAGGAAGACTTAGAAAATTTAGAGGAAAGCTTCTAACACATAGTTGCAACACACAGTAGATACTCTGTACATGATATATGAGAATGACGCAGGATAAGAAAGTCTATATGAAAAAATATTGACACGTATAGAGAAACCATAGCCAGATCCACTGAAGTTTAACTATAGTGACCCTATCACTCAATTGCTTACAACCCGTTATTTGTTATTTTGCTGTTTTATAATCATCTTTAGGGTTAATATTTTTTTTTTGGAGGGCAATTGGGGTTAAGTGACTTGCCCAAAGTCACACGACTAGTAGGTATGTCAAGTGTCTGAGGCCAGATTTGAACTCAGGTCCTCCTGACTCCAAGGCTGGTGCTCTATTCACTGCGCCACCTAGCTGCCCGTATAATCATCTTTAAAACAAAAACAAGCCAACAAAAAATCAACAATACTACATTATACCTTTTCACATCACATGGAGATTTTTAGGATTCAGAAGAAGAAATGATTTAGAGATAATTTTGTCTAATTCCCTCACTATACAGTTGAGGAAAATAAGGCCCAGAGAGATGAAGGAAGGGATTTGCTTAAGGCCAACATATGGAAGCTAGGTGGCATAATGCATAGAGTATAAAACTTGGAGTAAGGGAGCCTTTCTTGGCGAGTTACGAGCTGGGTGTCCTTGAGCAAGTCACTTATTCTCTCCCAGCCTTGATTTCCTTATCTGAAAATAGGGAACATAATAGCACCTAGCTATTCAAAGAGTGATTTTGAGGATTAAATGAGAAAATGTTTGCAAGCCCTTTAAAAGACTTAAAAAGCTATATAAATGCTATCATTCTTATTAGTCTGTCTTCTGTAATGGAAACAAGCTAGACTGACATAGGCTGTCCATGATTTTAAGCTTAAGGCTCTTTTCTGGCTGCTATGTCTACTCTTCTTCTAATCAAGGAGGGAGAGTGGTGGGAAGACTCCTACTATGACTTCATTGGAACTCTTGAGATCATGTGTCCATTGGCAGCCATTGAATACCAAACTTGAGTCCCAAAGCAACTCAGATGACTATGGATTTATGAGACCCTAGGAATCTGTATCTATGGATACACATTGGTATGTCCCTCTCCCAATGAGAGTAATACTCTTCTACAATGTTGCAGGAGATTTCTTATCTACTCAAAGAAAGTGTCAGGACCCACCAAGATATAGCCAACAGTAGGCAGCTAGGTGGAGCACTGGGCCTGGAGTCAGGAAGATTCATCTCAAAATTCAAAAGTTCAAAATTGGCCTCTTGGACACTTAAAAGATGTGTGACCTTGGGCAAGTCACTTAACCCTTTTTGCCTCAGTTTCCTCCTCTTTAAAGAGAGCTGGAGAAAGAAATAAAAAACCACCCCAGTGTTTTTGCCAAGAAAATCCCAAATGAGGTCACAAAGAGTCAGACATAACTGAAAACAACTCAATGATGAAAAATAAAAATATTTTTAAGGAGATTTGTTCTGTGAAGTTTAGACTCAGTCAAAGGGTCACACTTGAGGACCTTGAGGGCCACATGTGGCCCCAAGGTCTCAGGTTCCCCACCCCTGATCTAGTGCAAGAGTTTTTTTTTTTTGGCTTTTTTTTTGTTTTTGTTTTTGTTTTTGCTTTTTGGAGTGGGGAGGTAGGGCAGTTGGGGTTAAGTGACTTTCCCAAGGTCACATGGCTAGTAAGTGTTAAGTTTCTGAGATGGGATTTGAACTCAGGTCCTCCTGACTCCAGTGCCGGTTCTCTATTCACTGTACCACCTAGCCACCCTGAGTTCAAGAGTTCTTAACCTAGGGACCACAATCTCCAGAGGGTCTGGTGTTAGAATTCAGGGGCTTCATAGTGGGGTAAAACACACCTTTATTTCAATATAATTGACTTCCTTTGTAATCTTATCAATTTTATTTTATGCATTTAATACCATTATTCTGAGAAGGGATCCATGAGCTTCACCAGACTGCCAAGGATGTCCACCACATAAACAAACAAAGTTAAAAACCTCGGACTAAATAAATCTTCACTGACTTATACCTGTCTAGTCACACTTCCTACCTGGATTACTTTCCATCATATTACTTGGAGTTTCCCATTTCCTGCTTATAAGGCTTCATGTGTTCCTCCGAAAACATCTTCATAATTTTCATAATTTTGTCTCCAAATTTTCTCCATTAGAGGCAATGCAATGTGGTAGTAAACACAACGGACCTAAAATTGGAAGAATTTGGTTTCAATAATGTTTTGTCTTTATGTAAGGAAAATATTTCCTAATAATTTGAGCCATTCCAGTGGGCTGATTCCATAGGTAGAGGGTTTCCAATTTCTAGATAGCTCAACTCCTCTTCACTTTTTCTTTGTAGAAGAATCCTTAGCTACCTTAGAAGCAAAGCTCAAGTCCTTCCTCCTAATGTCAGCCTTTCCCCATCCCCTTCTAGATATCTCATTGCATATATTCTGCATACATGTTGTATCCCCTCCCCCTTACCCCTACCTGTCTCCCCTCAGCTGTCATCCCCTGCCCTGTGGAACGTAAGATCCTTGAAGGGAGGGACTGAGTGTTTTGTCTTTGTCTTTGTCTTCCCAGAAATCACCACTGGGCTTTTCAAGTAGTTGCTTATTGATTGACTCACTTCCTGATCATCATAATTGGCACCTCATAAGTACTTTTCAGTGATTATTAAATATGATGCTAGCAAAGACTGGATGAATACATTGTAGAAGTGTGGACTCATTGGCCTCCAAGGTCCTGTTCTTCTCTGACATTCTTCGATTCTGTAAATTCCATCTCTGTTGGTTACCTGTGCTATGGACCTTGGGCAATTCACTTCTTGGCTCTGGATCTCAATTTTCTCCTCTGTAAAATGAGAAGGTTAGACAAATAATCTCTGTGGTCCTCCCCCAGCTCTAAGTACTGTGACAATTCCATGCTTTTTCCTTTTTTTCCAAAAATCAAATATATTTTTTTAAAATTCCCCATGAGTTTCTCCTAAAAACAGTAGTCTTTGTCTTTTTAAAAAATAACTCCTAATGGCTTCATATGCATGTTTAAGTTTCTGTAGTGGTGTTCTCATTCGTATCTAACCTTGTATTCTTCTTAAGAGAAGGAATTACTTTTTACTCTCTGCAGAAAGTGGTACTGAGTATGTATTGTTGAGCAATGTTTTAATTTTCCTCATCTTTGTTCTAATCTATTAAATTAAGAGAAAGTAGTTGTTTAGTTATCTGATAAGGAGGCAGCTAGGCAGCCAGGAATTATGTCCAATTATGAATGCTTCTTTCACCTTTAAAAGGCAATTTCAAGTTTCTTTGCTTAATAGGGATAATAACATTGTCACTTTGCTTCCCATGGGTAATTGCAAACACAGAGAACGGTGCCTGCCTAAGCAGGCATATGGGAAATAAAAGGGAATGGGAAGGTAAATGAGGATTAGTTGTAGTTAGTTAGTGGTATAAGATAAATAGAATATAGGTTCCAAATTATTCTTTTAAAGGTGTTTTGGAATCTGTGGGTAATCATGATAATTTATATGTGCACCACTTCACTCTTTCCTTTAGGGATATGCTGGTAAATGTTTAACAACCTGAACTTTGCGGGGTGAAATGTACCTGTGACATATTTTTAAATTAATCTTCATTATTAACATTTCTTTGTCAAATTCTTAGATCTTGACAAACAATAAACTGATCTCTCACTTTTAGCATTTGACAAGTTTCCAAGTATAGATACTTACATTGAAAATTTAGCTTGCTCATGAACAGTGACTAAATCAGTTGGTTTTGAATGGACTATGTCAACTCAATACCATATGTCCCCATTCACCATTCCAGTAACTTTCTGGGCCAAAATGTCCTTCCCTGCTCATGACTCCCCTTTATATATTATCTCTACCATTAAAATGTAAGGTTGAGATTAAAAAAAATTTCTTTACTTTTTTCATTTGTATCCCCATGTCTAGTACATGGTAAACTTTTTTTCATAGTAAACTTTTAGTATATTTTTTCATTCATTTAATTTGAACTCTGAAAAATAATTGTCATTTTCCATTTTTATGCTCTCAAAACTGTAGTTGTACAAACCAGTCAGATTAATTCCATGTTAATAAATAAATAAACGCAGTAACTACAATGTTAGGAGAAACAGTTGTTTTCATTAAAAATAAAGGGCTGAAATTATAAAATATGTGAAGCTTTTATGTTCCTGGTTATCATTTTATAAAAGGTGGGGAATTTAAAATGCTCTCATGCCCAAAGTCATTGAATTATCTTTAAGTATAGGGTTATGCTTTGAGAGAAGCCTAACAATACCTAAGTTCTTGTCCTACTTTGTGGTTTCCACATTCTAAGAATAGGTTTTCGCTTTTCGTTTACTAGTAATGATTCAATTAATGCTTTTATATGACCTAGAAAAAAAGAACTATAATGTAGAAGGAAGACAATATTAGGCCCAGTTCTGTCCAGAATAATTTTCTTTAAACCTATTATATGTGAAACTCCCCAAATTGTGACTGAATAAGGATATAGTTAGTTGAGATCATATTTGGTGGAAAAAATGTGTCAGGATCTCATAGAAAAAAGTGTGATGGAATAGATTGATATGGACATAACTGTGAAGTGCCTGTGCTGTTTAATGCTTCATATACAGATATCTAGTAATTCATGTGTGTTTGTGTGTGTGTGTGTGTATGTGTGTGTGTGTGTAGTGAAAATTGCAAGTCAATGGTTTTTAAATTATTTATGAGTTGGAGTGTTACATTAGATAAAGTTTTGGGTAGTCAGCAGCTGTCAGTCCTTTCTTTCAGCTCACCCATGTAACAAGGAGATTAGGCAGTTCATTCACACTCATAGCTATTGGTCTGTTGTATGGAGGATGAAGAAAACAGTTAAAAAGCAAAGAAACTCCCTGTCCAAAGGAACAAACCCTGACTTCTAGGACAAATAGATTGAAGGTCCAAGGAGGCCAGCACTTCACTCAATATTAGGAAGATCTTTCTAGCATTAAGCCTGCTTAAAAATGAAATGAGCTGCCTAACCTAGGAATTTTCAGAAACTGAGTGATTAACTGCCTTTGTTTTTGGAGACTGGCTTTCTAAATTTAGTAGGATATTAGAACAGGTAAGCTACAAAAACCCTTCTAACTTTAGATTGTTTGATTCTCTTCTCTCTTCCTGTCCAATGAAGTGATGGTCTGTTCTCATGATTGTAACCGTTGTCAAAATCATTTATTAAGTGCCTGATGGCATATGGCAATTTCTAGAATTTAGAGGTGAAAAAAAAATAGCTAGTTCAGTAGTATTTTAGATGAGAAAATTTAAGCCTGGAGTATACACAAATGGTTAGGGACAGAGTCAGAACTCAATCTCATGTCTTTTGACTCCAGATTCAGTGATCTTCCAATCATCGGCAACAGATGTGTCAGACACAGTCCAGGGACATTTCGGTAGTAATATTCCCAGGCAACCCAAAACTGATTAAAATATAATTTGGAAATGAAGTACAGAAGAACATAGAGAATATTAATATATGGTTCCACAAGTCAATTCACAGCCTACAGGTATTCTTATGTACCATTTAGTGACTGTTTCTATTTGAGTTTGACCCTAATTATCTGCAGAAATAGGTAAGCAACTAAGAAAAATGTGCATGTAATAATTGACTAAATGTCCAGGACAGAGGGACATAAGTTCATTTATCTGAGCTGTGGGTGAAAGATATTTCCTTCTTTGTAGAGGAGATAGGATTTCACCATCTGCTTGAGGAAAAGATAGGAGAAGACTTACAGTGTATGTTGGATGGGATTATCTAGGGTGTTCCAGACAGAGCATGGGGGGAAAAGTTTGAAAGTGTTGGGATGGTCAGATGAATGTGTTGAATAAAATGTCTAGGTTAAAAGTGATCGGGTCTAGGATTAAAGATGATGAAAGGGATATGAGATAGTCCAATAGGTATTCCAGAAGCCTAGAAAAAAATGGTAAAAACAAGAGGTTATTCAACCTTTGGATTACGTGATTCCATTTAAAACCACATTAGATCCCTGCTTCAGAATGATAGTCATTGATTACAGTGAGGATGAAATGGACTAGAGAACCAGAGACAGGATATTTAGGTGAGTGCAAGGGTGTGCTAGAGCCTGTTCTGTTGTGAAATTTTCAGTATGGGCATTTATACCTCTGAAATCTGTAATTTCTAGAAATGAGAGCTTGATTTATTGGGTTTTTTTGATTGCCTAGATTTAAGAAAATATTGATAATACAGAAAAAATTTAAATATTGATAATTCCAAATATATTTCTTATAGTTATGTGTAATTTTTCTCCAGAGAGCCCTAGTTGTTAAACATTTATCAGCACGTCCCTGGGTGAGGTGTGTATGTGTGTGTATGTGGGTATGCTTGTATGTATATATGTGTATATACATATACATGCATACGTACATGTGCATATATGTGTGTGCATGTGAATTATATCCACACACATACATACAAGCAGGTAATATGGTTCCTGCTCTCAAGGAGTTTACATTCTAACAGGGAAAGACAAAACATCAAGGTGAGCCAGAAAAGGAGGGACTAGGGCAAGAAGGACTACTGGTGAGGAAGTGAAGTACTCTGGAGTATGATTTGAGGTGAGAGTGGCATGAACATGGCTGTGGCCCCTTAAGAAATTGAGGACTTAGTCAGAGAGTCACCCATCAACCTTAGGGTTGAGGCATTTCAAAAGAGAAATAAAAATGAGAAGAAAACACCAAGGACAGGGAGAGAGATGATAAGGAAAGCAGAAGAACAGAACTAGATGCAAATGAGAAAAGAATGTTTGCACAGTATTAATGATCCTTAATATCAAAAGGTGTGTTATAATAGCAAGAAACTGTAATTGTCATCGAGGACTCCAGTGAAAGTGGTTTCAGTGACTCTGGGTGTTATTGTTCTGATTACAGATTCTGTTCTATTTCAGTCTTTTTTTTTAAATTAACTTTTGTTTATTTTTAGTTTACATCATTCATTTCCGTGAGATTTTGAGTTACAAATTTTCTCCCCATCTTTCCCCTACCTACTGCCCCAAAACAGCGATCCCATGTTTACTCCCTCTCCCAATCTGCTCTCTCCTATGTCCTCTGCCATCGCTCCTCTAACTTTCTGTTAGGGCAAGATGGATCTCTCTACCCCAGTGCCTGTATGTATATCTTAATTCCCAGTTACATGTAAATAATAATAATGATTATATATATGTATATGTATACACATACGTATATTTATATATATATATATATATATATATATGTATATGTATTTAACATTTGATTTTAGAACTTTAAATTCTAGATTCTTTCCCTACCTCCCTCGTCACCCACCCCAACTGGAATGACAAGCAATTCAATACAGGCTGTACATGTGTAGTTACACAGAA
>CM053580.1:195177334-195204145 GCA_028627135.1 Pseudochirops cupreus | reverse complement strand
GCTTCTCAAACCAACTAACCCCAGGGCTTTCCTCTTGCTGTTTAAGAGGCTTGCAGAAGCTAGCCTGGAGGTGTTTACTCTTCACAGGGACTAGACCTCTTCTTGGGATTTTTCTTCTGATCTTCTCAAATTGTCCCAGGAGGACCCTGGTTATGTCCCTGTTCTTATTTATCTCTACCTACACTGTGTTCACCCTAAGGTGCTATTTTAACTCTTTTGTAGGGAGAAATCTTGAGAGCTCGGAATTTTCTGACATACTCCGCCATCTTCCCAGAATCCTCTTCTCTTTTTTTGGAAATAGGGTGTAATGGGAATGGGAATTTGAAGATCTTCCCTGACCCTCAATAGACCTTGGGGGGAATCTGAAGACCTCCCCTACTTTGAAAGTAAACTCTGCCCCCTAATAGGCTGAATGTAGTCACATGGTGCCTATGGTAGAAGGAGTTTACTGAAGGGTGCAGCAGAGCCCACAGGAAGCTTCTCTGCTGTGAAGATAAACTCTGCCCCCTGATAGGCTGAATGTAGTCACATGGAGCTGGTGGTGGGAGGAGTTTGCTGAAGGGAAGTAAAGCCCACAGGAAGCTGGGAGCTAGAGCTAGCCAGATGGCTGAGGGAGAGAGAGAATATTAAGCCAAGGAGTCAGATAAACTGGTGAGTAGATATTGATCTTGTATTGGCTTGTGGGAAGGCTGAAGGATGCTGTGGTTCTCAGCTTTATTATGGCTTCTGAATAGCTTTGGAACTATGATGTAATCAGCTTATTGGTTTTGGGATTCGGTTTTCTGCCGTCTAAATAAATGTTTCAGTTCTGTTCTCTACCTGGAGAATCTAGTATATTTTGCAAACAATTGTCATGTGATACTTATAGTCATGGTCTTTATCGTGATCATGGGTACTGTAAATATTGCATTAGTGCTACACAGGGTTACTTGTATGCCAAGCGAATGTGTGGGGTTTTCTTCAGTGCATGTGTGTGTATTCTTCACTTCAGTTAAAGGGAAAGGTGTGACTGATAGCCACAGTCAGGAAATTCATGCTCACTGAGTGAAGAAAATCAGGACATAGGAAAGACTTTCATTATAAGGGACTTTCCACTGCCCTCCAAAAGCAATACACATCTCTCACCACTGACACTGTACTTAAAATATCATCTGACTGCCAAAGTAACTTCTGCCCTTGCCTCTAATAAAATGTTTGACTCTGAAAAATATGTAAATTAAATGACTTCCTTTATACTTTCACAGAAATAATTTCCAGTAGATTTTAGGGGGTACCGAGTCAACATGGTAAAGTGGATAGAATTCTGAACTTGGAGAAAGGTATGCCTGGCTTCAAATCCTATTCAAATGTCTACTCACCATGTGTCCCTGGGTGAGTCATTTCATATCCTTGGCCTCAGCTTTCTCACTGACAAGATGAGGAAGCTGGATTTCATGGTCTCTAAGGTACATTGCTCTAAGATGCATTCTAAAACTAGTATCCTATAATTCTATTCATAAACCATCTCAAAGTAAAGGGTCTATAATTTCCATTCAGGGTCTAGGATTTCCATTCAGAATTTAATATAAAGTAAAATTTAATATGGCTTTTAATAATAAGCCATGCTATTGACAATATAGAAAACTAGGCAAAATTAAAAGAAAATGGACTATGATTAGAGGACAGTCAATCAAAAGGTCCCTACTTTATCTCAGAATTTACTTGTTGGACAGAGAAGGTAAAAATATCTAAAATTACTGCAGGACACTGGGAAAAGTATGAAGTTTACATCAGGAAGAGAGTACTCTATTATCTAAAATGAGTTTATCTCAATGTTAACTCACATTCAAGAGAAATAGATGGCTTTGATGGGATAACAACTTCAAACTGCCACATGAATTTGTTTCTGAGAATTAAATTACTTCTAGTTTTTGAACTAACAACTTGGAGATTCAAAGTTCTTTAGGCTTAGATGAAAAGGATTACTGATGTGGACCATTTATGAAGCAGCTAAAATGGCCCCAGATCTGGGGAACCCTTTAAGAGTCTGTGGCTTTGAAATAAGAAAACTACCAAAAACAGATCAGTACATCAGAGGCCAAACCAAGACCCTGACTAAAAGCTTCATAGAATTAGCTACTTACTAAGCACAAGTTCATAAAGGAAAGTAGGAGAAACACAAAAAAGCTATTAGGTATTTGAAACCTAAATGGGAAGATGGCAAAAAAAAAAATGTACAATGTCATTTAAGGCCCTTTTCTGAAAAGAAATGATGAAAAGAGAAGAAAAAGTGTTTTCACTTAAGCTAAGATTTCTATTAATCATTATACTGTTAGTGTTGTGGATAGACATTTTGATAAATAATAGGTGGAAAATAACTGTTTTCTACATAAACTAAGATGTTTGCACAGAGACAACTTTTAGACAAGGTTTGGACAGTTTGGGGAAGAAAATGATCTGGAGTATAGAGCTGAGAACCAGCCCAGATCTCTTTGTTAACAATGTGGAGACTTGCCTCACTTGTGTGGGGACAGTTTAATAGTATAAGAGAATAATACTTTATTTGTTAAAATAAAAAAGAAGCCTAGATAACCATGATTTTGAAGAAGTATACTTTCAAGGGCACCAAGAAGAAAGGACTCTGCAGAACATTACAGAGGGCTTCAAAGCATGATAATGTTGGCTAATTTGCATAAACATGTTTCATGACTAGAGAGTATAAGAAAAGGAGAAATCATATAAATATTTAGAGGAGGCATGATTTTAAGAGGATTGCTGATTTGATAGGAAAAAATTTGGTGCGTTGAGTGAGTCAGAAGATTCTCATTTAAAACCATTGAACAAAGCAAGAGACAACAGCTAAAGTGGAAAAGGACCCTTAGAAGAGGCAGGGACACAGTAGAGGGGTAAAATGCTGCTTTCCTAGAAACTGTGAAAGAGAGAAGCACTCAGATGAAAGAAGGCATCAGCTGAATAATTCCTGATTGGTTGGAGAGAACTGATTTCATTGGTCAAGACTTCCAGTGACAATTATTGGCGTTTGGGGCTACCTAGAACTGGAGAAAGGTGAAGCTTTTTCTTAAGCATTTGTTTTTCTCTGCTGCTACCTCTGACTTGAGAAGGAAAATCAGAGAGGGCTTTGCAGCTGCTTTGATGTCCTGGTTAAGAATTGTGTTGCTTTGAGCTCCATTCTGATTGCACAGCATAACATACAAGTCAGTGAAAAACTGGGGAGTGTGGTTTGTAGAGTTCAAAGACTGCCAGTTTGATGTGTTTCACAATCCCCCAACCTAAAGAGAACAGCTGTTGACATGGAGAATTATTACTTTCTAAATGTCCTATTAAGAGTGATGGCTAATTGAAAAAACTTAGAAAGGTGGTGCTCAAATAAAGAGGACTTCCTCTTTGTCCTTCGTTTTCAAAAAGGACTATGGCATCAGGGAAATGATGACATGACTTGCAGTTGACTTGGATTTGAGTGAGGGAAGGCTGTGCAAGGTCACCAGCCTCACTTTCTCCTGCAGAGTAATCTGGATTCGGTGACCAGATATTCACCAGGATGACTGGAGATGGCCTAGGATGCAATGGGAGACCCTGACCCTTTTAGGCTAAGGCCTTTTCAGGTACTCACTTAGAGTGAGGTAAATCCCATTCAATGAACAGGCCTCTTTAAAAAGTGAGTCAAGGGATGGCCCCCTTAATTAGAAAAAAAATCAAGCTGGGAAGAGAAGACCCTCAGGTTTACTGTTCCAAAGAGAAACAATTACCACTGACATTGAATGTAAGCCAGGAGGGTCCAAAATATAGCCATTAAGTAGAGCTTTAGCAGGGACCTATTGTGGTCCAATCTATAAGCTTCAGAGTGAACTTGGTTTAAGGTTTTGCAAAAGAAGGAAGGAAATAAGGAAGAAAGGAAGGAAGGAAAGAAGGAAGGAAGGAAAGAAGGAAAGAAGGAAGGAAGGAAGGAAGGAAGGAAGTTAATATTAGAGCAGGCTGGAGGCTGTTACACACCAAATCTAGTGAAAGAGTGAATGTCTCACACACCTCATTGTGAGGTATGGCACCCAAGTTCTGCACCCGAGAGGTTTTGTTTAGCCTTTATAACATCTGCAGGCCCCGCTCAGTGTCATTTTTCTTGGTACACTGTGAGGGCAATCATGTTAATTGCATTACAAAAGCACTCATCTGCCCTTAGGAGTTCAAATAAATCATCAATCTTGGATAAACTACATCTTAGATTACTGGAAGAACTTGCTAATGGGATTGCTGAGCCATATTTTTATAACCAGATCAAAACTGGCAATCTCTGAAAAATGGTAGAGAACAAGAGAAATGTTGGTTGGGCTGCATTTCATGAAACAAAATATAAAAGGAAGAAGACAGATTCTAAAATCATGAAGTGAAAAGCTTACCAGATTCCTGGTAAATTCTAGAATGTTGTTAAAGACAGTTAGAAAGACAAGTGATGCTTTTTTTTGGTGATACCCAATAACTGGAAGCAAAGTCAGTATCCATCAATCAACTGGTTTTTGGCTAAATAATTTGTTAAAATTGTTACACATTACCAATGGAACAGAATATTATTGTACCATACAAATTTTTTTAAAAATCAGGAAACCATGAGAAAGTATACATGAATTGATATAGAATAAAAAAGAACCAGGGGGAAATACACAGTGACTATAGCACAAAACAGAAAGAACAATAGTAAAACCTGAATGCTGCATAATTATATGGAATGAACTTGGGCCTGACGAAAAGTTGAAAAATGTTCCACTCTCCTTTCGTTGTAGAAGTAGAAGTTGATGAGTTTGGGATACAGTGAATATTGTCAGACACAGTCAATATGTTGATCAAGTTTTTTTTTAAGTTTTTCTTACAAAAGATGAATTATCATATGGGAGGAAGAAGGTAATAGTAAGAAACAAATGAGAGAGAGAGAGAGAGAGAGAGAGAGAGAGAGAGAGAGAGAAAGAGAGATCAAGAAAAATAAGTTTAAGAAAAATAAAAGGAAGTGATTATCACTGAGTGCCTGCATGTTTTGATCAAGCCATACCAGGATAACCATATTTTTAAAAAGGGATTACAAAATAGGGGAATGCATTCTGAAATGCTTTGGATATAAAACAGATTTTTCTACATATGGTAGTTTGATTTTTTGAAAATTCATATTGACAGATCTCTAGGAAAGATAAGAAGAGGGATACTTCTATGGATGTCATTAAACTATATCAATAAGATGTATTTTAAAAAACCAACATCTAAAAAAATGATTTAATAACCACAGGGGTCCTCAGATACAAAATTAGAAAGTTGGGCTAGATGAACTTTAAGGTCGTTCCAGGGTCTAAATTAGCGATCCTATGATATGTGGCAACTTCTTTGTTGACATTTTTACCCAAGTGATAAGAATTTTTAGAACAACTTAAGAATTCAATGTTGCTGAGTAAACAAAGAATAAAGTTAATTATTTAGGAATCATACTCATGAGGCTGATAACCAAGAAGTCATATACTGGTGTCTAGATGTTTCTGCAAGTTTATTTCAACTGTTATAAAAACTGGTCCTCTAGTAAAGAAATAATCCTCTGTTAAAGAAATACTTAGAGGTAAGTGTTATCTCAAATGCTATGCCAATGGATCACAAGTTCTGCCATGCTGTACTGAACTGGAAAGGCTTCATGGTTGATTCCAGTAGTAAACATTGTACAGATAATCGAAGAACCAAGTTTAAGGATTACATAGAAGACAAACCACCAGACTATGAATCGGGAAGGACCACAGAACTCAGGGAGATCATCTAGCAGGGAATGAAAGGCTGGAATTGACATGAGTGGAGTTGTCTCAGCATTAATGAATTCTTAGATCTTTTCTTTATTGGAAACTGTCATGTACAAAGACAAGAACGCAATCCACCAAGATAGTATGGAATCCTTACTTGTCAGGTGGGGAGATACCAAGCACAGATGGGATACTGTACACTTATCTAGAGGTATAAATTGAGAAGAACAAAGGAAATGCAGTTCATCACTATTTAAAGGATAGGGGCAGAGGTAGCCCTAGCAAACATTACTAAGCAAATTACTCTGGCAATTAAATCAACATACAAAGTATTTGCTTTCTCACTGATCTATATTCTGTTTGTTCAAGGTGCAGCTACACAGACTCAAGCAAGTCCTAAAATGTTACATTATAAAAGTGTCTCTTTAACAGGCAATGCCAAATAACTTTAAATCTCTCACTAAATGCATACCAAAGAGAATGCATCTGCAAATCTGTGAATGGAAATCATTCATACGTAACCCTGGATATTCTCAAGGGGGTTCAGTAATATTCACTAAAAAAATTTTAAAGTTTCTTCTTTTTTTTTTCCTTCAGTTTCCCTCAGCTCTCTCCTCAGTACTCCCTTTGGGTGCTTTTAACTATGAGGAGGTAAACATTTCAGTAGGTTACAGCATATGTCAAGGAGAATAAAACTGGTAGGGAATCAAGCCCTCTTTCTTTCCTCAACCTGGTAATACAGAGTATAACGTGGGAGGGGAAGAATGAGGGCTCCTGGAAATAAGGCACAGTGTTATTAGCATTTGAAGAAGCAGATGCCTGCAAAATAAATAAATAAATGTTCTATTAAAATAACCTATTTTGGAAACTTTTCATTTATATCCATAGAATAAATATTCAACCTCTAAGGGACACAATCTGATTTCTAGAGATTTATAAGTGATTTAAAATTATAATTAAAACTAAACAAAATTAAAAGTCTTGTTCAAGACATGACACAATTGGAAGGAAAATTTTATTTGCAAAAATTGGAATAAAAATAGAACTCCTTCTCTTGTCTTCCTAAAAATAGATCAGTTTACTGTTTCCACCTGTGATTTTACTTTATCCCTCATTATTTTATAACACTCTAATCAATCTAGACTCTCAAGGAAGCTCTACAGCTACAAGAGATCCGGCAATAATAAATGAGGACCAAACACATCATTCCAGCCCCTAGATCAAAGTCATCATTTTTGATTAAGAGGCAAAAATGAAAAGATGAAAATTGATGACTTGTCTCAGCTGCTAACCTTTACCTACAAATTTTTTTGCTGCAGAATCCACTTACATTCATCACTGAGAAGAGCCTTATTCACTCAATATTCAGTTATTCCCTAAGAGGCTTTAGGTATTATTGCAGCAGAGATGTCATTGTCAGAATGGAAGATACAGGCACTAAACATCAACAAGAATGTGATTCCTTGTGTGAATCAAACTTTTTTTTTCTTCTTTGAAGTCTCATTCCCAAAATCACTGAATCTTCTGAGGTTCCTGTCTTATAAACCCTGCTTAATTCTAATAAAAACTGGGAAATGCCGTTAACTACAGGTAGACTGATTGACATTTTCCCTTAATTTTTATTCAAAGGATTTAGAACTGGAAGGAATTCTCAAGTTCCAACCCCTTATTTTGCAGATTAAGAAACTGAACCCCAAAGAGGTAAAGTGACTTACCTAAGGTCTTACAGTAATATGTAGCACAGCCAGTATTCAACCTCACATTCTTTTGAGCTCAAAAAACTCTGGACTCATGCCATAATGCTATACCAGTTCTTTAAAGAACCATACTTAAAACATGCTGAATCCAAATTTTTGGCTGGGAATATCCCCAGGGAATGTAGAAGCAATTGAAAAGTTTTCACCAAAAATGCATAAACTAAATTATTTGGGGGATGATGATGATGATGATGATGATGATGATGATGAGTGATACCATGACGTGGTGGAGAGAGGATAATACTTACATTTAGGAAGACCTGAGTTCCTAAAATATACTAGCTATGTTATCAAAATCAAGAGTCACAGATTCTCAATACCCAAGGAAAATATCTGATACTCAAGTTGCTGAATATGATTGCCAATTTTCATTACTGGAGGGAATCTTCACAACAAGAGTTCCCTCAATGAATGAAGTTGCAAGTTATAATAATAAGTATGAGCATGAACATGAGGAGCATAATTCACAATTAGAGTCTATAACACTTTAATGTGTGCAAAGTGCTCCAATTAATATTATTGAGCCAGGAAAATGTGAATAGCAATAGTGTATTATTAAAATACGCAATTATAATTAATAATCATATTGTACTCCCTCAATTAGATGAAGACCAAAAATTTAATAAGAAATTAGGATGCCTTTGTTTCTGTCTCTCTCCACACACACAATTACACACACACACACACACACACACACACACACACACACACACACACACACACACACATACACACACAAGGAATTTTGCTATAAGTGCAGATATACAGAAAGCATAACTATCAACTGTGTAGTTCAATAAATTGTACCTGCCCACACATTATGACACATTTGTCTCCTGGTTACTGCAGCTGTTACAATCTGAAATAGCACACATCACACCTAACAAAGTGCCTTACATATAGACGGCACTCAGTAAATATTTACTGAATTAATAAATTTATGAACACAAACTGTTTAATATGTAATTACACATGCCTTTTCTTCTTGCCACTTTGGGTTGTTAAAAGATATCACCCTGGGGCAGCTAGGTGGTGCACTGAATAGAGCACTGGCCCTGGAGTCAGGAGGACCTGAATTCAAATGTGACCTCAGACACTTAAAACTCACCAGCTATGTGACTTCAGACAAGTCAATCCCAATTGCCCTGCCTTCCCCTGCTCCAAAAAGACAAAAAACAAACAAACAAACAAAAGCTGTCACCCAGGAACTGTCTTAGTGGAAGAGGAGGTGGATGAGTATTATAGTGAAAGTAAAAAGATAACAGAAGGCAGCCCCCAGTGCTGCTCTAATACCCAAAAGAATGTGAAAACACCTAGAGGAAGACCTCTGGCATGTTATGCAGGTTCTATATAGAAATATATATATACACATATATATATATGTATATATATATATATATGTATGTATGTATGTATATAAGAGCCCATACACAAAAATTGCACAAGATGAGAAGGCACCCAAAAGATGTTCCATCTATCCCTCCGTACCTTGAGAAAGGAGAATTCACATGTATCACATGAATCCATTTAAGTATTAAAGATCTCAATAACAATGATGGTCCTATTACATTCCCAGAAGCATATACTATAAAATCATCAAATCTAATTAATTTTCAAAAATAATTTTTAAACAATAACACCTGTGCCTATAACTTTATTTTTTTAAACATATATGAGACAGCAAGAAAAATGAAATGAAAGGGTTATTTTAGTGCTATTATTTCAATTTCAGTGTGATGTATCCTGTGTCATCATGTCCTTTTAAAGGGGCATCAATTTAAGGACATTCTAATCAGTTCCAGTTTGCTAATTTTAGAGTGAAACCCTGTTAGAGTAATGCTAACACAAGCCGTCATCACCGCAGTTTCTCTCCCTCTCCCTCCCTCTCAACACTCAAAAAACACTATCACTATTTCCCCCTTTTATTTATTTGAAAATCTAATAATATTAAAAAGTGATGACTGATATGGAAAATACCATTGTAAAACATTAAAATTATGAGATTGAGAGATAATCTACATATGACAAATAGGAATTGCATACGTCAAGGACATAAGAAATGATGGCCTTCCTTAAAAAGAGAATTCACAAGAATCTAATGATTCCTAAACATGATCTGATTTTTAAAATGTACATGACATTGAGAATCGCCATTGAGAAACTGGCATTTATGTTGCATGAGTCAAGTATATCAGTAATAGCAGCCCACACTGTGTGGGCACCTTCGGTTTAAAATCAAATTGGCAATGTTGATTTTAATAAGAAAATCAATGAACCCTTGGAGTCAGATTTTACACACACACACACACACACACACACACAAACATACAGATATAATATGACTGATTGTAAGCTATTTTTTTGAATTATAAAAGCATAAATCTTGAAAACAGTTTACCAAAGGTAAACCTTTCTTGATTTTTTTTCCCTAATTTTCATGAAAATGTTAGTTTATGATTAAATTGTAAATATCACATTCCAAAAGGTTACACTTAAGGAATGGTGAAATGAGGGCAAGGAGAGACAGGGATGCTCTAAGATTTCCTAGAATGATCTGAAGTATGAAAGTGACAAAAGAGACTAGATACAAGAAACTTCTACCAGCAGAGAGAGGTGGGGATAAGTGAGCGAAACATCAAATATATCAATGGACATTGGCTGGCAAGTGTTGCAATGCAATGTTCAAAAGAAATTAACTTCAGGACTTACTGAAACATTTATCATGCCAAATGAGATGCATATTAGAATGATGAGTCTGAATGTGATACATATTAGAATGAAAGTATTCCTTCTTCTGAAAAAAAATTAATCATCCTTATTAAATTCCATGGAAAATGGAATATTGTAAGAGATAGATGATCATAGAATTTAGAGCAAGATGAAATCAGAGAGATCATGCAGAGTGAGGACTCAATCTGTTTTCCTCTCTTGGACCTCTTTGGCAATCTGATGAAGGGACCCCTTCTCAGAGCACTGTCTTTAAGTATGTAAAATAAAATACAGAGTATTATAAAGGAAACTAATTATATGAAAATAATAATCAAAAAAACTTTTTAAAAAATTTCATGAATCTCATGTAAAGAATCCTGCATGTTTTTCAACCTCCTAACTTTTTAAATGAGAAAACTAAAGACTGATGAGATTAAGTGATTTGCTGAAGGTCATACAGGTAACATACTGTGTGGTTAAGCCAGGATTTAATCCTATATCTTTTTTCCCCCAAATCAATGCTCATTTCATTATATGACACTAACTCAGCTAGGCCCCCACTGCTATCTTGGTATTTATTTAGTATATATTAAATACACATGTACATATATTTATAAATACTTTATAATTTATTTAGGATATGCTAAATAAATGTGTATTTATTTAATGCATATTTACTTAGTGTCCTAAATAAAATATCATCTCATATGCTTTATCTAAGAATTAATAATATATTATAAAATTGTAAAAAATAATGTCAAAACTGGTTTAAAAATTACTGCCTGAACACATCCCGTAAAAATTGTCCTAAAATAACTGTTAATTCAGTCAACTGATGACCATTTTTTAAGTGATTGCTCTGTCAGGCACTAAAGTCATTGATTAGATCCGGAAGGAACCTTAGTGGACACTGAGTCCAACCGTACATTTTCAAGATAAGGTACCCAAGAAATAGAGAAGTTAATTTTATTTTACCAAAAGTAATAATTATAATTCCAAGTTCTTCCCACTATGCCATTTAGTTTCTCTACAATACCACAAAGGGGATGTAATTGAAGTCAACAAGAATTTAAGTGCCTACTATGTGCCAGGTATTGTGTTTAGCAAAGGGAATACAAAGAAAGGTAAAAACTTATCCCTGCTTCCAAAGAGCTCATAATCTAATGAGGGAGACAACATGACAAAAACTACATACAAACAAACAAAAACACACACACATAGATACAAACACACACCCAATAACTCTGATGTAATCATAACGTGAAGAGAAATACAAAAATGAACCAGAGGGCAGCTAGGTGGTGCAGTGAATACAGCACTGGCCCTGGAGTCAGGAGGACCCGAGTTCAAATCTAGCCTCAGACACGTAACACAAAAAACTAGTCATGTGACCTTGGGCAAGTCACTTAACCCCAATTGCCCTACCTTCTCCCCTCCAAAAAGAAGAAAGAAAGAAACAAAAATTGCATTCATAATAAGTATATTAAAATAATAAGGAGGGAAATGCAATAAGGTGATTAGAACATATAAGAAAACTTGGCAAAGTATAAAAAAAATACTCCTAAAAATCAATTATGGCAACTTGTTTTCCCTCTAATTTATTCCTTAGACAATCTTTCCTTCACTTGACAGTAGTTCTGTTGTCTCAAAAGTCAGGCAAAATATACCTTTGATGTTATTCACTCATTCAAAAAGTATTTCTAGAGAAACTACTATGACCAAGACACTATTTAAGGTGTTCTGATTAATTAGCATGATTTAAATGAGTAATCTTTACCATTATCACCATCAAAATAAATGCTAGTTACAGAGAACTTTGAAGTCTTCAGAGATATTCTTTTACTTGAGCCCAAAACCCTACACTTCACAGAAACTATAGGGATTATTAATATGCATTTGCAGATAAAGATGCCAAGGCTTAGAGGAGCAGGATAATTTGCCCGTGGCAATCTGCTGTTGGTCAGAAAGGCTTCATGCACGAGTTGCATTTCTACTGTATTTTAAATGAGTTGGAATTGAGTCCCTGAAGGAGATTTTAGATTTAGATTTTAGAAAGTGTGCACCAAAGATACTGAGATAGGAAACCAAAGGATCTATTTGAGACACAAAACACCATGTAATATGTCTATACAAAGAAATCATATAAAGAAATTCAATTTTGGATAAAGATTAAAGGGAAGATGGAGTCATTTAGTGGAAGGCCTCGAAAGCTAGACTTAGGCAAATGGGTTTGAACTTTACTGAAGATTGTTAGGCTAAGAAAAGATATGATTAGATCTCTGCTTAAGAGATCTGACAGTGTTATCCCTGCTTCCAAAGAGCTCATAATCTAATGAAGGAGACAACATAAAAAGACTACATACAAATAAACAAAAATACACACACACACACACACACGGTAACCTGGAGACAGAAGAGAACTGAAGTGGGAAAATCTATCAGGAGGCTACTGTCATAATCCAAGCAGATGGCAACATTAGTCTTTGGTAAAGTGGCAGCATTAAGAATAGAAATGGCAGTTGGAGGAATGTAGGTATAAAAATGAAGAACCCCAAAACTTCAGGTGTACTTGAAAAATTCCTCTTATTAAGAAAAAAAGCCAAATACATTTTTGGTGGTATTTTTTTTTCAGGAAAGACTGCATTTGCTAATGGCATGTGACCAATATGGGATGTTAAGTGCATAAAATTTAATGAATGCACGTGTTATTATTTCACAACGTGGGGTATTTTAGGTACTGGACACCACAAACAAGAATATCGGGAAAATAATCTTTGCTTCGTAACCTTGCAACTTAGGATAAAGACATAAATACAGAGAAAATAATCTCTGCTTTATGAAACTTAAGATAAAGATCCAAAATACAGTGCTTACTGCTGGTAGTAAAGGTCCAGATTACAAAATCAGCAGGAATAGATGCTACTCCTGTATCTGTCACAGGTGGAAGAACATGAGAAGGTCAGAAGATCCTTTGTCAGCGTGGTGTTATCATCCTCAAGATCATCCAGGAAAGCTTCTGAATGAAGGTAAATTGGACATGAAAGGTGGGGAAGTACCAGAGATTTTGTCTTGGGAGTATTTTACATGAGAAAATCTTATTTGGCAGCAACTGAGCTTGTGGATAACAGTGTAACAAATCTATAGCATATACAAAAACACTGCATACACACATGAATATTCACATACAGACACATATGTGTATGTTAACCTGTAAGAAAACGTAGGAATCGATTTTTCCAAGGAAGTGGCAATTCATTGTTAATTGTAAAAGTTCAATATACTTGTCAAGAAGCCTGTACATTCTGAACTATTTCCAGATGACTCTGTAGAAATGCCAATGGAAAAAAAATGAGGTAAATAAATGTGGGGGGAGGGGAAGATTTTATATAGGCAGTTTTGTACTGGCTGGCTGAAATCATAATGAAGAATAACTAAACCGTACAAAAATTCCAACATCTAGTCTATCTAAATGGACAAAATTACTCAATTTTTCATGTTTCATCCATCATATTATGTCCATCTCCCACTGGCTCATGAGAGCTGATTGTTAAAATTTCAGTGTGGGCATTTACCCTTCAGAAATCAGTAAACACTACAAATTATAGCATAATTTATTGTTCTGTTGATTATCTAAACTTTAAAAAGTAATGGAAAAAATGTTAATAAAGTGGATTAAACTTAAAAGTAAGTCCTGTCTTTTTTTTTTTGAAAGAATTGGTTGTTATATACCACCACGCTTGGTTTCAAACCAAGTTAACATATGTGTACACTGAGACAAAATTTGTGAAAGGGACAGAAATAGACATATCGAGAGAAATTAAGATTTTAGTTTTGTTTGTAAAAGTAGAATAGTGGTAGAATATTTAAAAAATTGATACACAAATTATGTATGTAATTAAACAGCTCTCAATGTTTATAACTACAAAATTCAGATGTATTCAAATCATTTGTGTGATCTTGGGCAGATGACGTCACTTCTCTGAGCTTGTGCAAAACAAGGAGTTGAACGAGATCATATATAAGGTCTCTCCCAATTTTTACCCCTAGTATTCTAGTCTTCCTTTTCCACTGAGTCTGCTACATACCATTTGGTGTCCCAAACAATTAACTAATAAACAAATATTTATAGAATCCTGGTCATGTGGAAATACAAAAGAAAAAAAGGTCTTGATCCCTGACCAAGGAGCTAAAAATCTTGCTAATGAGGACACACCAAAGAACCAATTAGAGTACAAAATAAGGCAGTATAAAATATCAAGGACTAAATTAAGTGGCACAGAGTATAAATGTTATAGCAGTTCAGAGGAGGAATCAACTGGACTGCCTATGTTTGGGAAGAATTTTTCCATTAGGTAAGCTGGGTAGAATAGCTAGAATGTGAATAGTTAGAAAGGAAAAGATGAACAGAAACACAATGAGTGGAATGAATACAGAGAATGAATAGAGAGTGCTTAAAGAAGGAATGGTAAGAAGACTATCTGTTCTGAGTTTCAGGATGGTGGGTAATTAGAACTAGGGAGGTAGGCATAGGTCATTCCACCCAAGAGATTGTGAAGAAGGCTTGATAGGACTTGGAAACACACTGAATAGGAGAGAAAGAGAACAAAGAAGACTTGGGGGTTAGCTTTAGTGACTAAGGAGAATGGGTAATATCTGTATCTATGTGTGTATATGTATAGGCATTTATACATACACACATAATGGACAGAACACTAATCTTCACCCACCATAAACAAAGCCTCAAAAATCTCTTTCCTTAAAATCCTCCAAATTTATCCCTCTTCTTATGTTCTTTCACAATTTCTTCTAACATATTCTTGGTAGATAAACATACCTAAGCTGTGGCTTCAACCATGTCCTTGGTTCAGAACTTCCCATCACTGCTTACCAAATTTAATATGAAGTTCTTAACCTAGAATTCAAAGTCTATATAATATAGGATTTCTCCACAACTCTCTTACATATAATCTATCATATAGTCATCTAGATGAAAACATTTTCCCATGACATGCTCCACTCTCTCACTTTAGTCTTTTTTATGAAGTTCTATTCTCTGGAATGTTTTCCATGTCCATTTTCATTGCTGAAATCCTCCCATCCTTCAAAGTCCCTCTTTTAAAAAAAAATCTTCTTTTTCAGACTTTCTAATTCTCTTTCTGGGTCTCTCTTCCCCCATCAAACCGACCCACACATATTCTCTATGTGCCTTTCTTTTCTTCCCTGATGCTTCAACCACCTGGTACTGGCCCATCATCTCACTTTCAGACTGTTGTGAGAGCCTGCCTCAAGTCTCCCCCATTCCAGTCTATCTTCCACTAAGCTACTAATATGAATATTAATATACTTCCTAAAGCATAGGAGTGACCATGTTACCCCTATCCCCACCCCTATCCCAATCAACTCCAGTGGTTCCCTATTACCTGCACAATCAGATAAATGAAAGCCTGTTTGGATTTTAAAGTTCTCCATGACCTGGCGCCCTCCTACCTTTCTAGTCCCTTTACTTCCATACACATACTCCATGATCTAGTGATATTGTGGTTCCCCTTAAAAGATGCTCCACCTCCTGAGAGTGCATTTTCACTTGCTATCCACTACATCTGTCTCCATCCTTATCTCTACCTCCTGACACCCTGACTTCCTTCCAGGTGAAATCTTATATTCTGGTAGAAGCCTTATTTGGTCTCCTTTAACCTTCCTTCTGAGACTACCCCCAGTTTATATTGCATATGTCTTGTCTGTGCATATTGTTCTCATGTTGTCTCCATTAGAATGTGAAACTTCTCAAGAGCAAAGACTGTTTTTGTCCTTTCTTTGTATCTCCAGTACTTAGCACAATGTAGGTGCTTAATAAATGCTTCTTGAGTCGATTTTACTTTATAATATGGTCCTTTATGCTTATGCTTTTCCTAATAATGAATCAACCCAATTGTATGAGAGTTTCTACTTCTCAAGCCTTAGAGATCTGACACCTTTCACTGCACTGAAACTGCTTGTTACAGGGTTACCAAGAAATGGGTTAACTGCCAAATCCAATGGTCCTTTCTCATTTCTCATCTTGATTTTTCTTGCTTCTTTTGACAATGTAGACCAACCATTCTTCCAGTATTTCCCTTCCTCTTCTTTTATAGAGCCTTGCTTTTTTGGTTCTAAACCTATTTATTCCTTTCGGATCTCTTTAGTAGGAACATTACTCAAGTCTTACCTCCTAAACATGGATAAATTCCAAGGCTCTCTGAGTACTACTTCCTGATTGGTGAGGCTCTGACTGGGACTTTTATCTTGAGGAGCTCCAGATATACTATTCATCTCTAGCTTTCTCTTTGCTCTGCTCCACCTCCACAACAGTGGTATCAACAGGAATAGATACCCTCCTTCCCTTTCTCCTATCTCCCTAATTTTCTTCAACTTTCCATATTGTTTGGTTTTTCTGGGGGGTGTGGAGTGGTGTGAGGAGAGCTTATCATCCAGAAAAGGCTACCATTGGCACCACAACTCCCTAACTGAATTTGTCCCAGGTATAAGCATTCTTAGTTTTAGCTACCGTCTCCTACCATCCTTCCTGGCTTTACTTCACATTACACATACATACATGAGCATGCACGCAGGCACACACACACACACACACACACACGCACACACACACATTCTGAAGAGAAGAAAATAGTCCAACTGTTGTGGAAATATTTTCTCCAATCTCTGTGAATTCATGTGGGCTATCTGGGAATAAACTCCTTTTTCATGTTTGCTCTTTCAAAAGGATTTTCTATCTTAAAGGTTTAACTCTAGTGCCAACTCTTTCAAAAAACCTCCCTGTCCTACCCTCCCCCACAACCCCAGAATGGATGTTCTGTCTCCTTTCTCAAATTTTCCCAGAACACGTTGTCTGCATTTTTCCTTTGCTCCATTATTTTGTACTATGTACACACTATCCCCAAAAGAATATAAGTTACTTGAGGTCAGGAACTGTTTAAGAATTGTCATTACATCTCCATGTGCCCAGCACCCAGCCTGGCACATACAAAGTGTTTTAAAAAATGCTTATTGATTAATATTGTCCTCATCTGTATACATGTTGTAGCCATCCTCAACTCCCAGCAGAATCTAAGCACATTAAAAGTAGAGATACATTTTATATTCATACTCCTGTCATTTAGCTTATGTCCAGCACGTCCTTCCATTGCTCTTTGAATTACCAGTAATTTTGATTCTTTGTGTCTTGTGATATTCCATGATTTACAGCCATATAGCATTATTGGGTGAATACTAAGAGTTTAAAAAATACCTTTTCCCCCCTTAGGAAACTAAAAATGCTGAATAATTTCTGAAATCTGATGTAGCTTATTCTCTTTCTATTCAACTTTGGGATCAGCTCATTTCCTGTCTTTAGCTAGTGTTATCCAAGATTTATGTGCTAAAGGACTAATTCAATGTGATGTCCATTCAAGTGCATGCTACAGTATAAAACATTTGCGTGCTGGATGGCTAAGCCAATCTCTTCTGATTGACTGTAGACCTCACATTAGTCATTTAATTCCTTATCCAAAAAAACTCCTTTTATTAAAACTTAATCAAGACATTCCCTTAAAAGTTCATTCACCCCCATTCCAATGCAATATACATGTGAGGACTATTATCTGAAAAATATGCATTTAGTACAGTATAAAGCTGAATTATCTTTCATTTTCCCATTAAACTTTAGAAAAATAATTCAAACATTCCAACCTCTTAAGCAAATGAATTCACTTTAGAACTGTGCCTTGCATAAAATAAGATTCATTTCTCGAAAGGTGACAACCTTCAGGAGAATGACATTATGATACGGAAAGTTGTAGAAAGAAAAGTATATTTCCACTTCACCAACAGTAATTTCCAGGTTTGCAAGTGTATGACCACTTAAGTGTGCATTTGTGTATTCCTCACCCAAAGGAGATAAAGGAGATTTACCCACCCAGTCTTCTTTGCAAAGAGTAGCTTTTAATCTTAAAATAATAATAGTTAACATTTATGTAGAAATTACTATATGCAAGGCAGTGTTTAGCACTTTATAATCATTATCTCATTTCTTCTTCACAGCAATCCTGGGAAGTTGGTATTGTTATTATCCCCATTTTATAGATGAGAAAACTGAGGCAAAGAGAGGTGAAGTGATTTGCTTAGTCTCACAGCTAATGAGTGTGTGAGTCCACATTTGAACTCAGGTCCCCCTGACTCCAGGTCCAGAATTCTATTTGTTGTGCCACCTAGCTGCCCCTCCAGATTAAGTCTGTGCCTTAATCATTAGAGTAATATAGTAAATGTATGAAAAAAATAGCTCCAAGGGCAGTTTTAAAAGCAAACATACACACACACACACACACACACACACACACACACATATTGATACACACACTCCAAAGTCTTAGTGTACTTTTAAGCATCTATATACATCCTATATAGATACAGTGTTTATATATGTGTACAGTTCATGTTTTGTGGGTACCTTTATATCCATTGGTATATATGACCATGTATACATATATTAATTTTGCCAAATATAATAGCTAAATATATGCATATTTACCAGTGGTTCTCAACCTGTGGGTCACAACCCCTTTGGGGGTCGAACGACCCTTTCACAGGGGTCACCTAAGACCATCAGAAAACACATATTTCCCATGATCTTAGGAACCAAGACACCGCTCCTCTATGGTCTCCAGCTGGGTCTGCCCACATGCAGATACACCCACATACAGTAATAAAGGGTCATGGCATTAGGAAGGTTGAGAACCACTGGTATACACTTTAGAATCTAGCTGCTTTCCTGTTTGTAGAGCCACAGGTCATATGCTCATAGTATCACAAACTTTATAAAACCAGAAGGACCCTCAGAAGGCCCTCTAAACCAATCTTCTCTTTTTACAGATGAGAAGATTATGGCACATGGTGGTTAAGTTGCTTGTCCAGGTTCATGTAGCTAGTGTCTGAAGAAGGATGGGAACTCACATCTTCCTGATTCCAATTCCCATTCCCTATGCACAATGTCAAGCTGCTTCTTTAGAGGTACTCAGGTAAAGCAGATAAAACTGGTTTGGGTTTTTTTTTTTGTAAATTTACACATTAACTGACTTGAAAGAATTATTTATCTTAAATATGTTTAAAATAGAGAGCTTGTTGTACTACATAGAAAGCCAGCATCAAAGCCAGGAAGATTTTGGTTCAAGTTCCTTTTCTCACACATATTGGCTGTGGCCCCTATATCAATGACTTTGTGCAAATAACTTAATCTTTTAAAATTCTCTAGATAACTCTCAATGATTATAAATTATATAGAAGTTGATGCTCTACTTACGTGGAGTGTTTCCGCACTTGGGAATTCCAATTAAATGCAACTGAATCCTTATCCCTATGTTTAAGGTATGGGGGAAAGATACATAGGATAATGAGGAGGGTAGTATATAAAAAATGTTTCTGTGAGAAAATGATCAAAATTTAGATGATTCTATAGGTTCTACTTAGTTTATTGTTATGTCTCTTCCAAATTCAAAAGATTCCCTATCAAACCATTCCCAATGTTCATATCAATCTGGGCCAGGAATTCATGCTCATATTATTTATAGCAAGGGTTAAGTCTCATCCTTTCCACAAAATCAGTGGAGACCACAGAGGAGCAGTGTCTTGGTTCCTAAGATCATGGGAAATATGTGTTTTCTGATGGTCTTAGGTGACCCCTGTGAAAGGGTCGTTCGACCCCCAAAGGGGTTGTGACCCACAGGAAGATCAAACTAAATGATGAAATACAAACCAAGCCAAACCAAAAGAAGTAATCTTGTTCTCAGAAACGCAAACCTAGTAGCTTTGAATGTAAATATAAGTATCTCTTATGGAGCTCATGCCCTCTGTATATTCTAAATAAAGTTTAATGCAATTAATAAATATAGTTTAATAGGATATTGGTCTTTGAAAAAAACATTAGAGATAACCAAATTCCAAATACCTGGACTTTACAAATGTAGAAAATGATGCCCAGAGAAAAGAAGTAATTTACCCGAAACCACACAAGCGTTAAGATGGCAAAGCTTCCAAAGCAAGTCTTCTCTCTTAATAGATCACACTGCCTCCATTAACGCAGCAAACACATATATCCTTAACTAATATTTATTGAAAAAGTCTACAGTTCAGAGTTTTCAGTTATCTATGATTAAACACGAATAACATCTATAAATATAAAATGCCAAATAATTATCAGTGAAGTTTTGGATCGTCTATAAACTTAATGGAGAGATGCACTAGGCATACTGTATAAGTCTGTGATGAGATCTGATTTCATTTTAAATAGAAAAGAATTCTTAATGTTCCTTCTGTCCTACAATGTAGATGTGTTGCCACCAGGTGTCAGTAGAGTAGAACAGTACAGGGTAGCATATTAATCTGAGACAAGATGGTGGCAATTCTGTCTACCAAACATCTTAATGTTCACAAAGGAAGAGATTATACAAATGCAAAAATAATCATTTTATTTAAGCAGCTAAAAGTTTAAGGAAAGCAATAAATCTTTAGGAATCTTAATTACATGAAAATAAAGAAAACCCTTTTAATTTTCCTGATGCTATGATGGTTCCTCTCAGATTTCTCACACGATTGCCTTTCTCTTCAAGAACTAAGTATTAACTAGACTTGAAGCCTCTATAACTTAGATCTTCCTGTCTCTTTTTTCTTTTTATTTCCATAAACCAATATTAGTCTCTTCTCCTACCTATGATTTCCTCAATAATTTACTGTATAATTCTTTTTATTCTGTCCAAAGGGTAACCAACCTCCAAAGGAAAGTGCAATGAACCTGAAATTGAAGTCTAGCTCTGAAAATGCACTTCACCTTTCTCAGGCTCCATTTCCTTTTGTAAAATGGAATTAATAATATTGACATTGCCTATCTTAAAGGCTTATTGGGAAAAATTGATGGTGAGGCATAGAATAATATGAAAATCTGAATTGTTATTACTAAGAACAGTAGCCTAGTTTTCTTCCCTTTTACTTAACTTTTACAAGTTTTTATACAGATAATTGATTAATAGTTCCCTTTCCCAAGCAGTTTATAAAAAGAGAAGAGAGAGGAGAGGATTTTAAAATTATGATATCCAATTATTAAATTTAGCTCACAGACAGAACAAAATGGCATTTAACTTGCTTTTCCACATGCTAAAAACATAGTAGCAGGAATACAATCATGAAATATGGCCGGCATACATTGTACATTTCTTCTGCACAAAAGCAAGACTTACACTTTTGAATGAGTGGTCTGGTTTCCCTCATGACTAACGTCAGACAGGAAAAGATGGGTAGTCAAGTGGGTTTTTTAATTTTCTAACACCATTTGCCTGTGTGTCTTCTAGAATAAAATAGCTGCCAAAGGCCTAACTTCCACATTTACTGAAGAAATAATTAGAATCATCATTGCTAGCCTAGTAATTAATACATTTATTATTCTCATTAAAAAGTCCCTTTTACTGGCATCTTTAAGGCAGAGGAAGAATTCACCATGCAACTAGTGACCAAGAAAATACTGCATTTTAGAGAGGACTTCTGCTTTCAAGTATCAGATTTGTATTATGTCATTTGTCTCGAGGTTTGCCAAACTTGATTTAGAAGTCTATACCTTCCTTCCCCCCCCCCACCAAAAAGGACATTATTATGAGTAATATGTTGCCACAAAATTGTGAGGAAAATGATTCTCTAAGTCAAGGTGTCAGATTCCTGGACCTGTAGTAAATGGGAAATATTTACTAAGATAAATAAAAAAAGAATATAACTTATACTGTTAATTTGTGGTTTTCTCAGTCAGCATGTTTCCATTTCTGTTCGAATTTAACTCCAGTGCCTTAAGTGACCAAAGAGATTCTTCAATTGTAGTCCCGAACTCTAAAGGCAGTAAGATTTTTAACACATATGTTGGCTTCAGTATGATAAAAAAATTCAATGAACACCATTTGATTAAAATGTTTGTTAAAATAAACAGATAGTACAGAAAGAACCACTAACACCAGCTTCTGTGAAGCAAACAAGAATATCTCCAAAACCATGTGGCATTTCGTAAATTATATTATTGGTCACCACTCAGGCAAGAAAAATAGAAGGGGAATATCACAAGTATATGTTGCCAAGCGTTAGACTGATGACAGATTATCACCAGCAACAGTGTTACATATTGTGAGAATGTGTCACATACATATACATATATACATATGTGTTCATGAATATAGATGTGGAAAGAGACAGAGAGAGAGAGAACGAGAATGCTTGGCATTGTAAAGTCCAGTAGAAATCATTAATTTCAATGCTTTTCATAGTACAAACAAGGAAAATAAGGATCAGAAAGGTCATTATTTGCACTAGCTCAGAATTGTTAAGTTAAACATTGTCATCTGGCCACATGTGGGCCAAAACACTCATATGTGTCTTGAACCAGATTAAAGTAGGTAAATGAGGCACATTACTACACCTCCATTGCCATGAACAGAGGTGGCCATTAAGTGAGGCATTTAAGGAGAAGGAAGGATATTTGATATTTCCATTGGATATAAGACTGATCAGAATCAAAATCCTGGGACCTTAAAACCAAGTGTTAAGAAAGGGAGAGAGGAATAGAATAATAAAATCTTAGAAGCTAGAGGGTCCAACCCATACCTAAATGGGAATGGCTTTAACAACATATTTCAAAAGGGCTCATGAAGTCTGTGCTTGAAAACTACCCATGAGGGGTAATTCACTAGTTCTTGAAACAACTCATTCTACTATTGGAACATACAATTAAGATTTTTCCTTTATTGATTGAATTAAATTTCATGTCCTAAACTCATGATTATGATTAACAATTATATAGCATTTTAAGGTTTGCAGAGAGCTTCACAAATATTATCTCATTTTATTTTCACAGGAACCATTGGAAATGGGTACTGTTATTATCCCAATTTTACAAATGTAAAAACTGAAGCAGGGAAAGGTTAAGTGACATACCCAGGGTGACAGAGCTGATAAGTGTCTGAAGTTTGATCTGAACTCCGGTCTTCCTGACTTCAGGTCCAGTGCACCTTCCACTCCACCAACTTCTAAATCAGTGCCATCAAACTGAATAAGAATAATTCTTTTTTCACATGACAGCCCTTCTAATGCTGGAAAATGGCTACCTGTTTTCCATCACCAATGCCTTTAACAGAGTCCCATATGGCATGATCTCAAAGTCCTTTACCATCCTTATTCCCTTACTCTGAGCACTCTCCAGCTTATCAATATTCTTCTGAAAATGTGGTACCCAGAATTGAACAAATACTTCAGATATGATTTTAACAGTTCAGAATGTAGCAGGACCAGTGACTATTATTACTCCCCTAGGACAAGATACTATGTCTCTTTTAATTTAAACTAATATCATACTAGCTATCTCACATTACTGATTCACTTTGAGTTTAGGGCCCATTTAAACCCACCAGCCACTATTCATAAAAGCTGCTGTCTAGTCATACCTCCTCATTTTTATGCTTAGGAAGCTTCTTTTTAGTTTAGTTATAAAACTTAACTTTTATTTAATTATATCAGGGTAGAGACAGCTAGGTGGCACAGTGAATAGAGCACCAGCCCCGGAGTCAGGAGGACATGAGTTCAAATCCAAACTCAAATACTTAACACTTACTAGCTGTGTGACCTTGGGCAAGTCACTTAACCATAACTGCCCTGCCCTTCTCCCTCCAAAAAAGCAAAACAAAAATTATTTTACTGTATTGGATTTAGAGTTTATCCTAGGGTTCATGCCTGGATCATTTGCATAGGAATCTCCTACTTGGTGGAAAGGATTATAACTTGATGTTTCCTTTCTCTGTGAAGTGCAGAATTGACTTCAAAACTTGGGATAAGAAAGACTTTATTTCTTTCTGTTTTAAAAAAGGACAGAAATGGCTCTAGACCCTATTGGGGGAAAAACAAGGAGAGAGAGAGACAGAGACAGAGACAGAGAGAAACAGAGAGAGAGACAGAGAGAGACAGAGACAGAGACAGAGAGAGACACTGAGAGACAGAGAGAGAGAGAGATTATGGGGAGCAGCATATATATAGGGGACTAACTGCCTTAACGTGTCCCTGATTTCCAGCTTACCTCCTTAGAGACCTAGGGGAATTTCTCCTTGTGTGAGATCAGGTACTCTAAGACCATTTTGATTCCTGCCTCCTACATTGAACTTGTATAAAAACAAAATTTGATCTCCTTCTTATGACTTCATTCAAGATGTATAAAAGCTTTATAGCAGGACAAGGTTAAGGACAGATCCCTGGGGCACTCGATTAGTGATTTCCTTTAAAGTTGACATAACAAAACATTAAAAACCCACCAAAATCAAGCTACTCCATCAGTTCCAAGTACACCTAACTATGCTATTATCTTGCTCTCATATCTATATTCAGTCCATAAAAAGGGTATAAGACAGTATGTAATGGTTTAGTAAAAACTAAGTGAATCATATTTATAGCATTCTTCTGATTTATCAGTCTATTAACCCTATTTTGAAAGGAAAACCCTCATAGTCTTTCAATAAAATCAACATGATGAGTACAGCTGTTCCAATTTTATAAATAGTTGCAGTCTTTACCTTTCATTGGAATAAGTGGGGGGAAAAACCTTTTTGAAAGGTATTTGTTCCATAAGCAACCAGTATAACCACATCTGCTCACCATTATAAACATTTTCCTGAATTGAGATCTGCCTTAAATGTCTATGCAGATAGACACAAGGAAGGAAATCCAATAATGTCCTAACAATGTTACTGAAGTAGGATGATATCCCATAAAATTTGTTTTATTTTACTTTAGTGCCTAAACAAATATATGTAATTAATGTTTATGCAGAAAATTCCTTTCTTTATTCCCATGAGCAATAAAAGAATAAAACATTTAGTTTTAGGAAAATATATTTGATTTTTGGAACCCATTCTAAATTAATCAAAAATTTCTGAGCTTATAAATGAATAAAGTCAATGTTAGGATGATAGGAACATAAATTCAGAGTTGGAAGGGACCTTAGGGACCACAGAGTCCAACTCCTTCATTTTACAGACAAGTGAAATGACGGTCACAGAGGTTAAATAGATTGTCTGTGGTCACAAAGCTAGTAAAAGTCAAATACAGAATTTGAATCTAGACTTTTCTGACTCCAAGTCTGTTACTTTAATTACTCTGAAATTAATCAATTAAAAACACATTTATTAAACACCTACATATACTCGACACTGAGAAAAAAACTAATTTCACAGTTCTCTTTCGATACTGCAACAGCACTGATTGTTGCTAAGAATTCACTTAGCAACAATTAAAATTACATGAAATACATAATAAAAACACATAAAAGTACACCATACTTGCTTTTATTTTTTGCTGTATTTTTAAAATTAAATTTTATGTTTATTTTTAGTATATCACTCATTTCCACAAGATTTTGAGTTACAAATTTTCTCCCCATCTTTCCCCTATCCACCACCCCAAAACAGTGATCAAACTATATACTTTCTCCCCCAATCTGCTCTCTCCTATATCCTCTCCCATTCCTCCCCTGACTTTCCGGTAGGGCAAGATGGATCTCCATACCCCAGTGCCTGTGTATCTCAAGTTCCAGTTGGATGTAGTTAATAATAATAATAATAATTGTATATACATATATATATATGTATACACATATGTATTTTTAACATTTGATTATAGAACTTTACATTCTAGATTCTTTCTCTTTCTCCCTCATCACGCACCCCCACTGGAAGGACAAGCAATCAAATACAGGCTGAACATGTGTAATTGCAGAGAACCTCTCCACAGTGAGCATATTGTGAGAGTCTGATTACATATCTCTTCTTCCTATCCTGTCCCCCCCATCCACTCTCTACCCTGTCCCTGTCCCTCTACAGAAGTGTGAACTTTCATCAGCCCTCCCCCACACCCTGTCCTCCCCTCCATCACCCCACCTCTCATCCCCCTTCCCCCTACTCTTCTATGTGGCAAGATGCCAAGTTTAGAGTTTATGTCATTCCTTCCCTAAGCCAAATTCCATTAGAGTAAGGTTGACTCTTTCCCTTTTGCCTTCCTGTTCTCCCCCTCTATTGTAACAATTATCTCTTGCTTCTTCCATGAGATGCTCAACCCCATTCTGACTCTCCCTGTCTCCTCTCAATCTAATCCTCTCTCACCTCAGAATTTCACCATTTGGAATATTATCCCTTCCTAATCAATTGATGTTATGCCCTCTATGGATTCATTTATATATATATGCTCAGATATGTGCTTGTACGCATACATAAACCCTCTTATATAAATTTATGTGTATGTATATGTATATATACATTTATATTCCCTTGCCCTATCCTCATACTGAGAAAATTTCAACAGTTACAATTGTCACTTTTCCATGTTGTCATATAAATAGTTCATCTTTGATAAGTACCTTATGATTTATTTTCCGTGTTTATCTTCTCATGCTTCTTGTGTTGGAGTGTAAAACTTTCCTTTCAGTTCTGCTTTTTTTAGCAAGAATGTTTGAAAGTCCTCCACCTCACTGAATGACCATATTTTCCCCT
>CM053580.1:195118944-195176834 GCA_028627135.1 Pseudochirops cupreus | reverse complement strand
AAAGAATCTAGGGTTTGGTTTCGGTTCACAGTGTTGATATGGTTCCTCGTAGCCAAGCTGACTTTAGTGGAAAGTATATTTGTGTGCATTTTGGAGTTCTAGAATTAGTTTAGAGTCATATTTTATGGGTATTTTGGGGTGGCTATGTGAGAGCTGCGATATGTTGCTGCTCTTACACTGCCATCTTGGCTCTGCCCCGTGATTCTTGGTTTTAATCCTAGCTCCTTTGACCTCTGGAATATCACATTCCAAGCCCTTTGATCCCTTAATGTAGAAGCTGCTAGATCTTGAGTTATCCTGTTTGTGTTTCCACAACATTCAGATTGTTTCTTTTTGGCCGCTTGTAATGTTTTCTCCTTGATCTGGAAACTCTGGAACCTGGTTATAATATTTCTAGGAATTTTCTTTTGGGGATCTTTTTCAAGAGGTGATCTGTGAATTCTTTCAATTTCTGTTTTGCTCTCTGATTCTAAAACATCTGGGCAATTTTCCTTGAGAATTTGTTTCAGAATTATTTCTAGGTTCTTTTTTTGATCATGGCTTTCAGGTAGTCCAAAAATTTTTAAATTATCTCTCCTGGATCTATTTTCTAGGTCAGAGTTTTTTCCAATGAGATATTTCACATTGTCTTCTTCTTTTTTTATTTGTTTGGATCTGTTTAATAGTATCTTGATTTCTCATAAAGTCGTTAGCTTCCATTTGCTCCAATCTAATTCTGAAGCAATAATTCTCTTCAGTGAGCTTTTGAAATTATTTTTCCATCTGGCAAATTCAGCTTAAGGCATTCTTCTCCTCATTGGCTTTTTGGGCCTCTTTTGCCGTTTGAGTTAATCTATTTTTTAAGGTGTTATTTTCTTCAGTCAGGTTGTTGACTCTCTTTTCATGATTTTCTTGCATCCTTTTCATTTCTCTTCCCAATTTTTCCTCCACTTCTCTTCCTTGATTTTCAAAATCCTTCTTGAGCTCCTCCATGGCCTGTAACCAGGCTTTTGGTGCAGGAATTCTGACTGTGTTGTCTTCTTCCTGTTCCATGTTTTGATTCTTTTTGTCCCCAAAAGAGGAATTTAAAGTTGGATTGCTGTTCTCGCTTTGCTTCCTTTGCTTGTTCATGTTGCCACTCAATTACTTGACTTTTGAGCTCTTTGCCACAGCAGAACTCTGCTTCCAAAGGGGAGAGCTTTGTCCCAAATTGCTGGGGTTTTTGCAGCTGCAGGATCTATTAGGAGGGTGCTATTTCTGCAGGTCCCACAAACTCTGGCTCACTGGTCATATACTTCAGGACCACTACCCCAAACTACGATCCAGATCCAGGCAGGTTAAAGCAAGAATGAATGAATGTTTGCTTGGCCCCCTTATGATCTGCAGGCCAGGAGCTCTGAAGCAGCCACATGGAGGTGGCTGCAGGGCTGCCACACCTCTGCCACTTCCAGCTCAAGCAACAGGGCACAGACCACTCCTCCATCCCCCCCCCCCCAACTTTCAACAAAGTTTTACACTGACCTCTCATTTTTTCTTTGGCATTTTTGGGTTGATAATTCTGGAAACCTCCACTGCTGCTGTTGAGCCACTAACTGGAGGTCCGCGCAACTGCTGTTTGGGACCATCCTGGGGCTAAAACCACGGGCTTGTGCATGGCTGGGCTTGGCTCCCAGCATGCTGTGATGGATCCTTCCTATCTGCCTGTCAGGCTGCCTTCAGCAAGAGATTTGTTTCTCTCTGTCACTTTGTGGGTTCTGTAGCTCTAAAATTTGTTTAGAGTCATATTTTATAGGTATTTGAGGTGGCTATGGGGGGAGCCATGGAGTTTTCCTGCTTCCATGCCACCATCTTGGCTCTGCTCCATTTTTTACTATTCTTGCTTTTAACAAAACTGCAGGAGCCTGCTGTTAAAATAAACCCTTCACTAATATAAATAGACCATCAAAATGCAACAAGATAGAAATCTAGGATTTGGAGGGCCAGTTCAGCCAAGCTTCTACTTCTAGCCCCAGGAGACATCACTGTGGAGATCTACTTCCTTTTGTGTGAGTGCTTGGAAATGTTATTGGTCTGACCACATGGGCAACCTGCTACAGTCAATTCTATCATGATATGTATTTTCCAATCCAAGGTATAACTCAAGCTTCAAAGTTTGTGGGACATACTGTGGCAAAACTGTCAGGAAGGACATGTACTCAGACTATAAGAAGAAATTCTGCATTTTCTTTTCATACCAAATAGGGTTTGGGCTCTACTTCTGCCATCTCTGTCAATGTTTCCAAGTGAGCCACATCCTTTCAGAGGAAGAAGCTACTCAAAATGAAAGTGAAGAACTTTAAGGACCATTGACTCCATGACATGTCCTTTTAGATGTAGAGTAAGGAAGAATTGGTGTCCTTGATGCTTGAGGACCATCTAGCTACCATACAGGGCTTTTAACCCCTCTTTCTGCTTTGGTTCCACTTAGCTTCAGAGCTTCCTGGGCTAGCTCTCCTTCACTCAAATCAAAGTCAACTGCAAGTCATGTCATCATCTCTCTGATGTCATGGTCCTCTTCAAACACAAAGAACAAACACAAAAAACAAGTCTCATAGCAGCAAAGGATCTCCTACTTATAACAATGGGTTCCTTCACAAGTACAGCTGAGAGAAATTATTATTTTTCTCTTATGCTAATTACTAAACTAGATTTGAGGTTTTTTCCTTTCTATTTCCCCATTTAGGGACCAGTCCTTGTAGATCTGTCAGTCCCTGAGGGGCAGGGCTAATGATGAGATTGACCTAATTCTCCAGGAACACTCTCCTCAATCTAGGGTGTAACCTCACCCACCTAGAAAAGCTTACTTATGATTAAAGTGTAAATAGAATCTGATCTAAGGAAACTCTGGCCCTAAAGCATTAGGCTCACACCATTGTTCCATCAAAGTGGTTAGTTTGAAGATGGATTCCTTTGTCCAGAGTGCAGGAGGTGCCTAAATCTCATGATCAGGTCATCATCTCAGCTGGAGTTGCTGAAGACTTTTAGCCCACCTCCTTCCTCATTAATATGTCCACACACACCCCCTCTCCAATAATCAGGGTTGATCTCCACCTGTCAGGATCACTCACTTTTCCAAAGGCAGTTCATAAGCATTCGATGATCTCCATGGTTTTGTCTTTGGTTACTGACAGAGACCACTGACCATCAATTTACTGATTATGAGCTTGCCTAAATAATAAAGTGTTTATTAACTACCTGGAAATTCTGTCTCTCTGGCTTTTCCTTCCCTTCATAGCCCATCTCCACTTTCTCAGTCCAGGCTCAGAGAAATCAACAGACTAATGGCCACATGTCTCAGGATCAAGAAAAATACTATACATGGAAATTATAGCAAGAGCTCCAAGTGAGAACGAAACAAGGTCTATGTACTCTGAGGACAAATTAGTCCCAGAGAGGAGGGAGGACCTCACTCTCTGATCTGGTCAATGTGGAAAGAACTGAGGCATTTGAAAGCTCAGAGATTCTGGATTATAATTTGTGAATTAAAAGTTACTTTTGAGATGAGTGGGTACTGATGGACAGAGCGACCTGGTTGCTACAAGAAACTGAGAGTTGGAATCATTTAGTATCTGATGCTGTCAAAATGAGGAAGCAACAGCAGGTACTATGGAGGAAAATACCTGAAAAATCTGTATGAATTCATCAGTCACTCATATGCAATGTGGGAAAATACAGGAACAAGTGCTCCATCTGCTGACAGTATCTGATCCAAGCTGTGTATGTCTTCAGATACTGGTATCTGGTAGTAGGCTCTTCACTACCTTATCAGAGCACAACCAGCCTCAGCCTCCATATCAGCGGGTTGACATGAGGACTTTGCAGAGTATCAGGTCAAGGCCATTGCAGGCAAGGGTAAAAAGAAGCTCTGGGAACTTCCTAGCTGACTGATTGTAACGTTTTCATCACAGTATTTTCCACCTCCATTCTAGGAAATGATGAGCCCCCTCAATCAGATGAGATTTATAAGCCCTGCTATTTATCAGCCCCACAAAAGGGTTCAGTATCTGTTTCTCAGGATCAAATGGGAAGAATTCATTGATCAACACGAATTTCCTAGCAAGAAAAACAAAAATGGGGGAAAATGCGAAGAATAACAAGTTATTGCATTCTTCAATTCAATTTTTTTGTTTGACATTAAGGCCTTCCACAGTCTTGCGCTATCTTTCTCTATTAATCATCTCATTATCGTTTCCCTCGTCAAATCTGACTTTGCTCTGTCCTCACAAGATGACAAAATATGATGTGAGCTTTCCTGCTTGTACACATTTAATACATTGGCTCTTATGCCTATGCCTATAAAATCCTTCCTGCCACTCTGACAATGGAGTTTGTCTGGCCTTTAAAACCCAATTCAAATCTCACCTCCTCCATGAAACCTTTATCAATTTCTCTTATTGTCACTGATCATCTTCCTTGCACCTCTCCTAGCGCTTTGTTTTAATTCCTCTAATGCATGTATCATGTCATATTGTTTACTATGGTTATCTGTGTTTATGTAGATTTTCTAGTAGCCGAAGCTGCTTTCTGTTGGGGGCTTCTACAGAGAGGAAGGGAAGATTTCACTATTTAAGAAAAAAAAAGATTTGTAGCTGCTTTTTTCTTTCATTATTTTTTTTTCATTATTTTCTTTCATTATTTCATTCACTTTCTTATCATTCTTCTAAGGGTAGCCCCCTCTAAAATTCTACATACTGGGTCTTTGCTCAAGTTATGAGTGAACTTGGCCAGCCCTTCAAAAGCTTGTTTTTTGTTTGTCCTTTGGCTCTCTCACTAATAGCATTAGGTGCTTAAGCCTTAAATTGAGATATCACTACTGCCTTCCTTATCTAGTGACCTTCCAGTAAGGTAGATTTTCAGAGCTGAGTACTAGTTTATTTTAACTTCATATTATTTTAAATTGGTGCTTTTAATCTATCAAATAAATTGGTTCATTTCTATTTTATTATTCATGGTGCATTATCACACTGTAAGCCTCATAGATAAAATACTGGATGACTATTGCCATGTGGATCTGGTCCATAATATGAGATTTGTAAGTTCTACAATAGCAGAAAAACTAATAATTAATAATAATAATAACAAATCATTGATGCAATTCTTTAAGATTTACAAAGACTTTTACATATGTTAACTCTTTTAATCCTCATGACAACCCTATGAGGTAGGTTTTATTATTGTCCCCATTTTACAGAAAAGAAAATGAAGGCTGAATGAAATTAAGCGACTTGCCTGGGGTCAAACAGCTAGTTAAGTGTAAATGGAATATTTCAAACTCAGATCTTTCTGAGTCCAAGTCCAGTGTTCTAATCACTGTAATTGCCCTTACCTAACATTTAAAGGGGTCCTTCTTCCCCTTAAACCTCAGTAGCCAATCAGTACTTTTTAAAGGTCTGATAATAAGAATTTAAGAGGAAAGGTACAATTGTGCAGATAACCAGAAATCTTCTCATCTCGACAAGAATGTGGGCATCAGATCCTAGAGTTGGACATAAATTTATTACTGCTTCTTATATCATCTTTTCCCATTAATCCATTAATCGCACAAATAAACGATAATGAATATTAAATGGCAAGAGATGTGATGGCACTGATGTTAGGGCATAGAATTAATCTACCAGTCCTGAAGCATTGTTCCTTAAGATACAACTCTTTAGGAACTGGATAATAACAAGCTGAACTTGATTAATTGTGTGTCTGAGGTGTAACAGTTGGTTTTGGCATGTTGGAGGGAAGGATAAGGGATAGGGGAAAAATATTTTCTTTCTTTCTTTTTTGTTTTTTTGGAGGGCAATTGGGGGTAAGTGACTTGCCCAAAGTCACATGGCTAGTAAGTGTGTTAAGTGTCTGAGGCCAGATTTTGAACTCAGGTGCTCCTGACTTCAGGGCCGGCGCTCTATTCACGGTGCCACCTAGCCACCCCTAAGGAAAAATATTTTCAAGTCATATTCACATCTCACAAATGCTTCACAGCATTTCTGAGGAGCAAGACACAGAGGAAGCTGTGGAGAAGTGAGGTGGAATAGAAAACTAAATTGAACATACAGAATTAAATCTCAAATGCTATGTCCTAACAGCCTGTGAAACAACTCCAAGAGACAACCCAGTCTTAGGTATCTGTGAGAACTATGCATCAAACACTTGGACAAAACCAGAGTTCAAGCAGCACAACTGTTTTTTACATCCAGGTTTTACATGTAATTACAAAAAAAAAAAAAGGAAAACCGTTTAGAAATATACGGTTGAATTTTGTAGATCAAATACTAGATATGAATATGGGATCGTAAACCATTGATACAGAAATATTGACCTTCTTGCCCAGTCACAATAGGCCAACAGCAGTGAACACCCACATTTTTGAAAATGAAAGGGGTTTGGATAATGGTAGCTAAGATACAAGTAAAAAGTCCACAAAATAAGATGATAACAACTTACCCTTGTATGGCGCATCACAGTTCACAGATTACATTTACCTTTGTTATTCCACTTTATGTTCATAACAGGTGTATGAGATATTCAGGGCAGGGTATCAGTCTCCCCATCTTATCCCACCATCACCATTTTACCTGGTCATTTCAAATGCTCGACTAAACAAATCAATAGAGAGCCCAAAGGGTAAACTCTATTGCTAGGGGCTAAGTTTTGACGTCTGTGAATTTGTTGAGTTAGTGAGAGTGGGAGTTTGGTGAGTTATAACACCTTCAAAAATAAAATAGTAAAACATATGTACTGGAAAGCAAGCCAAGCCTTATATACTTTTGCTCTATTACTTATTATATCTGTTATTTTAGTTGATTCCACTTTGATTTGGTTTGTCATTTAAAAAAAATTCAGAAAGAGACCAATTGAGATACACAGACAAGACTTAAATTTCATGGCCACAGAATTGCTAAGAAGAAAATTATCTGAGAGATAGCCCCTTCTTTTTTCAAATGAGACCTATGAAGGTAATGTTAGCCCAGTCGTAATCACAGGACTGCTTAGGGTCAGAGCCAGAA
The DNA here is from genome assembly GCA_028627135.1 of Pseudochirops cupreus. Lineage (NCBI taxonomy): Eukaryota > Metazoa > Chordata > Mammalia > Diprotodontia > Pseudocheiridae > Pseudochirops > Pseudochirops cupreus. Next base: position 195,169,821 of record CM053580.1, on the reverse strand, counting down.
TTAGAACCCAGGTTTCCTGAGATCCTTTCTGATTACAAATTTTCTTTAGAGTTTATTTTGCCATTCGTTTGGTTTCATTTTAATTTTGCCACTACATATGAAAATGTGTGGTCTTTAATGTGAGACTGTATTTTCTAAAATAAAGTTTAAAATATATATAAAATATTTTAAAATTATCATTTCTATAACTTATGTGCCGTAGCTTACTATAGCATATATATATATATATATGATTATATCACATTCAGGATATATATATTATATAGCATAAACAACAAATGTATGCACAGTGTTTACATATACCTGCATGTACCTGTACATCTGTATACATGAATAGGAAATATTGTATTTTGTCAAATCTTTATGACTTTTCATTAAAATACACAGGCATCTGATAAGTATTAAAAATATAGTAATGAACAGGAAAAAGCATTGTCTTTTACAAATATCTTATATCTAAAGTCCATTGTCTTAAATGAACAATGAAACCTTAAAAAATTCTGAAACCATACAACTAACCAATAGTATTTGACACAACAGTATTTGACTGGGTTAAATTTAAAAAAAAATTATTTAGTATCTGTTATCTCTCCACAGTAGCAGGTCCATGAAATGTAAACAACTTCCTTGAATCCTGATTAAAGCTCTTTTCATTCTTTACCAAAGATACTACTTATATTACCCCCAAACCTTCAAGTATTGAGAAATTTTGCATCTTTGGGGAGAAAAAAAAAGTTTTTGGCACATTAGTCCTGGTTATTAGAGAAATAATTCATATACTAAAAGCTATAAAAAAAAATCCTAAGCAGGAGATGACAGACCCTCTTAAAATAATCGATGTTTATAGAAAAATCATTTTTTCCTGAAATCTAGTATTATTAATAACATAGATATATCATATGTACAACAGAATACTGTGTGGTTCTGGCAAACTTTGCATAGCTTCACTTGGAAAACAGAGCCAAAAGGCTCTTTCAAGACTTGATATTACTACATGCAGTAAAATACACTGCTCCCTTTGAAACTGATTTGTAAAGTGACCCACAAGCTTGTCCTCTTTCTCTGTTTCTTTGTTAGAATGGGCCTTTTGTGCAAGATGAAGAAAAGAAAAGAAACTTGACTTCCTGTTTCAATTACAGAAGGCCAAAGCAATAACAAGAAGTCTTTTAACTAGTCAGACTATTCTGGAAAGTATATAGATAATTAAGGGAAAAGGTTCATTTTAAAAATAATTAGAAAAAAGACTCCTAAAAGAAGTGACAAATGGAAAAATGAAGGGAGGGAGTTAAAAAGGGAGAAGAGAAGAGGAAAAAGGGGAGAAGGAAAGAAGGAAGGAGGGAAGGAAGGAAGAAAGGAAAGAAGGAAGGAAGGAAGGAAGGAAGAAAAGAAGGAAGGAAGAATGGAATGGGGGAATGGAGGGAGGAAGGTAGAAAAAGGAAAAAGGGTTTTACCATTTCAAATAATTTAACATTGTCTGAAATAGGGCAATTCTGTGAAAATGTGTAGTCAGTTTTGTCCAATATTCTTAGGCAATTCTTCCTATGTGCCTAGTTCACTATACAATGCAAACTGATAGTACAGATAACATAAAATACTATAGAAACCGAATTAGCATTTTAGAATTAATATACTGTCAATAATGTCTACTTATTTATAAAGTAAATTACCATTATGTTTCTTATTTGGATGCATATCTTTTAATTATTTCATTTGTTTATTACTAGAATTTATCACTGTTATTTTCAACAACAAATATTATGGAATATTAAAAACTTATCTTCTGCCCTTTAAATGTACATGCATTATATATGAATTCCACCAAATATGAGTGTAAAAGACAACTTTGTTACTGATTATTAAGATACAACTATAGGCCCCACAACTGGGGAAAGTACCTCCCTAACTCACAAAAGATAAATGCTGAAATGTCTCACTCCAAAAATAAAACTTAAATTCTCCTATCCCTAGTACAGAATGACAAATAAAAGAAAAAATAATAATAAATTTAAGCCCTGGTTTCCATGTGCATTACCAATGTCCTTATATTCTGAAAAGTAAAAAAAAAAAATCCAATAAAAAACACATGTTACATAACATTGATTTTAATAAAAAAATCATGTAGGTCAAGGTAACCAGATTCCATATTTATCTCAGTCAAAATTCTCAAATCCACAAATAATTGGGCAATTTGATTAATGACTTGCTCACGTTATGATAGGGCTGATGTTACTATTAACAGTATTTGGAAATTATTCTGAATTTCACTGGATGTTTACAATTTTTGTGGAAATATTATGTGTTGTTGTCAAAATTATATTAACACTGGCCCAAAAGCAGAAAAGGTGAAGTTTAATTTAATTTGATAAGCATGAAAAGACAATTAGAGAGAATCAACTTTGTAAAAAATCATACCCAACATTTTAAGTCTTAGAAAAACAAAACACATATATAAATGAGCTTCAACACTGAGATTTTAACTTTTAATTCAAAGGAAGAACGCATATTCAGCATCATAAATGCAGATGAAAAGGATTTTTTTCTACGAGTCGAAGTATTCAAGGACAGTAAAACATTCCCATCCAAATGAACAACATTATTCATTTCTATCATTATAAGAGAACCACTTACCTAAAACTCCCAGTCTGTAGTTGAGGGTTATGACAATGACATTTCCATAGCTTGCTAGAATGCTTCCATCTATCATGTTGCCAGTTCCCTCCATGTAAGACCCACCATGGATATAGACCATGACCGGCTTCTTACTGTTCTGATCATGAATGTCTGGGGAAAAAAAAGATTCAAGCAAGAACAATACAATAAAGCAATATTTTATTTTCAAAATTGCATGCTTTAACTTAAATATGTAGAAAGGAATTCATTTAACAACTGAAGGTCAATCTCATCATCATTTATATGCTTGTAGACCTATACGAGACCCTAGAAGGTGATATTAATCTAGTATTCTCTGCCTGTTATACAGCCCACATGATGTCATATACAGTTAGAAATTCTCTTTCATTGGGAAAACCAGGGAAATGTTTAGAAAGAGAGGGTGTGTGTGTGTGTGTGTGTGTGTGTGTGTGTGTGTGTGTACAGATACTTTGCGGAAAAAATATAGCTTTTAGGTGAAGACACATTTTTCTTCACTATTGGTCTAACTCAAGTAATATAATTTGTGGAAATGTACATGAGTTACCATTTATGAAGTATATTCATCATTTAATTAATTTTCAAATTGCTATTATAAAATTTGAAATTATCTCAATACAGCTATCATCTTGTCATAGAATAAAAGCAGTTTAAAATGTTTTAAAAAGAAATGACATGGTGGACACTATAAGGATTTCATCACATAATAGATGATGAAAATAAAAACAGAGCCCCTCAAGAGTTTGGAAATGTATTAAAAAAAAAAGATTATCTGACCAAAAGACGTCTTCTTTTTCTTTTCTTAAGATGACAATTTCTCATGCGGAATATAAATACAAGTGGAAACACATCCCTTATTCAATTTGGCTTTGTAAATGTTAAGCCTCTGAGGTGATGATAAAAATTCCTGTTGTACATGTACTACAGAACACTTAGTGATGTGTTTTTATACACTGAAGGAAAAAAAAATCAAAGAATATCTTGAAATGATCTCTGATAACTGAAATCTAAAGATTGTCTGTAATTTGAGGATGCCTTTCTGAAGAACTAAAATCATTAGTTTAGCCTAATGAAAATATAGCTCCCTGCTAAGAGCTATTCTAGACTTAATTTTACATAAAACGAAGAACAATAAGGGAATTCCATCCTGTATAATTTTCTCTGATTTAATAGGATCATTGTCTTTAGATCTTAGTGACCTTAGAGATCATCTAGTCCAACTCCCTCACTTAAAACAATTAATTTCTTTTGGCCATTCATCCAATTTGACATTGGTCAGACCACTGGAAGTACTTTGTAAGTCTTCAATTTATTAAACTAAACCTCTATAAAGACATTCAAGAGAAATAATATGACAGTGAACAGAGGGAGGGTCTTAAGAGTCATTAAAGACACAGGTAGAAATTCTGTCTCTAATGGAGAGTACATATGCGACACTGGGAAAGCTAATTAATCTTTCAATGTCCCCAGACAACTGTTTAACACTAAAAATTACAGATAAATTGAATCTCTCAAATAAGGACATATATTTGTGCATGGATTAATCTGCTATGATACATAATATATTTGCTTTAAACTGATTTCCTGAACAGAGAAATATATGTAAAACATTTTTTTTCACTTTTTGGAAAATGAACACATCTTTCACTGAATCTTTATAATGGTTAAAGCTATGAAGTAAATTATAACTATATAATTTAGACATTTATTCAATAATAAGAAAAGACAGATTAGGGACTACACAGAAAATGCTAAAAAATGTGCCTCTAAAATGTTGTTCACCGTAAGGTACAGGAAAGAGTGATGTGTACACATATATTGCATTTCACAATTTCCACTACTCTTGCAACAGAAAATTCAAAGCCATGTAAAATCATCCACTGCCGAAATATTTCTCCTAAATGTTAACTAAGTGGATTTATTATACTTTGCATTAATGCTTTCCAGTCAATTTCCCATTTTAATCCAACTGGTATTAACATAGTCAGAAGCTAACCCATTTATTTGAGATGAAGGTATGAGTAGAGTGCATTTGGAGGAGGGAAGGAGTGTGTGTGTGTGTGTGTGTGTGTGTGTGTGTGTGTGTGTGTGTGTGTGTGTGTGTGTATCAAATTAACAGCTCTTACCTTTAATGAAAAATAGAACAAGAATTTTCTTTCACTTGAAGAAGTAATAACCAGATGCCACATCAGTTTCAAATAAACCATACCTTTTGGGTTTTAAATGTCAATCAGAAAACATTTTTTATAGTGGTAATGGATGCATTTTGAGTATTTTGAAAGTAGCACCTTAAAATAAAAAATAATAATATTGGGAAGAAAAAACATTGTAAGAAAATCATTAGAATAAGTGGAGGAGCCAAAGAACTACCACTAACAGGCAGTGAAATTATAGTCTTTTTGGACTCACTACCACAAGGGAGATTAAGTTGTAAACATAGTGTAGGAACAAACGATACTATTCTAGAGTGTAGAAGACTTGTTATGGCACTGTTGTAGGCAGTGTCAGGGCCGTGAACTCGAGGCCAGCAGTGAAATAACGTTAAGAAAAGACCAAGCAAAAGAGCAATGGGGGCAAAATGTTTTCCTCACCCAGTATTTGATTTATGGAGAAAATCAGCAAGGGCAGCAATTGCTAAAATAGCACCTTGAAGGAGCCCACCATGCCAGCAGGGATAACTCAGCATCCCATTTACCAGCTTTAAATTATCTTCTGACCCTAGAACCAGAGGTTCACCAAAGACCTTCATTCTTTGTGGTAAATAAAGTGAGCTCCAGGTATTTTATTATTGAGGTAAAAGAAATGTGTTTTTTTTTACCAAACACCTTCTACAAGGGTTAACCTTTTTATGTTTAAAACAAAAATCATTCATCATGCCAAGGGGCAGAATGTAATGTACTAGTTGTTTGCTTGGCTTCCACATACTTTACATCTTTAAAAAAAAATGGTTGCATTTCACCTCTGCTATATAATCTGTCATAAAATTTGGGATCCTTCAAGAAAAATCTTCCATAGCAACAAAACATTTCAACAAAATTTTTTTTCAAAATAGCTGTTTTTGTTAAAAAAAAAAAAGAGGGAAAAGAGTACAGCTAGCTTTTTGATCTCTGCAAATTCTTAGAAATCCCTATTTTTCTAAAAAATTCTGCTAAGGAAAATAGTCCTGAAAGAAACAACAACATCTCATTAAAACACTTTTTGGTGTACTTCACTGTGAACCATATCATTTTCATACATACTCCATTTTAGAACCAAGCTATTTAGAAAAAAAAAAACATTGTATATCTAAAGTTTTTTTTAAAGACTCTCTATTTAAGAATCCTAAAATTCTATAATTTACAATGTGTAGTTAAAGAAGAAAGAACAGGTCACCATTTCAAAATATAAGGTGTGTGCACTTACAAAATAACTTTTTGCAAGGAAGAAAAGGGAGTACACATGCATGTTTTAAAACTCCACTTTCTCTTCCTGTGCAAGAGTTAAAAAAAAAACACTGGTTGGAAATAATATCGTGCTATTTATTTATACACTTTAGCAACAACCTTGACAAAATCATAAGGATACAGAAGTCATTCTCTATGTTAACTGGCAATTTTTTTAAAAAATGAAAATGGTCTCCATACAAGAAGAAATAATGTAGTACATTAAAATGTACTTTTTTTTTTCAAATAAGGGGGGAAAAAGGATGTGGAAATGAAAAAAAAAATCATAGTCATGCATCAGGGTTGAGCTTTGAAAAAACAAAAAATACCTTCATCTTCACCACGGTCATTACTGGTTATATCATCTGCGCTTTTCTTTGTGTTGGCTCCTGGGGTCATAGTGAGGAGGAAAATAAAGGGAAAAAAAGAGAATTCAAAAACAAGAGTTTGGCAAAAAATTAAAAGAGAGAGATCCTAGCCAAAAAAAGAAAAATGTAACACAAAAAGTCGAAATCTGTTACATTTGAATTTCAAAAAAAAAAAAGATGCAAAATGCATATAAACATAAAGATGTCAAGAACAAATTCAAAATGTTATTTTAAAAATATATAGATAATATATCTTGCGAAAATGTCATCTGGGGTTTCAAAAGGGTGATTACCACAAAAGCAAAGTTAATGGGAGATTAAAAAAGGTAAAACCAAGCTATTCGATACACTAAAGTTTTAAATAGTACAAAATGTACATGATGGATGTATGCCGTTTTCTGCCAATTTCCAATTTTTATCATTTGTCAAGTATTGTAATGTCACTGAATTTACTCAGATTACAATGTAAGACAAAAGTTAAATAAAAAATATATTTCACAATATGATAGCTATGCAAGCAAAAGGGACTTATGGAGACTAAATGAGTTACATTCTTTTAATAAGATTAAATAAATATCTCAATTTTCTGAAAGTGTAAAATTTTAAAATGCTCAAAGCATGAAACTGATTATGAAACTGATTCATGAAACTGATTCATTCTATCTTTAATCCTTAGAAAGCATTAAGCCACATGGCAGGGGGAAAACAAACCCTCAGTAATTCTTTGCTTGATAGAAATGCAAATTTTATACATGGCAAAGTTCTGTATCTGAGAAATAATTGTTTAACTGAGGAGGTTAAAAAGAACTGGTGTGGCAAATGATAAGAAATAATTATAACCCTTTTCTCCCCATTGAGGAGTTTTGTTAATAGAAAATATACTCACCTGGATCACATCACATGTATACATGTTTTTCACATTTCTATTGCATGCAAAATCAAATAGAGAACTGATACAATTATAAAAATAAACCACAAAAAGATTCATGCTGCTCTAGTATGAAATAGATATATAATGGAGACAGTATTCTTTTTTAATGAAATTATTTGGGTAATTGGCTCGACTCTCCATTTTCCTTTGCATTTTAAAATTAGACTATATCTGGGATATATATGTGTCTAGATTAACATGAACTGCTTATATAACGAGCCAACATTTGAACCAAATATCCCCTGTTCTCTCCCTCCTTCCTTCAACGTTAATGTTTTACATACTGCTAGGAAATAGGGCAACTTTCATATTTAAAGCTTTCTCAAAATGATCAAAATTCTTAAGGGTTAAATAGATCTGGGGACAAATTCCAGAAAACAGAAGAGAGTTTGTTTTCCAGGAAAACACAACTGTATAAAAAATTTTATCCCCTTACAAAAATTGTATTTGTTTCTTTTCATATAGACATAGCCATGGTGACTGTGGCCATAGAGTAATCCATCTCTTATGAAGAAGCTAATTTGTGGGCTACGATGTTGTTTACACTTCTCGATATTAATTTTTCTAATGATCAATTTCAGTTCCAAAATAATTAATTGCTATAATACTGCTAGGAGTTTCCTTTTATACATCACTATATGGAGCTATCCTACTTTGTTTTATGGGTACCACTTCTCAAACTAATACTGCCTCATGTATAATTTCTAACTATATATTTAATGATTTAAGACAACTGACTTATTTGAAACAGATTCTTCTAATAAAAAATATCCAATGAATGTGTGTATTACAAATAACAATTTTCAAAGAGACAACTTCAATTTTTTTTTATTAATTTGCTTTTCCATTTAAAAAAAATTAAACTAAACTATTAGGAGAAGAGAAAACTACCCTTTAGGAAAAAACATGACATGAATTATGGAATGGAATGTGTCTCTAGATTGAAGCTATTTAAAAACTAATAGGGCTCCTACTTTAATAATCAATCATTCATTGCTTATTAAGTCCTTACTATGAGCCAGGCACTACTCTATGTGCTGAAGACTTAAAATAAAAATAAAAAATGAAACTCTTTCTTACTTCAATCTACAAGGCTCCCTGAATCAATTCTAAAAAGTCTCTAAGGTTTTCAAATATATATATTTAGTTCACTTCTAGAATTCAAATTTCAAATATATATTGGGGCAATTTGTTCTCCCTAATTCCTTACTAACCTCTCATCTTCCACCTTCCTCCCTTTGCCCCCTCCTCCATTCCTGTCCCCATCTGCCATCTCCCTCTCTCTGCTCTCTGCTCTCAAGATGGTGTCTGCTCTCGAGACATAAATTCTAATGGGACAGGACAACTCAAAAATGGAAGTCAGAAGCTGAAGAGGAAAAAAATTAACACAGGGCACAGCACAGTTTGCAAATGGCCAAAAAGTTACATGGAGGCCAGACTGTTGGCATAATGAGGTGAAATAGTTCACCTATCACAACTTAGAGGTTCTGATGGGAGGAGGATGCCTATGGTGAAGAAAAAAAGCTTGGAAAAGGCTAGAAGATATTGTAGCCTTAGAGTTGTACTTCAGCACACAAAACTAATCAATGAGACTAGAGGCAAAAAACAATAATCATCTATTGGGTTTAGTTCTCACATGGATGATTAACTATGCAATCTCTCCTGAATATTTGTTATAATGTAATCACCTCTGGACCCTACTCCCTCAAGACCCAATATATATAGTACGGGAAAACATGGAAGTGGCACTGAAAACACTGTTATTTAGAAGACAAGATGAATGCCCAAATATAGGCTTAAGAAATCTATGTATTTAAGTACCAAAATTTTAAAGACACATAAGACTTAATTGACAATTTTAAAGGTACACGAAGATCAATTTTGTTGTGTGTAGTCATTTTTTAGTTGTGTCCAAATCTTCATGACCTTATTTGGGGTTTTCTTCACAAAGGTACTGGAATGGTTTGTCATTTCCTTCTCTAGATCATTTGGTAGATGAGGAAATCGAGGCAAACAGGGGCAAGTGACTTGCCCAGGATCACACACCTAGTGTCTGATGCCAAATTTGAACTCAAGATGAGAAATCTTCCTGACTGCTGGGCCCAGCACTCTATTTACTGTGAAGGATTAGTTTTAAAAATCATAAATTGTACTTTCTGCCAAAAATCAATCAAAAACATTTACTAAAACATGTACTATATATAGGCATTGTGCTAAGAACTGGGAAACAAAGACAGAAATAAAGCCCTTCTCTTCAAGAAGTCTATGGAGAAATGAATTAATAAATCAATTATTAAATGAATGAAAAAAATCATTAAGTATTTCTTATGTACTAAACATTGTGCTAGGGTCTAGGGATACAAATAGAAAAAGTTTGATGCTCCCCATTCTAAAGTGGATCATACTTTACTTTCAGGAAACTACATAAAGGAATGTTTATCTGCAGGGTATATGGAAACTCTAAAAGTACTAAGGATTCGATGGTGAATCAGGTGGCTTGGCTCAAAGGTCCTTAGCTTAAGTTATTAAGACAACAATGCTGAGGGACTGCAGGGAACAGAAGCAGGGCAAGGTCTATAGGGTCTCTGAAGGTAGTCAGAAGGTAAAACCTAGAGGTTCTCTATCTCTTCAGAAGGAATGGGGTTGATGATTTCCATCTCATTCAAACCATGTAATCAGTCAAAGAGCTCAGAAAAGCAAAGATGCAAAAGTGTAGGACCATCCTGGGTGAATGCTGGCACAGCATCTACAAGCCAGGATAAAGAAGAAGGTAAAAATGTAGGGTAATGCCAGTATAGGTCTTCCCATATTTCTGCATCCTCACCCTCCCAAAGTTGGGTTCTGAGATCACCTGGGGGTGGTAGTGAGGATGCAGGACAAAAAGCACAAGATACCCTAGCTGGTAGTGGCTCTTTCTATGTGCCAGGCATCCTGCAGGGGAAACATCGTATACACAAGAGGGCATACAACAGTTATACAAATTAAGTACAAAATTATTTGGGGAAGGGAAGATGAGAAGCTGAGGTAGGGTTCAGGAAAGACCTTGCTGCTGTTGGTCCTTCATTCTGGAAGAGGATCATGACATCAAGGAGGTGATGCCATGACATCCAAGTGAATTGGATTTAAATGAGGGAATACTGTGCAAAGTCACCAGCCTCACCTTCACCTCCAGAACCATCTGAGTCCAGTGGCTGGATATGAATCAAGACAACTGGAGATGGCCCAGGATGCAGACAGTCTTTGACATGTCTCACTTTGACTGGGGCAATGCTTATTCAGTGATTAATGCTTAATATGAAATGAGGGAAAGAATGGCCTCTTAAAACAAAAAAGATCTGGGAGGGGAAGACCCCTGGCCAAAACAGAAACAATTACTATTTACATTCATTCTGACCCAGTCAGGGCCCAAACAATGACCAAGTAGGCCCAAGCCAGGAACCTATTATTGGCCAATCTGTGAGAGCAGAGTGAAAGTGATTTGGAGAGCCAGCGTGATTTGCTGTTAAGGTTGGTCTTTAAAAGAAAAGGGAGGGGAAAAAAACTGTTTTAGAGATTAAAAATTTACATTCTCTATATTTGATCTGAGCTTTCATGCTAGTTATCCTAGGAGAAGGAAGTAAGGAGGAAATGAATTCCAAGTATCAGGTAATCTATAATGAACCTGGTGGTAAAACACCAAAATTATCTAGACCCCTGGTAGGACAAGAGACATACAATTCATCATGGGACTGATACTCCAAAAGTATTTCCAACCTAGAAAAATCTATCTTCTCTGTAGAGTCTAGGTTATATATGTTAAGTTTTTCTGAGGCCATTTTCTACCCAAAAAAAGAGCCTTGTCAAGGGGAAAAAAATCTCTCCAAAGGGTGCCTCTTTTTTAAGATGCCAATAAAGAATCTGAGAGCCCAAGGGGCAGCATGTCAGCAATTAAAATAAAATGTCTCCTTAGTAGAAGATTCTATTCTCAAAAAGTCACTGAATTTTAAAAGTAGAAGAGATTTTTGCAATCACTTAGGATAACCCTATTACTTTACTAATGATCAAATAGACAAAAAGATTAAGCTGACTTTACCAGAAATAACTAAGCTATTTGGTAGCAGATATAGGAACACGGATTGAGACAGTGGAGTGTACTGCACCTGGAATGAAAAGAAACCTGAGTTTGAATCCCATCACAAAAACTTAATTAGATGTGGGCATATTATGACTTGGTCATAGCTCAGTTTCCACATCTTGTAAATGGGGCACTACTCTTCAACCTACTAGATCAGAAATATGCTGACCAATCATCTTTAACACTATATGATACCAAAATGAAATCATCGTTCTACCAATGTGCATTGAAGTTGGTAAACCACCAGACCCCAGGGTATATCTTCTTTCCTGAATGCCATGTTCCTTGTAGCTTTCTGGATTGTTTTTTTGTTTTGTCTTGAGTAAACATCAGGTTACCTAGCCTCTTCCCATATGCCTGCCAAACACAAGACCACTGTTACAATGCAAGAAGAGAAATAAACTGAAGACCCAAAAATTCTCTCCTGAAATTAACCAAATGGGTTAATTTCAATACAATAATTGGCAGTCACTGAGACTTTTTCCTTTACCCAGTCAAAAGATCCAATATCCAACAATCAAGCAAGTACTGCTTTACTCAGTTCTCTAAACGAAAGCACCAAACACGTTTATTAAAATGTCTATGAAGATACATAATGTACATATAACCAAGTCTTCAACAGCCTTTAGCTGCAATGATTTTAAAAGCCACAAGAGGACCCTCTTAAAGCTGACAGTCTGGGATTTAAACTGATATGCTCATTTTCCTCCCAAGTTCCAGAAAATGATTATTTTCTTATTTGAATCTGAGGGGAAAATGTATAACTGTAAAGCTACTTTAATTACAAACCTAATGTTGGATTTTCTGTAATTTATTTAACAATCATGGCATTATTGGGGCATTTTTATCATCTACAACACTGTCATATATATCAGCATAAGAGTCTGGTGTTTCCTGTTTTCCCAACATGCTCTGAATTAATTTCCTTCACATATTTGATGCGATTTCTCCTTTTACAGTCCTCCCTTCCCCCATTTCTGGAAAACCAATTGAGGCAGCATGGGAAAAATCAGTTTTCCATTTTAAGTGTGGAAGACTTTTGGAATTAATCTATTTTTTTTTAAAGATAGCAATAAAAATAGAAACCCCAAGTCTCAATGATAGGCTCCCCGTTATTCCATGATCTCTCATAGGTAGCTACTGAGAAGCTGCTGAGAGGTTCTTTGATCTCAGGGAGAGCAAAATTAATCCTGTTACACTTAAACACAATTTAAAATTTTGATTAGCATTTCAAGTAGTTGAGAGAGATGAGCTCTGCGCAAAACTCAGCATTAAACAATATCACTTATTTTCAAAACCAAAAGGTTTTTTTTCCAATTTGTATCACCTTCCTCACCCCCACCCCTGACTGTGCTTAGGAATAGTTTTCAGTTTGAAGAATTGACATTGACATGTGAAGTGGGTTTTATGGGTAGGGATACAGTAACTGAACAATAGCATCCCACGTGTGATGATATCATTTACATATATACTGCCCTTCCCAAGAGTCACAGAAGCTCTGCGGTTCAGGCTTGCAGCTTTTACTTGCAAGCTCGAAGCTTGGTAGAGTTCACTAGATACAATTTTCTAACAAGAGCTCTCCATCAACAGAATGAGATGCTCCATTAAGCAGTGATCTCCCTATCATGGGGAAGATTCACAAAAGAAACTGAACAATGACTTGTTGAGGAGATTGTAAATGGGGTTCATCAATGGGAAAGGATTAAATAGGTAACTTCATAATCCTTACTACTCTAGGAGGTTGTGATTCTGTGTTTTGGTCTCTGTGATTTAGGAATGATAAAGAAGTCAAAATAAATGTGATTTAATGTGTAGAAACTCTCACTCTACATAAATAGAACACGTCTTGATTTACCAGATGATGTCTATGAATTTCTATGATTATGAGGATTCCTCCTTTGTTGGTCAACTTTCTAATGATGGATCTTTTTAAGTTTAGATTGGTTTTCAAATGACAAGACATAGCCTCCATTCTTAGGGCCTTAGACAAAACTTTTCCCCCCATTTGATACAACCTTCCAAAAAAGATGTTTTGTTTACATTTATTTCAATAACTGTGGATTGTGAATTGATCACTGAAAAGTGATCATATTGTAAAAAGACCACTGGATTTAGAGTCAGAAGTTTGGTTGTTTTTCAGTCATGTCTGACTCTTCATGAGCCCATTTAGGGTTTTCTTGGCAAAGAAAAGTGGTTTGCTATTTCCTTCTCCAGCTCATTTTACAGAGGAGGAAACTGAGGCAAACAGAGGAAAGTGACTTGTCCAAGGTTATACAGCTAGTAAGGGTCTAAGGCCAAATGAGTCTTCCTGACTCCAGGTCCAACAATCTACACACTGACTGCCCTGTCAAGAGTCAAAGTCAGAAAACCTGGGTTCAAATACTGATTCTGCCAGTCCTAAAACTTTCACTTACTACTTGTGCCACTGTGGACAACTCACTTAACCTATCCGGGCCTGTATCCTTACATGTAAAATGAGTAAATTAACTACATGACTTATGAGGCCACTTCCAGTTCTGATCCTACAAGTGAGAATTTCGTGAACGAGAAATGGCATACAAGAAACTGTGGTTGTTTCCCCCCTTAAAAACCAAAAGGACCATAAAAATTGCCTTGAAATAAACATTTTCCCTCAGCATCAAAAGATTTCAGAAACTGATGAACTCACCTTTTGAAGCACCAATATATTTACTGCACCACAGTGGAGACCAGGAAGGACTAATGGCTCCATAATCATTCCAATAGCCTCATTTTACAAATGAGAATAGACTGTCCTTTGGCTCCACAAATAATATAAGTAATTTGAACTCCAACCACCTTACTCCAAATCTCCTTTTTTTCCCATTAGACCACAAGGCCTCCAATGTTGCTAATTTCTATCTCAATCAACAGCCACTGTTGATACACTTTCTGGTTCTTTCCAATTTATCATGATTTTCTGAAGTGCATTTATTTTAGACTAATTTTCAAAATCAGGTAACTAGTAAGATTTATTATAATCCCAATGCATAATCTCATTTTCTCCTGGGCCTTAATCCAATCATTTCATTCTCTTATAAATCTATAAAAACATTTGTTTTGTGCAATCCAGACAGATTATTTTCTCCTCCATCCTAAAATGCCTCTAGATTTTGACAAACTTGCTCTAAATAACAACCATCATCTGAAAAAAGTACTGTGTTGATTTCAGGTGAACAAAAAAATTAAATAATCTGTTTGTTTTTTTAATGGTAACTGGCATCCATGTACCTCTTTAAGATTCACAAAGTGGTTTACAAATGTTACCTCATTTGACCCTTACAATAACCCTGAGGGGTATCACAGGTATGTTTTGTCCTAGTTAACATGTAAGGAAAGTGAGACTAAGAAAGGTTAAGTTACTTAGCCATAATCAGACAACTAAGATCACCTGATTTCTAGTCCATCAGCCTTTCTTTGGAAAAGAGGAAAAGTGGGGCAGCTAGGTGGTGCAATGAATATAGCACTGGCCCTGGAGTCAGGAGGACCTGAGTCAAATCCAGCCTCAGACACTTAACAGTTTAGCCGTGTGACCTTTGGAAAGTCACTTACTCCCAATTGCCCTGACTCCCTCCCCTCCAGAAAGCAAAACACAAGAACAAAAAAGGAGGCAAAGTTTGGGAATTTGAATAATCTTTCTAAAACATAGTATTTGATAAGTTTTTGGCTTCATGCTGTCCAATGTATTTACTCTAGACAAATATCCCCGATTCTTCTCACCTTTTTCTTCTTAAAGTATTTTCAAAGGCTTTATAACCTCTTCATATTTTCTGGATTTATTTTATTAAAGATATATTTCAAAATCAGGTAACTATCAATGAGGATATATTAATGTGTTTCATGTGTTCAAACCCCCTGCTAGATTCTGTGAAGCAGACAAAGAATCCTAAGACATGTGTCTTTCCTTCAAGGATCTCACCACTTATGTGAGGATCTGGGGGGAAACAAGGTAAAGGGATATTAATGTCTATGAAACAACAGCATTGTGTAATGGAAAATGGACTGGATTTAAGGTCATAAGATCTTCATTCAAAGAACTTTCTGGTTTCCATGACCATAGACAAATTACTTAACCTCTCATCGACTGAATTTCCTAATCTATAAAATGGGTCTAATAATATTTACACCACTTATCTCAAGGGAATGATGTGAACAAAGTGTCTTATAAATACGAGTTATGAATACATGGCAGTCATACTAAGTTGTGTTGTATAATTTTAAGTACCATAAGAATAAGGAGAATAGTGAGATCAATGAAGGCTTAGGGAAGGGAGGCTTCATGGAAGAAGTATCACTTAAGGGAGGCCTTGAAGGATATTTAAGACTTGGATAAGTGAAAAGAAATTGGAGGGGCAATGTTAATCAAGTAAATAAAAGGGATGAAAGTCCTCAAGTCAGATGGATCATGGGGACTTTTAGTGGTACAATGAAGACAAAGGCTTGATGAAAGTTGGAGAATAGTAGGGGGCTGGGAGAGGGTGCAGTAGATCTAAATTTTGTTAGACCTTTCATTTCTGTTTTTCTTTTCTTTTTTTTTTTTTTGGAGGGGGGAAGGTAGGGCAATTGGTCAAGGTCACATGGCTAGTTTTTTGTGTTAAGTGTCTGAGGTCACATTTGAACTCAGGTCCTCCTGACTCCAGGGCCAGTGCTCTATTCACTGTGCCACCCAGCTGCCCCCTAGACCTTTCATTTCAAAGGAGGTATGATGTCTCCTTTTGCTGCATGCTAATTTTTCTGAAATATTATGCAATTACTAATTAACTTTATTTCTAGGTTAAAATTTCATGTTGTACTTAATATTTCTCCAGTAGCAGGACACTGAAATACTACATATTTTTGCTGAGTTCCATTGCCTCCATCTTCTCCAAACTGAAATTATCCCCTTACCCTTGAACACATGCAAGCAACAGGAATCAATAAAACTATCAGAGTAGTGCGTATGGACCACAGGGTAAGCCGTATGACCACCCCTCAAGCTTCTTTCACTCCTTTAAATTTGAGTTTAAAGTCAAAAAGGAGTCAGATGCCTTAAAAATAGTCAGTCACAAATCAGTGACTGAACCAATTCCCTATCACTGTGCTAGGGAATATAGTTAGCATTCACAAGGGCTGAGTTGGAAGGATAAGCAAAGAGTATATCAATTCATTCTCCAGAGCTAAGAGAAACTTAGAGGGAAAAATCAAATAGATGGAGAAGGTAGTATTGTTCTTTATTTTATAACTTCTCTTACCCCAGCAGCCATGAAAGAGGGATGGAAATCTCTTCACAACACAGTTAAAACAATATTGATTTAATGAAGCCTTTGACGTGGCACTAGAAGTGTGAGTTCAAGTGCAAGGTTAGAGATGAGCTTTGTGCCATTCTGTATACCTTTATTACTTCTCCAATACAATGAAATGAAAGAAACTTCTCAAACAAATCAGAGCAAATCATAATATCCTTCTTTCATCAAGCACACTGAGTAAAAATGGAGCTAATGAACTGTCTAATAATAAGCCTTGTCATATCTGACAATTCAAAAAAAGCAGTAAGACAAGCACTATGAAAAGATAAATATTTTCAGCATGTTGAATTCACTTAAAAGATTCAGGGAATTATATATGTAGATAAAAAGATCCCTGAATTCCACGTATCACTTTAGCATAACTGGCTATACTACTTAAAAAAAAAAAAACAAAGTAAAACAATATCAAAAAACATCATTGTTCTTTTTTCTTATAGCTGGTTCAAGGAAGAGATTCTCAACTTATGCGTCACACAACACACTGAAGCACCAACATGAGTTTGTCATTGTTCACTCCTCTTTCCCCAGCTCTCTTTCTTGTTTTAATCTCTCTCCTATTTGCCTCAGGGTATCACAGTAATTTCCACTCACGGATGGGCAGACTGAAACCCTATCATGTACACATCCACAGTAAGATGAAGATTTTTGGGACACAGTGGCCAACAAGATATAAAGGAAGCAGACACTGAACGAGGCTACATCTGGTATGTACTTTTTGTGTGTAATTGGTGCTAATACTGGATGATTCCATAATTATGTCACCATAATCTGCATCCACCAGTAGTTGTACATTATTAGTTCACTAAGAAGCAAGCATTTCACCATGACACATGAATTCAGAAAGAACACAAATCATTCACTTAATGAACAGCTTGCAAGTAATTTAAAAAGATGATCTTTTTCCCACTTGTTGTTTATGTGGCAGACTGGAACTCAGTGAGTATGCTGGTTCAGAACATTACTGAGTTAGAAAAAGCATCTCCCAGCTACTTACTAGTGGAGAACAGCCAACCCATTGTATGTGGCTCAGATGGCATGAAATAATTTCAAAATTGAGTGGAAAAGCTTTTCAAAGGTCACCTCCCTCTCTGCAATGACAAACTCTTCACTGAGTATTTCTGTCTAAAGATGTCATACTTCTTAATAGTCAATATCATTTCATCATTCTTTCATCTTCAATCTTACTATAAAGATTCTCAGTCTAAGACGATTAAAATATGATTAAAATGAGTAATTACTCAAAGAATAACAAGTGAAATTGACTTTATGGATTAAATGCTTCCACAATTCCTTTAAAATGATATATGATGAACTAATTGACTAATTATGCTTTCATATCTCAGAAATCTACCATCACAACTAGTACCATCACAACTGTTTGGTCAAAGGTTTTCTTTGTTTATTGCTCTATAATAAGTTCTCCTCTGTAGGGCAGAGACAAAATTACCTAGACCAAATAGTCCACCTCATTGCTGAGCAGTTACAGAAAACCAACAATTCAGATTCTACATGAGTAGAGCATAATTTAATTGATTTTAATGCAAATTTAGCACATTAAATTACTGGAGAATTATTTCATGTATAAGAATTATGGATGTCCAGTGTCAATGAGCTATTCCTTACCAGTCAGAGGTTAGAATCAGACCTAATCTTTGGGATAAATATAAAACTGGAAAGTCTACTTCGTTTCCATTCCCCCCAGTTTACCTATATCTGCTTCTCCTACACAATCACAGGATGTGGCCAGATGGAGGATAAATGACCAAGAGAGTCTATCAAGAAAGAGCTCCCCTCATGCCCCTCCATTATATTTTATTACCCTATTTACAAAGAACACTAACTTCCCTCTAGAAACGGGGTAACTAGTTTTAGGTTCTACTACCAAGTTTTAGAACAGATCTACAGAAAAAGACAACAGAACCTCAGAAATCTTCAGAGATGCCTGCTTGAGCCTGTTGAACAGAACACAAATGAATGTTTAGCTTTCAGTGACCTCTGAAATCTGGTTTCTGTCTTCCTTTCCAGGTGTTCCTATATCCAACATTACATTTCCTACCTTGATGCCTTTGGAGAAACTATTCCTCATGCCTAGAATGTATTTCTTCCTCAGTACTACTTAGGAGACAAGATGACTATATGGCAGGAAGAAGGTATAGTAGAGTCCCACACTACACATTCCCCACCCCACAGTACCACCAAACAAATCTAGTATTTGCACCAGACCAAGTCCTGATTAAAAATCCCAAGGGGAATCCTAAAAAGTAAAAGTAAGATTAATAATATTGAGAGTTAAAAGCAAAACATGAAATTAATAAAACTAGGAGTTGGTTTTGTGAAAAGACAAAAATAGATAAACAATTGGCTAATTTATTTTTTAAAAAGGAAAAGAAAACCAAATCACTAGTATCAAAAATGAAAATAGAGATCTGTGGACACTAGGGTTGGGATTCTATAAAAGAATGTCTGTGCAGAGCATTCCAGTGTATGGAGAGAGGATATTCTAGGACAAGAAGAATTTCTAAATCCAACCAAGAAGCACTCGATGTTTGTATGGCTGAGTGAGAAGAGGAACTGCTTCCTGGGGTATTGCTGTTACAGTTTAAGGCCTGGGGACAGACGCTAGACTATATAACTGTATAGGATTAAGTTCAGAAGTAAGCTGCAACTATGTGGTTCTGAGCCAAAGAGCAAATAGGGTCTTATTTCTAGGTTTGAGCCCAGTCTGAAACCTACAATGGAATAACCAGGGTGAGAATATCACACTAAAAGAGAGACTGTAATTCTGGAAGAACTGGCAGTTTTCTAGCTGTCTTGATGGTGGCTGATTCCAATAGCCACTACCACCTAAGCAAGTCCACAAGTATGTTGCTGAGACCTAAACTCATGCTAGATACTTGCAGAGCTCAGAAGGGGCAGAAACTAGACTTTACCCTAAATCATACTAGTTATTATGGTGAGGTGGATGCTCAAGACATAAACCCAAAAAAGAAGCATGACTCCAAAATACCTAGAATTCCTTGAAAAGATGATGCAAGAGTTTTTAGAAAGGAGTTAAAAACATTTTTAATTAAGGAGACAAGAGCTCCAGAGGAAAATTTAGAAGAACAAAAAATATATGGAGAAAAGAATTGGAAAGGAAATAAATAACTGGGTACAAGAGGTACAAAACCTTACCCAAATTCTTTGAAAATCAGAATAGGCTAAATAGAAGTTAATGACTTCAAGGGATTTGGGTAACAAATATTCAAAGTCAAAAGACTGAAAAAATAGAAGAAAATTTATGGCATTTCATTGCAAAAACCAATTACCTAGATGGAGGAGAGAGAATTTAAGAATCACTGTGCTACCTGAAACCACATAAAAGTGGTTTATAACCATATAACCACAAAAAAGTAGCTAGAAACTGCTCATTTATCTTACAATCAAAGAACAAAGTAGAAACAGAATCCACCAGTTACGTCCTGGAATAAAAAATGAACTCCAAAATGAAAATTCCTAGGAATAATATAACCAAAATGTAAGAATGTTAGCTCAAAGAAAAATATGCAATCAGTCAAACAAACAAACAAAAAAAAGAACTGAAGTAGCAAAGAGCCACAGTCAGGATCACACCTAACCAGGCACAATGATAAAGGAACAGAGAGCTTAGAATAGAGTATTCTTGAAGGTAAAGCATATAAGCTTACAGAGAAAAATAGCTTGCCCTGCAAAGCTGATATAATCTTACATGGGGAAAAAAATATGGATGCTTAATGAAACAAGAACTTCCGAACATATCTGATGAAAACATTAGAGCTGAACAGAAAGACTTGGAAGTACAAACAAGGGTGTCAAAAGAAATACAAAAAGGTAAACATAAGTGACCCATCATAAGTAACTATACAAGGATAAACTGTTTATATTCTAATACAATGATACGATACAGGTGTCTCCTTAGAAAGCTATTATTCTTATGGGTCATAAAAAAGGAGTCTAGTTAGACAAAGGGTCTGTGGTTCTGATTTGTTGGCGTTTGTTCTTTTTAAAAAAGACCAAGGACATAACGTTGACCTGTGCATGAACTGGATTTAAAAGTGGTAGAGTTGTCAACCTCACTCTCCCCTTCCAGAATAGAAGTCCAGTGGCAAGACGAAAGTCAGGACAACTGGCAGTGGACCAACATGCAGTGGATGACCTTGGTATCTCTGATATCTGACCAAGTGCTAAGCACTCAACATTTATATGATGACCTTGGAAGAATAATAGAAAAGAAAGGGAGGAAAAATATACTATGGAGGAAAAAGAGAAAAAAACAGATTTGGAAAAAGTTTATTTATCACTCAGGGCAGTTAGGCAATTCTTAAGAAGTTATTTCTGAAGAGAAATGAGAACAGTAAAAAGAGAGTTGTTCTCAATGATGACACAAGAACTAGCATCAAAGAAAGACAATTTTGTCATCTCTGATACACTTTACTGAAAGGACTAAATTAGTTGTATGATGCCAGATCTGAAATAAGAACACCTTTACAACAACCAGCATGAATTTAATAAATGAGAGTATTAAGGAGTACTGAGAAAACCAGTTAATACTGTGGTATTCAAAAGTAATATCAGACCTACAAAATTATACTGCAAGAAATGAATTGGTCATTTATTTTTTTTTAATAATCAGAGTTTTCTATGGCTTCCAGGATACAGATTCAGGCATTCAAAACCCTCTAGTGATCTGCCTCCAACCTACCCCTCCAGGTTTATTTCCCATTATTCTCTTTCATAAAGTCAGATTCAAACTGGCCAAAGCAATTCAACACACTGTCCCTAGTCTATCTACCTTAGTATAGATTGTCTCTAGTGCCTGGAATACGTGTTCTACTTACCACTACCTCCTAGCATCATTAGCTTTCTTCAGAATTATGTAACATCACCTGCAGAAAGACCCCCTGCAAGTTGTTAGTGCTTTCTCTCCTTCTATAAATTGTCTCTTATTCATCTGTTAGCATGAGATGGTCCCTTCAGTATAAAATAAACTTGTTGAAGGCAGTAAGTACTTTACATTTTTTGTCTTGTGATTAACATAATACCTGCCTTTCTTGCGCATGTGGGAGTTTAATGAAATTAGTTGAACTGAATGGAAGAGAACTGTGCTGTTAACAAACTCTTACTCATGTTAGCTAGCATTTACACAGTGCTTTAATGTTTATAAAGCATTTGACAAATGTGATCACATTTGATGCTTACAATAATCCTGTGAGACAGGTGCTATTCTTATCCCCTCTTTATAGATGAAGAAATTTAGATTGAGGTCTAGTGATTTGTCCAGGGTCACATGGCTACTAAGTGTCTGGAAGGGTTTGAATTCAGGTCTTCCTGACTCTGAGGTCTGTTCTCTGTGCCACTTTGTGTTTTTACATGTTAGAACCAGCTTCAATCAATAAATTTTGCCCAATAACGAGATCTTGTGAAAGTCTCCTCAGTTCATGTTATGGAGGATTAAGACTTAAAAAATTGAGAGTGTATGCTGTAGAGGATGGTAGGTGGCAGAGTGGATAGAGTGCCAAGCCTGAAGACTCATCTTCCACAGTTCAAATGTGGCCTCAGAAACTTACTAGCTGTGTGAACCTGGGCAAGTCATTTAACCCTGTTTGCCTCAATTTCCTCTTCTGCAAAATGAGCTGGAGAAGGAAATGGCAAATCACTCCAGTATCTTTGCCAAGAAAATCCCCAATGGGGGGAGATGAAGGGTCAGACACAACTGAAATGCTGTAGAGAAGCAGTGGCATCAAAAACAGCGGGCTAGTGAACAAATGAACAACTGATGTGAACCATATCTACATCAATAAGAAGATTAACAGACAGATCAACAATCATTTAGCTCAGAAATCAATTGGGAGATTTTGCTTCTCAAAATCAGTATATCAAGGTTAAATAACAAGCAGCAGACTTAGTCTATGTTTTGAATGGCAGTGAACTTTAGCCATAGACAACAGTAGCAGAGAATCAAACAAATCAACACTTAAAACTAGTGCCAGATACTTAGCTTTATATAACCTTGTGTTACCTAAATGTTCATACCATTAATAAAAATCTAGTTTACTGTTGCTAAGGTAATTATTTCCCTTAGACTTAGTGATTTAAATGAAGATGTCCCATCAATAATTCAGGTATTCATCAAAAATTAACCACTACTTCTCAGTAATTATAGAGATAGTTAGAATCTAAGTCTTGCAAAATAACCAGAAGAAATTTTAAATGGGCATGTAGAACGTAAGGCATACCTTAGCATTATTTAAAATCTGAGACAATGTTTGTTATTTCCTAAATTTCAATTGATACCTCTTAACATAGGAAGTACTACACATGTAAGAAAAAGAAAACACTGAAAACACCACCTTTTTAAAGATCACTATACTGGGTAATGGAAAAATAGTAGATCGTGAACTCTTGTAAAGTTTCTGGTATTATAACTATAGTTAAATCTTCTAAGGAACTGCAATAATTTGTGTCAATACCCCCTCTACCAACACCAACCACAATTTACTCAAGCCTTCCTTAGGAGAATGTCCTTGGAAATTGAAATGAGGGGTGTGTGTGTGTGTGTGTGTGTGTGTGTGTGTGTGTGTGTGTGTTTTGATGAGTTTTTCTGAAATAAGGTCCTATATATAGAATGCCAAAAGCATCTAGTGGTGAGACGTTTCCACATGGAGGTAGTGTAGGCAGAAGCCCTGTAGTTATTAGAAAAAATAGCTTCAGTATAATAACTGAGTTTGGTGACAGGATAACAAAGCTTGGGACAAGGACCTCAATTTGGTATACTTTCTGGCCTTCACCATGATAACAACCCAACTGGCCCACCAACAGAAAGATGGTAAAGTATTTCCAAAGCAGAGAATACTCCAAAACCACTGGGATCAAGTATTTGCCACCTACTGGCATCAATACTATTCTAACCCAAAAGGAGGTATGTTGCAAAGAATACTTGGGGGAATGTCAGAAGTTCAGATCCTGACTCTAACTCACTACCCATGCGACATAGAGTGTTTAACTTTGCTGAACCTCAATTTCTCATCCGTAAAATGAAGAGGTTAGAATAAGACAGCTTTTGAGGTCACTGTCAGCTCCATGAACCACTTCTGCAAGCATGTACTGATGGAGAACATGGTACCCTTGTGGACTTCAGTCAGAAGCCACTTTCCACGGGTTTTATAAGACAGATACACATTCCTACTGGGAAGGACATTCCATTCCTTCTAACTTGCTACTCTATTGTACATCCTGGAGGACTGTCTCATGGATCTGCACAAGGAGAGGATGACCACATTTGCCTAGAACAGTGGTTCTCAACCTTCCTAATGCTGCTAATACTCGTATGTGGGCATATCTGCATGTGGGTGGACCTGCCTGGAGACAGAGGATTGGTGTCTTAGTTCCTAAGACTATCAGAAATATGTGTTTACTGATGGTCTTAGGTGACCCCTGAGAAAGAGTCATTTGACCCCCAAAGGGGTCACAACCCACAGGTTGAGAACCACTGACCTAGAACATCAACCATACCTGGCTGATAGTAGAACAATGTGTTTCTTGCAATTGATAACATCAGACTTGAGTGCCCAAAAGTCTCATGATGGAAAATGTCATCCACATCCAGAGAAAGAACTATGGAGTCTGAATGCAGATTGAAACACACTATCTGCTGGCTCGCTCTCTCTCTTTCTCTCTCTCTCTTTCGTTTTGTTTTTCTTCTTCTTTCTCCTGGTTCACTCCATCTAATGTTAATGGAATCTGAAGATCTTCCATGTCCCTTTGTATTGGCAAGTAAGCAGGTACTTAGCACGCTTGTTTCAAGTTAACATCTTGTTCAGGCTATTTAATTAACACAGAAGTAGTTAACACCTTGGGAGGAAGTTGCTGATGTAACAGGTAGGGGCAGAATGAGGAGGAGCTATACTGTATATTAGGAAGAACACCAGCAGGACAGTCAGAATTTCTCTCAGTGAGCATCTGGAGGCTGCAACTTCTGCTGAGACCTTCCTTCTGGGAACTTCTTCTGAGACCTTCCTTCTGGGAACTTCTGCTGAGACCTTCCTTCTGGGAACTTCTGCTGAAACCTTTCCTTTGGGAATTTCTGCTAAGAACTTCCAAGAACCAGTCTGAGGAGCTATCCATGAGTAAGAGAGGAGGATCCCTGCTTGAGGGAGCCTGTTCTGTTGGGAAGGCTTGGGAACATGCGTGTTCACTGCACTAAACATCTGTATCAACTTCATGGCTACTGTAATGACTTTAGCTTCCTGGTTCTGGGATTCAGCTTTCTGGTTCTGGGACTTGGTTTTCTGGTATTTGAATAAAGGCTTTGGTTCTGCCCTCCATGTGAAGAGTCTGCTACATTTTGTGATTCACAACTATACCAGCATATTCATAACCACCATGGGTGTTGTGAATATTGCATTATTGTTACACTCCACTAGTTCTAATTCTTCATTAAAACATGACTAATGTGAAAATAAGTTTAATATGAATGTGTATGTGGAATTTATATCAGATGGCATTCCATCTTGGGGAGGGGGAAAAAATCTAAAACTCAAAATCTTGTGGAACTGAATGTTGAAAACTAAAGCTAATTAAATTAATTTAAAAAAAAAAGACTTCAGTGCAATATAGCCAAAGATGAAATTCTTTCCAAGTCATTTATCTAGCCAAAGAAGAAATAGTGGTGAAGGACAATAAATCAACAGATCTAGCTGGGATCTCTGGACATACTTTTATCTACTCCCAGAATTTTACAGATGAGGAAGCTGAAGCCCAGAAAGACTAAAGAGACTTCTCCAGATCCCACAGGTAGTGTCAAAAGCAGGATCATTCCACTTTAACAGGATGTATCCTGGAAAGTACTCTGGAAAGTACAGTCTTTTACAACAAAGACTGAGAACCTGGTCAGTAAGAAAACTATCAAGAAGCAATGGCAGCAATGACCATAAGTTTAAGGGAACTGCCTCCCTTGCAACAAACCAGGAACTCTAGGCCCTAAGCAGAACATCAACAACTATCACAAGGACGCCGATCATACAGCTCTAGTCATACTCTGTTCTAGTTGTGAGATATGTGTGTGTGTATCTATATGTGTATGTGTACATATGTATATGTATGTATGCATGTATGTGTATATATTTTTTTCTAGCCCTGTCCAAAAAAAAAAAATTAGTAAACAGACATGCAAGATGGTTGCAAGGCCCATCCTTGAAGGCTTCCCATCTTGGTGGGGGAATGTACATTTATTAAGCATCTACAATGCGTCAGTCACTGTGCAAAGTACTTTAAAAATATTACCACACAGGTCTTGCCAGAATTCTTGCTCTGCTTGCACAAACTTCAGGTAGGCAGAGCCTCAGCTGTACTATGATGAACCTAGAAGTAGAACTTCAGTAAAGGAAAAGGAACACATAACGCCACAAAAACTTCTCAGCTGCATTATAGAAATATAATAAAAAAAAATCAAAGTATTGGAAACTGCTTCCTTTGAACTGAACCTAAATATAATTTGAACGAGCACATTTTTTTCCTATCATGGACATGCATATTCTTCCTGAGCTAGACAACTTGCTTCCAACTTCAAAGGAATCATTTCATTACTGAAAAACTGAAAGCTTCCTGGGGGCAACAATTTACTTTTCATTTTTTCTTGTGATTTCAAAGCACAGTAGCTTGAATTTTATAAGGTTTTCTAAAAATCATCACCACTTAATCTGTCTGTCTCAGTTTCTTCAATTGTAAAAATGGGAAAAATAACAGTATCCTACCTCAAGGGGTTGTTGTGAGAAAAATGGGCTTATTCATTATTAACTATTTGTTGATTATCCTTCATCTAATTAGCATTTGGGGAGAATGGAAAAAGTGTGAACTATTAAGCTTGAGAAACCATATCTCTTTAATGAAAAGCAAATAGGAAAGTGGCTGAAACCAAATGAGATCCTATTTATAAAATGCACTTAGCATAGTGCCCCTCATATAATAGGACCTACATAAATGCTTATTCCTGCTTCCTTTCACCCTCCCCACCATACACACACACACACACACACACACACACACACACACACACACACACACACACGCGCACACACACACACACACACACACAGTTCTGAATTGTTAAAAGACTGGCCTTTTACTTGATTGGATTTTTTAGTCTTAGCATGTGATAAGCACAAGTGATGCACTTTGGACAACTTTGGACCACTCCCCTTAGAACTTTCCCCATGAATTTTAAGAACTAGCCCCTGAACTCAGATCCCTGACTTTCAACTGAGGCATAAGCCAATAATCGTTTTAGTTGCCCTTTCATTGTGGCCTTCTTGGCCTTCAGTTGGTCCCACCTTAGACACTCCTTGATTCTATCCAGACCCACTCCTTTACTAGAGTATATAAGTGTCCATCTTGTCCCTATTAGATCACTCAGATTCCTTAAGAGTCTGGCCAATGGCTTCTCAATACAAACTCACAAATGCAAATTCTTAAAATCTCACCCACCTCAACCTGTGTTTTAACAAACCTTGTCTCTGACTGAAAGAAGGCATGGGTTGAATTCTTTTGAGGTAGGATCCCCATCTGTTGCCCTTGAATTTCAGGATTCTGATCACCTCTAGACCTCAACAAAGGGAATAGCATGTAACACAGGAAAAACTATCAGGACAGAAATTCTACTTTTAAAGTAAGGAATGATTCAGAGTCAACTATTTTCATTTGGGAAAAAAATTAACTAAAAAGAATGCAAAATGATTTTAACATAGACCATGTTTCACAGATAATACATGGGAGCCACTAGAGTTTTTGGACTCCAGTCTCAAAGAGGTACACTCTTGATCTGGCCAAACAGGAAGGAGAGAAAGGCAGCTTCAGAGGGGTTAAGAATCTTTATTCTAGTCTAGTCTTCTCAAAGGCTGCTGATAATGAGAGTACCAACTCCTACAGCATTCCCTAATCACCCTTCTCACAGGTGCCTCCCAGAAGGGGGAGCAACTACCTCTATGTCTCAATGGGGTCGATTGAGACAGGCATGGCTTGTGCACTCCTCCAAATCCCCTCAAGCCTCTGTGGGGGCTGGTCAAAGCACACACAGATTCCCTTATGAGTTCCCTACTCACTGACCAGTGGCTACTTGCTTTATAGTGCAACAGACAAATAAGGCATCTTGCCAACATTAAGCTCACAGGTTAACTTTAGCCATATCATTATTCTGTGTGAATGTAGTAAATATTGCATTATGTCATCCCTATATCTCACTGCACAGCCTCAGTAAGACTGTCTGTCACTATGATTCTAGGAATTACCATCTAGGACCCTTAGTGCTATTTTGGGAGCTATTATCTGATGAATCTAGAAACTAGACATTGTCATGGCCATGGATCTTAAAAAACTAAACTCTAAAATAAAATCCTCTTTATATACAGAGTTTAAACATGAGCACAGGGACAGGACTCAACCTGTGATTTAATTGTTATAAGGAACTGTCAGGTGAGGAAACTCCTTCTTGCATATGCAATTTTGTTTGAGAAGGAAGCATGTGAAAGAAAGTCAATGGGAAAATAACCTTGGGTTCAAACCTGAGCATCTGCATAAGACTCTCCTCACTGGTGGAAAGAATCATGACTCAATATTGCCTGCCTGCATTAGGGGCACAACTGAACCAAGAGTTTTGAAGAGACCTTCTTCTTCCTTCCTACTTTAGAAAAGGGCACATACACAATTAACCCTTCCACATCACAACTTTCCCCATAGTGGTTTCACTATATTGAAGGTCTGCATAAGAAATTAAATGAAAATTGGGGCTTGGGAGGGGGAGGTTACAGAACCCACAGATGATACATGAAGGCCAGCAGATAACACAGAAAAAGTTTAGAAATTCAAAAATGCATAAAGTATAGTATTGTTTAATATCAACATATGTTATCTTTCTCCAGGATGAAGAGAGGGACCAAAAGTTTTACTTAGATGTTCCAGATATCAAGGGCACCGCGTCGCTAATATCCCTGATGTGGAAAGGATAACTGTAGTTCCAAACCCTTTAAAGGCAGAAATATAGGCGAAAAGAGAACAGATTTTGGAAGGCTGATATAGAGGTAAAAGCCAGCACCCCAACATAACCCTGATTTTCAGCTTGCCTCCCTAAAGACTCTAGGGAATTTCCCTTTGGACGAGATTGAGGCCTTTCTCTCCCCATAGAATGAAGACATCCTGCTCCCAGTATAAAAGCTCAGTCGCTCTATTTATCATATGGCATATTTTAATCTGTATAACTTTTTAGATTTCTATTTGCTATCTGCTTGGGAAAATGGATTTACTCATGATTGACTATTTGATGACTGTCTTTTATTTGATCAGCACTTTCGGGAACAGGTGAAAAGTGAACTATAAGCTTGGGGAATCATCTCTCATTAATGGGTAGCAATCAGGAAAGTACCTGGAGTCTTAAGAAAATAGTAATTTCTCCTGGGTTAGCAATATTGGGGGTGGGGCATAGGGGGAAAGGGAAAGAGATGGATAAAATTCTAGTCTAGCAACTTCTGTCTGAGGAGAGATAGCTCTATGATTTCAACTCCTGTTCTCCTGAAGGCAATAATCAAATTCTCCCTTAGAGAGAGAGAGAGGAACAAGATATCTATCAGAGCCTCTTGGTGAGTCATATTTAGATAAAGTTATGTGGATACACATATAACCTACATGGGCCACATACCCACACATTATACCAATAAAAGCAAAGCTTCATAATCTCAGGCTGGAATTCTTCACAGAAAAGAGCAAGCTAATTTTCTGGTAAAGAAGTAAAAATAGCAGTGCATGTAAATCCTGTCTTGCTTTGGTAAACACTGGCTGTGAGGCAGCAGTGTAGGAGAACCTGGGGATAAACATGGGAGCAGTGCCTCACAACTCCAGCCTACATTGATTCAAATTCCTTTTGTACTCACTGTCTGAACAGTACAATTAGCACCTCATTAGAGACAGTCTTATTCTTTAATTGTTGGTACCTGGCAATTTAGCATTTTACTATGTCCTATTTTATTCTCAGAAGAACAAAGGGGAAGCTAAGTGGTGCAGTGAATGGAGCAAGGAGACTGGAGCCAGGATATCTGAGTTCAAATCTGACCTCAGACACCAGCTATGTGACCCTGGGTAAGTGACTTCACTCTTATTTACCTCAGTTTTTCATCTGTAAAATGGGGATACACCAGAAAAGGAGATGACAAATCATTCCATTATCTTGGCCAAGAAAACCCCCTAGACAAAGTTCATGAGGTCATATAGAGTCACACAGGACTGAAGAACAACAGCAGTAACTTTATTCTTAAACAGCGTATGCCCTCAATAAAAATGAACAGTAACCAATTGGTGAATAGTCAGCTGTTTGTTGAAAGCTAAAAAATTTTCAGCTGCCTGAAAATGTGGGAATAGAGGTTGACAGGGTTGTTGATATAATGATATAAATTGTCAATACCAAGAGTAATACGGAGTGCCACTCTCTTAAAGGATCCGTATAATGTCAGAATTTCAGCAATGTCTTTACATTCCTGCTCTTAAGATATTTACTCTGATTAAATTGATCTGAATCCCACCCTAGGAACCCCCATATCCAGGGATGTTGCCTTGTGGATCTCACCTCCTAGTGTCCTTGTCCCTTTCCACAGGGATTCATGTCAAGAAGAGAAAAACAGTCAGAGTGACATGGTTTTCCTTGGCTAGAATTGTCAAGGGCCAATGGGGTCTCATGACCAGGCCTTGCTACCTCACCTTTCTCCTCTCCTTCTCCTCCTAAAGCTATAACAATCTTTTTCTTGGGCCTCTTTGGTTGGGAAATCTACTGAACATCCCCCAGGCTGGCAGGATTGCTACCCTGTTATCTCAATTAAAGAGGAGTTATTCCTCAGCTCATGGCTTTGTTTTATTTCAGGACTGGACAAGGTTGGGGGCAGTAGAACCAGGTTACAGCAATAACTGAAACGAAGTGGGATTCAAAACTGCCTTAAGGCAACAAAAGTGGTCAGCAGAAGAAAATGTTAGAAAGTAAGTTTATTAAACTTTTAAGTCAACTCAATTTTATTGAAAAAGTTTAAAACTAACCTGGAACAGTGAAATATTTTACTTTCCTCGTGCATACGAGTTAGATGTTTATGTTGACAGTATCTGATCTAATCAGAGGTAGGGATAACAGAGACAGGACCAAAGGTTTCACTGATAGTCGAGATAAGGTAAAACTCCCTCTACCAACGCAGGTCAGCACTTTCTCTGCAGTTGAGTCTTAGAGAATTGCCTAGAGCCCTAGATTAAGTATCTTGTCTCCTACACAGTCATTGCTTCAACTGAACATTACTAACTCCATCTGGAACTTAACCTGCTAAGTATGAATTGCGTTTATGATACTTGTTCAGATATCCAATTTGAGTGAAACATTAATTTTAAAGTCTATTTTTTTTAAAAGTCCCTTCATCATTCTCAAACTGACTACATAGATGCTTCATACCACATTTGGGAACAATGCTGTTATAGATCAGAAATGGACTATTATTCTGAGCAGAGAGAAAGTTAACACTTTTGCTAACCTAGTAGACTAAGCAAATGCAGGTATATACTCAAATATTGCTGTGTTACCTCAGGCAAGTCACTTTACTCCTCCTGGTCTAGTTTTATCACACGCAAAAATATGAATGATAATCCCTTCCCTAGCCCTCACAGCATTTTTACAAGACAATTACAAAATAATGTGTGAACATATTCCAAATATTACAATCTACAAATTTAAAGGGTTGTAATGTGGAAGAATTTATCATATTTGGGCCCTGAGAGTAGGACTTAAAGCAAGGAGCATAAATTAGGGTAAGGAGGAGGGAAGGGCTCAAGCTATTAAAAATTAGAGCTGACCAAAAGTGGTATGGGTTGCCCAGAGGAAAAACAGGTTCCTACTTTATCTCAAGAAACCTGCGATTTCTTTTTTTTACCAAATCTTATGACCTTTTATCAATATTAATCCTTTTTGAACTTTTTATAGTCATTGATACTTTTAATCATTCCCCTATCCTTGAACTTCTTTTCTAATTTTTTTGTGATGCTGCTCTCTCCTGGTTCTCCTCCTACCCCTCGATTTCTGCCGGATCTTCATCTAGATAAGTGGTTCTCAACCTTCCTAATGCAGCGACCCTTTAATACAGTTCTTCATGTTGTGGTGACCCCCAACCACAAAATTATGTTCGTTGCTACTTCATAACTGTAATTTTGCTGCTGTTATGAATCATAATGTAAATATCTGATATGGAGGATGTATTTAAATTGAACATCACGCACAGGTTGAGAACTGCTGATCTAGATCATGTCCACTAAAACCAGGGATCCCTCCCAAGGCTCAGTCCTTTCTCCTCCTTCCCACGATTTCTCTTGGGAATCATTGTTTTTATGAGGATGGTCTCTGATCTATTTATATAGGCCTAACCTCTCTCTTGACTCCCAGTCTTCCATCTCCATTTGTCTCTTAGACATTACGAACTGATTGTCTTTCAGTCATCTTAAACTCGTCATGTCTCCCCCCAATTCTAAATCCTCCACTCTTCTTAATTTCCCCATTATTTTAAGGGTACTCTCTTCCTCCAAGTCATCCAGACTCACAACCTAGCTGTCATCCTCATCTCCTTGCTTTCTCTCATCCTCTACCACATCAAATCTGTTGCCAAATCCTATTGATTCAACTTTATAGCATCTCTCATATATGCCCCTCTCTATCTTTGGAACCAGCACTACCCTGATACTAGCCCTCATCACCTCATGCTTACCTACTGCAATTACCTCCTTGCTGGTCTCCTGCCTCAAATCTCTCTACACTCCAGACAAATCACCCGAAAAACTGATCTCCCTAAGAGATCAGGTCTCATCTTGTCACTTTTCCCTATTCAATAATTATGGTGGCTTTCAGGATCAAAATTAAAATTTTCCATTTGGCTTTTAAAGCCCTTCATAGGAAGGCATTTACCACCTTATATGAGTATATAACAGAGATGGCTTATGCTACGAAGGGTTGCTGTTGTTCAGAGAAGATGACTATTTGCTTGATCCAAAATGCATGTAACCATCTGACTATGATTTTCCCATGTTAGAGCACTGACCTTTTTTCCATTCCTGCTACCACTGTTGAGGTGCAGGGGCACCCCAAAGTGTTGGAGTGCAAGGTCATCTCAAAAAAATTCACTCAGGTTGTCTCCAAATCAATTAAAGGCAGTCATTGTGGACAGCACAACATGCCAAGCAGACTCCTTCACCTCTTAAGGGAGACCCCAGCTTAAGGGGGAGGCCAGGCAGTCCCCTAAGGAGGCAGTCCTTGGAAGGAGAGCCTTCTGCCCTTTCCCCCAAAAGGAGAAGGCTGTTTGGAAGAGATGGCTGCTAAAGGAGGATACCCAGGGAAGGCAGATGTCCATAGGCCAGGAGAAGCTAGGGATTCTTACAGGGTAAAACCTGCTGTGAGCAGGGAGAGACAAGTAGGCCTGGGGGCTGGGAGATGAGGTAGTCTGGGACAGTAGTTCTGAGTGTTTAGCATTATCATTATTCTATTGTTCAGTCCAGGTGGGAGGGCTGGAGTTGGGGGATCATGGTGCGGAGGCTATATTTCTTTGACAAGCTGACCAGCCTGCTTAAATCTCAAAGCCTCCTAAAGCGGCTTTAAGTGGTAGTTGGGATAATGGGCATCTCCTAGACCACCCTATTTAAATCTTATCACCACCAGCACTATTTTCAGCTATTTTCACTCTTATTCCTTACTTTTCTTCTGTGTCACTTCCTTTTTCCCAGTGATATCAGGTGCTTCTCCCTTCTAATGCCATCACTTCTAATCACTGCTCCAAATGTCAGTGCTGGCTGCTCTTTTCCAAGTTATTTCTCAGGCCTTTCCCATGTCATACTATTCTTCTCCCCTCCTCTTATCTCGCCCCCAGCCAATTCAAGTGAAAAGTCTGACCTTTTATAGATATTGCCAATCAATGAGAATGCTCTCTTCTTTCTGTGCAAGAAGCTAAATAATCACAACATGTTTCATGTAACCTTCAGTCCTTAATTGTATCTATTTACTGTTGGAATTTCTTTTCTTACTTCCTCCCTTCCAGCAGACTTTGGTTCTTCAGACACTTAAATTTTTTTCAATATAGTCAATTCAGCTACTGTACTAAGGCTGAGATACAGTATAGACGTTACCTTAAATGAATTTATAATCTAATCCAAGGATAAGATATGAACAGAAATTAGTATCAAACAAGTTAGAATGAGATGTGCATTGGGAATAGAAAAGGTATCAGAGAACTATGACAGGAGGGATCACCTTTCACTAATGGAGGGGAGCACTAAAATAAGGGAAGGCATTATGAGAAGGAAGAAATTTAATTTGGGTCTTAAAGGAAAGGAGAAACACAACAGATAAGGATATGACAAGAGATTATTTTAGGAGACAGTAGACAATATGCACAAATTCCCAGAGGCAAGAAAATGCAGGCTATAATTGGAAAACAGTATAGTACTATTTCACCTATATAAAGCATACGTGAAAGAGAAGAGAGAGGAATAGTAAAAAACAGAAGTGACAATGAAGAAGAGACAGGAGGATGAAGGCCAGGAGGTGGTCTTAAATTATACAGTTGTGAGATTATTGCATGATTATTGTATGACTATTAACAACCAATTATCTTGGGAAAATTTAGAAGCTCTCCCTTTCTCTTAACTTCCTCTTTAAAAAAGTTTTCTTAAAGGACAATACTGATAATGAGATTGCATTAACTCTCCCCTTCTGGGTCAGATCCCACCCACTTTACAAGGAATTTAATCTAGGGTGAGGAAGTCCACTGTGCTCTACTCAGGGAGATTTATATTTTTGGAACTGAGAGCCTAAAGCTATGGGTGGTCTGGTACAGAAATACTTTCCTTATCCAAGAAATACTCAGCCCTTCATTTTAATATAGCCCCCCTCCAATCAGTTAACCAATTAGATTTGACTGCTGCTTGATGGACAACCAACTGTTTTGAAGGGTATATAAACTGTGAGTCCCCTGCCATGACTGTCTTAGGCTAAGAGAGGACACCAAATGACCATCCATTTATTAATAACCTGCTGGCCTTATTAATTAAATTATTAAATTATGCAGAAACTATGTCTCTCAAACCTTTTTAAACATCCCATTCTTGAGGGCCTAAATTTTAGGCTAAGCAGCATATATTTTATAGAGTACGGAATGGAGAGACACTTAAGATTGAGTATGTTGGCGTTTGCTTATGATCTTGCTACGAGAGAGGGTGAGGCTATTAGGTTGCTGGAACTTAAAGAGATCCAAGCTGTAGTAGGGCTAAAGCTAATCTATTATTCACATGAAGCCTGACTAAATATAGTGAGCCCCTGGAAGAAGAGAAAGGAGAAGCCATAAGGCTGCCTAAAGAGGGGTGAACCAGCCCAGTTAGAAGAAGGAATAGGTTAAGTCTTCAGTGTCTATAAATAGTAGAAGTGGGTGGCCAGTGAATGGCTTTTACTTCTAGCCTGGGTAAGATAGAATGTCCTAGTCTTAAAAATAATGATTAAACCTGTGCATAAATAATTATGTTGGAAGGTCACTCGTGGATGGATAGCAGAATAAAGAAGCTACAGACAAGGAGAATAAATAGGAGGTTGTTAAAGTAGTCTATTATCCATTTTGGAAAACTACAAATTCCAAAATCTGAGTTCTACCTGTATTCCAGGTAAGTAAGGTATTACTGTACTTTATACATAATTGCTTTCTTTAAAAATAAGTAATATCTATCCAAAATCAAACACAAGCAATATCCTCAATGGAGATAAGCTCGGAGACTTTTCAGTAAGATGAAGGATGAAGCAAGAATGTACGTTAATGTACATTATCACCATTATTACTAAATATTGTACTAGAAATGATAGCTTAATAGAAGTGACAAGAAAAAGAAACTAAAGGAATAAGCATAAGCAATGAGGAAACAAAACTATACCTGCTTGCAGATGATATGCTGGTATACTTAGATAACCTTAGAGAATCAACTAAAATTGAAACAATTAACAATATTAGCAAAGTTAAAGTTACAGGATATCAAGTAAACCCACACAAATCATCAGCATTTCTATACATTATGAACAAAATCCAGCAAGAAGTGATAGAAAGAGGAATCCCATTTACAATTATTGCAAAAAGTTTAAAATACTTGGGAGTTCAACTGCCAGGGCATACATAAAAAATGTATGAACACAGTTACAAAACATTCTTCACACAGATGAAGACAGATCTCAATTACTGGAGAAATATTAACTTCTTATGGGTAGGCCAAGTCAATATAATAAAAAATTACAATACTGCCTAAAACAATTTACTTGGAATAAAGTGGGGAAAAAAGTGAAGGAAGGGGACCTGATGGTATGAGATCTCAAACTACCCTCCAAAGTGGTAGTCATCAAGACAATATAATAACAACAACATTTACAGAGCTGTAACTATGTGCTAAATTCTTCATGATTATTATTTCATTTGATCTGGGAGGTAGGTTCTATCATTACCCTCATTTTACAGATGAGAAAAATAAGGTAAGCAGAAGTTAAACAAAAAATGCCCAAGGTCACACAACTAGTAAGTATCCAAGGCCAGATTTCTACTCTGTCTTTCTGACTCCACTCACAGCACTTTGCCCATTGTTCCACCAATATAGATTAAGTACACAATATACAGAAGGAAATGAGCACAGTAACTTAATGTTTTATAAACTCAAATATCAAAGAACGCACTATCTGACAGAAACTGCTGGGAAAACTTAAAGTATTCCAACAGAAAGTAGGCAAAGACCATCATCTTACACCCAATATCAAGGCAAGCACAAAATGGCTATGTGATTTAGACATAAAGGAATATATTGAGAACCGAGCCCGATTTATAAAAAATAGGATCCATTTCCCAACTGTAAATGGTCAAAGGAAAGGAACAATTTTCAGAAGAAGAAAACAAAGCTATCAGTAATTATATGAAAAAATTATCTAAGTCACTAATAATTAGAGAAACACAAATAAAAACAAGTCTGAAATAGGACCAATTAGATTGGCTAATATGACAGAAAATAAATGAGAAATGCTGAAAGGGAAGTGGAAAAATAGGTATACTAATGCATTGTTGGTGGAGTTGTGAACTGTTCCAACCATTCTGAAGAACAATTTGGAAACATTCCCAAAAGACAATAAAATTGTTCATATCTTTTCCCCCAGCAATATCACTACTATTTCTATACCCCAAAGAGATCATAGAAAAAGGGGGAAAAAAGACTCATATGTACAAAATATGTTTGTACTAGTGGGGGGGGAGGGGCAGCAAAGAATTAGAAATTGAGGGAATGCCCATCAAGTGGAAAATGTCTAAACGAGTCATTGTATATGATTGTTATGGAATATTATTGTACTGCAACAAATGATGAAGAAGATGAGTTTCAAAAGAACCTAAGAAGACATGTATGAGCTGATGCAAAGTGAAGTAAGCAGAACCAGGAGAAAAATGTATACAGTTATAGCATTATTTGTAAAATCAACAATGAAAGACAAAGAAACTTTGATAAATATAACAATCCATGACAATTCTAAAGGATTCTTGACGAAAAATATCATCTACCTCAAGATAGAAAATTAATGACCTTTGAGTATAGATTGAAGCATATTTTTTCCTCTTATTTCATCTTTTTTCCCCAGAATGTGCTATTGCAAATAAATAAATAAATGTAGATATACATATAGATATATTTATTTATTTATCCCCTCCCCATGACTTCATACCATATTTCTTGCCTTCTCATTGGATTGAGAAGGGATTAGGGAAGGAGAGAATCTGGAACTTAAAATAAAAAAATGATCACTTGCTAAAAATAAAGTCACAAGACTAGTCAGGTTTTTTAAAAGATATTTATAAAATATGGTCTCATATAACAAAATATTTTTAGCAGTAAATTTTGTAGCTGAAGATAAAAGCTGTAAACAAAGTGGAACCCATTTTATAGGAAAATGGTTCAACAAATTTTGAATATATCAACTTAATAGATTATATACTGTAAGAAATGACAAACATAAGAGAATATTATATAAGACAAAAATGACAACCATAAGGAAATATTATATACTATAAAACAAGACAAACATGAGGAATTTAGAAATATTGGAATGCTTGTATGAGGTTATGTAGTATTTGAAGAAAACAGAGCCCTGAGAACAATATTTACAATGACAACCACAATGAAAAATAAACATCATTAAAAAGTAGCTAAACTCCAATGAATTATCAATGAAAAGTGAAGAGGACAGCACATATTGTCAAATAGGTTTACTCTGTTTTTCTTTTTTTTATTTTGCTGCTTTTTTTTTGGGTAAAGGGGAGGGGTTCCAATCGTGAAGCTAGGGGAAATATATTTTTTTAAACGACTTAATATTAAAAAGACAAATTAAAAAACAGACTTTTTTCAATAAAAGGAAAAATGGTTAATTTTTTAAAAAAGGAAAAGCTGATAAAACCATATCTTTACTTTCAGTAGAACATCCACCTAAATTACCTTACAGATCTATACTATTTTTAAAGGTCTTACGATTTTAAAGGTTAGAAATTTCCCTGAAGAAATATTTCATTCTGAAAACCATAGGCTTAAAATATGCGGTCTTCAAATCTGGTTTCAAAGGTCTACAATGAGTTGAAAGAGACTTACTGATAAGGACCTTAGAATAGAAAAGGAGAACCTCAGTTATATAAGGCATATATATAAGGCACACACACACACACACACACACACACACACACACAAATGTTTGTATATATACACACGGAAATATATACTGCACATATAAATACAGATACAGGTCTATGCCATATACAGTAATGTGCACTGTGTGTACACACGGTTTCATATATGTTCATTTTCACACATGATATGTACACTACATCACATAGATGAATATGACAGTGAATCCTTGAGAAAGAGATGAAATTGGCAGTATGAAGCAAAGCATGCTGTTGATGATTAATAGTGAAGGTAACAATGACAAAGCAGCCTTCAAGGACAACCTGAGGAAAGGCAGAAAAATTGCTGAGAGAAATGATAGTGAAGGGGAAATTAAATTCAGAGTCAAACCACTCAATTACATGAACTATTTGCCTCCTGTGAATAAGGTCTCAATGCTCCAGTTTGCATTACAAAACTATTATTTTAATTTTTTTTAATAAATATATGTTTTTTCTTTCGGAAGAGTTATCCCATTACACACATATGGAGTGAGTGAGAAGACCATACTTCAAATTCCAATTTCAATGGACTCTCAAGCAGAGTTTATGCTTTTCTCATCTTTAAGATTTGGTCTAAAAGAACATGGTGGCCCTGCCTAGCCTTAACATTCTGTGATTATCTGTAATGCTAATTTCTGCCTATGATTTTCCCTGTACTGTTTCTCTCCTCTGCCTCTATATCTCTCTAATCAATTGCCCATCTTCATTCCTTTAATTCTTTTCTCGTCTTCCTTTTATGTCCTCTGTCTCTCCCTACCCTCTCGTTTTAATTTTTGTCTTTCGCTAGTTCTCTTTCCTTCTCCCTTTTTCATCTTTTTATTCACATGGTAAACAATCTAACTTGAAATTGCCTATGTTCCTAACCCTCGGACTTTCTCCTCTAGAAGGCAAGGATAAAACAATCACTGATTAAGCATCTACTACGTGCTTGGCACTGAGCTAAATGCTTTACAAATATTTTATTTTAGAGAAGCATACAAAATCCTTCTCAAAAGTTGTTTTAGAAGGAAGTTTATGTTTTAAATAAATTATGCCATTTGGATACTATTGCAAGGTTGGCTCTCATTACAGGAGAAAGCTTTAAAGCAACATCTCAAAGTAATAGTACTTAGAATTAGGTACCAGCCTATAACTTATGTTTTAATTTTGTCCTAATACAATAAAACTGCTCCACAGCAATTTATTAAATTTATCAGTTTTAACTGTCTATTTTCATAATTATTTCATCAACATAAAAACTAAAATAGAAAAATACAAGTCAAGTGTCATGACATGCTTTGATGGATATGTTGTCTCAAAAGATGTAGATCTTCCCTCCATTATCATTAATGTCCTGTCCTTCCAAAAGTTCTCAACAAATGGCCCACCCAGTGTCCTGGAGTCTTTCCTCTAAATCTTTTGGCATCGAATGAATACCAATGAAACATGTAGGTTGCTCATGATTTTCCTTATTTTCACTCCTTTTTTGTCCCATTATTTTTCTCTCTGAGGATATCCTTTACATTACTTCTCCCACATTATTTTTTATTGGCAGTATATTGCAACTTATGCATGTTCACCAGTGCCCTTCCCACCCTTTTAAATTACACATACTTTAAATTAAACACTATCCAATTTTCCTGGTCCTATTCAAATGATATAAAAACACCATCTTATGACATGTAGGAAAACCATCATCCATTAGTTCCTGCTATGCAGGGATGAGGAAAAGAAGAAAGAGCTTAATTCTTATACATTCTAGAAATCAGCAGAGGACTTACAAAGACAGATTTATGGCAGCTTGCCATCTACATAATACATAGATTGGAAAAGTCAAGCTCATTATGCTTGGGCTTTAAAATTAGCATAAACACAGAAAAAGCATTCTCAACAGAATGCACAGCTTAAGTGTAGGAGGGTATGCTTTAAATGCAAGGCTGACTTTTAGTCCCAGTTAGTCCCATCCTTTCTAGAGGCCACTCATACCTATTTCCAAACATTATGACAACTATTACCTAAAAGCTGCATTATACAAGGAATTTAGTCAATGCATATTATTAAGAATCTATTATGTGAAGGGCACTTTTGTAGGTGCTTGTGCAATTCAAACAAGTATGAGACATGACTCTTGCCTTCAAATGCTCAACAATATGAGAGGGAAAAGATCAAATATAAAGAAATGAGACAAATTTGAAATATTTTGAAACTTTTCCTTATATCTTTATATTTTTCATTTTTCCCTTTCTTCCTAAGAGCTCAATACAGCAACCTTTTATGATGAATAAAATTATTAATAAATGCTATCCAATTCTGAAGGTGGTGAGAGAAGAAGAATTAATATAAACATTTTCAAAGTTCGGAGACTGCTCCTACAGCAAGTAAGACCACTACAAACTGGTTTGGAAAATAATAGATTTATTGACTTGGACAAATAGAATGTATGTCAACCAACAATATATAAATTCAATGACAACAAGTTATGACTCTAACAATATACTTGCTGATAAGCCTCTATAGTGTATTATAGTAATTTAAAGAAAAAAATATTGGCAATAAATTATAAGATTAGGATAAAAAAATCTTTTTTAAGGATACGTATAGGAAAAGTGATATAGAAGAATAAAACAAGTCAATTTATATTTGAAAAATATGTTGTGTTGACTACTGCTACCATCAGAGGAAATATACAGATACACACAATCTATATAAGTTTATATACATATACATATACATATACATATACATATACATATACATGTACATATACGTGAATATGTATGTGGACTCTGGGTGGCACAGTGGATAGAGTGCTGGGTCTGGAGTCAGGAAGTCCTGAATTCAGATCTGGGTTCAGATACCAGCTATGTCACCCTGGACAAGTCACTTAAACCTGTTTGTTGAGTTTCTTCATCTGAGCCAGAGAAGGAAATGGCAAACTACTACAGCATCTCTGCCAAGGAAACCCTCCAAAAAGGAGTCATGAAGAGCTGGACATGATTGAAACAATTAAACAACAACAATCTGTGTGCATACACATACACATACATACAGAGATGTATAGATATTTTAATACTTTATATCGATTATCTTTCAAGTGGAAATTATTAAATACTTTAGCAAGGATGAGAGTATGGACACCACAATATGTTCTCAGGTACTGTCCTAATTATAGACAAATGAATACCAGTCAGTAGACTAGATAGCCTGCACTTTGGGAAAATTAATAGAATAATGGAAAATATTATAATCATAATTTGACTTAATAAAAAAATCCCCCAGAACTAGGCAGAAAAGACAGTTTTGTGAGAGGAGTTAAATTTTTAAAAATACAGTTTAAAGAACATCCAAATAAAACTAGTTTCATCTTCACTAAAGTTTGGATTACTCACCTCACCAGAAACTGTGGAATTTGGATTGTAACAATTTAACGAGAATCTAGACGGTGGTATTCTAAGACATAAGATGATTTCTGGTCCAAAAATACTATGATACACTTTTCTTCAAAGGATCTACACTCTAACATTAATATGAGCATTCTATCCCAAAGCAAAGTTTGTTTTTGTTCTTTTGTTCACTCATGTCCAACTCTTGTTGATCCCATAGACCATAAAATGCCAGGTCCTTCTATCCTCCATTATCTCTTGAACTCTCTTCAGGTTCATGTTCATTACTTCCATGACAATGTCCATCTCATCCTCTGTTGTCCCCTTTGCCTTCTACCTTCAATCTTTCCCAACATCGGGGTCTTTTTCAATGAGTCCTATCTTCTCAATTATGTAGCCAAAGGATTTAAGCTTTAGATTAAGTATTTGACCATCCAGTGAATAATTTGAATTAAAATTTTTAAGTACTGACTGATTTGAATTCCTTGCTGTCCACGGAACTTTGAAAAGTCATCTTCAGCATCACAACCTGAAAATATTGATTCTGTGGTACTCAACTTTCCTTACAGTACAACTCTCATAGGCATAACATTGCTGCTAGATAAACAATAGCTTTTACTACATACAAATCTTTGTTTGCAAAGTAATGTCTCTGCTTTTTAGTATGCTGTCCAGATTTGTCACAGAGTTTTCCTTCTAAGGAGCAAGTGTCTTTTAATTTCATGGCTGCAGTCATTGTCTACAATGACCTTTGACCCCACGAATATAAAATCTGGCATCGCTTCCATTTCTTCTATTTGCTAGGAAGTGATGAGATCAGTTGCCAAGATCTTAGTTTTGTTTTGTTTTATTTTGAACTTTAAGCTTCAAGCCAGCTTTTATACTCTCCTCTTTCACTGTTATCAAGAGGCTTCTTAATCCTTCACTTTCTGCCATCAGAGTGGTAACATGTGCATATCTGGGATCGTTAACATTACTCCCAGTAACCTTAATTTAGGCCTTTGACTTATTTTATTATATTCTTATGCAGTGCAATGCTCATTCATATCCTCTTTATGGAACCTACCCAAAACACCAGAATTCCTGATAGGTCTCTTAAATATTTCATATGTAAGTACCAGTAACACTCACAATATTGTTCCATCTTTTAATCCTCTTTGCAGTCATATATTTTCTGGATATTTTTATGGCAATTTTCACTAGCAAGTTTTCTTTGATAATGTATACCATTCTACCTCCCCCACTTTGTATCTCTCAGTTACTTTTTAGGTTGCTAACAATTTTGATTCTTCAGAAATTATGTCATCACTAAGAGAATATTGCTTTCCAAATGCGGACTTTTGTGTTGGGGAGCAGCTTGCTGCAACGATTAATAATTGTAAGGCATTTGGGCAATTAAGGAACAGATCCTCATGGGCCTACACAATATTAATTTTAATTATGAAAGGAAAACCATTAAAATGATAGCAATATGCATTCAGTGACAGAATCCAAAAGCAGTAAATGGAAGCAATTACTGAACTTTCCAACTGAAACAAAGTATCTGTATCTATATCAATCTACCCACACATGCATATAT
Source organism: Pseudochirops cupreus (assembly GCA_028627135.1). Classification (NCBI taxonomy): domain Eukaryota; kingdom Metazoa; phylum Chordata; class Mammalia; order Diprotodontia; family Pseudocheiridae; genus Pseudochirops; species Pseudochirops cupreus. The sequence goes on along the minus strand of CM053580.1, from coordinate 195,126,305 downwards.
ATCTATCTATATCTATACATTTAAAATCGACCAGGTTGTTCCTGAAATCATTTGAGCAAATACATTTTTGTCTAAAGGTAATAAAATGAAGCTTCAGCTCTCTGCAGTTACCCAGAAAAACCTGATAAATTGGATTCATACTACTATTGCTGTGCATATAACCAGAATCTGGTCTGTAAAATACCAAGGGCATAGTTTGATGTCATTTAGCTTGAAGAAGTCTTCAACTGTCATTTGGTAAAAAGCTTTACTTCAGAAAGGACAAAGATAAAATAATGTGTCCTCTGTGCCCTTCGTTATCAATAGAAACACAAGATGAGTTGTTTACAAATGGTGGATTCCGCTTCTCTGGAAAAGTTAATGCTCTAGTCCAGGGAGTGATTTACTCCATCCAAGGATCTGGCTTGTTGACCCTGATCTTATCATTATATATCCAGTGGTATGGGTAGTTTACAGTCTTTACAAGAAGAGGCTTTATAAAAATCATCCATATACAGGGGCGGCTACTTGGTGCAGTGAATAGAGCACCGGCCTTGAAGTCAGGAGGACCTGAGTTCAAATTCGGCCTCTGATACTTAACACTTAGTAGCTATGTGAACGTGGGCAAGTTGCTTAACCCCAATTGCCCTATGAAAAGCAAAAAATGCAAAACAAACAAAAAAATCATCCATATAGGACTTACGCTCCTTATTAATTTTCCTAAGCTAAGATGAGCAGTAATCCATGTAACAAGATGAGCAGTAATCCATGTAACAAGAGGAAGGGACAAACTTCCTCTATTAATTCAGAGAACATGATAAGGAGATGGAACTATCCTATGCTAAGGTGAGGATTTGCTGTATGAAAGCAACTGGCATCATGATTTTTCCAAATCTTGTCATTTTTTTTTCTATTTGAAATAAGATGTGGTGTTTGAGGGACATGATGATGGTATCTGGAATTCAGATTTTAATACATTTTAAAGCAGCGGTTCTCAACCTGTGGGTCGCGACCCCTTTGGGGGTCAAACAACCCTTTCATAGGGGTCACCTAAAAGCGTCAGAAAACACATACTTCCGATGGTCTTAGGAACCAAGACACCAATCCTCTATCTGTCTCCAGGCAGGTCCACCCAGATGCAGACACACCCACATACGAATGTTAAAGGATCACGGCATTAGGAAGGTTGAGAACCACTGTTTTAAAGTCTTTGGTGGGAGAAATAGAGGGGCTAATCATCCTGTAAGTTAAACTAGGGGCAAATGTAAGAGGGAGAGTCAGGGTAATGAGGACAGAAAAAATGCCATTGTGTTTGGCAAACAAGAAAGAAACATTGGGGATATTTAAAAGTGGAATTTCAGGAAAATTAAATGATGTCAAAACAAGCCCACAAGGAATTGAGGAAAAAGAAGATGCAGGAGAAACAGACTGCTCCCTCAAGAAGTTTGTCAGTAAAAGAAAGAACACAAATAGGACAGTGATTCTACAGGCAACAGAATTAAGTGATGTTCATAAGAAAAGAAAGACCTGTGAATGTCTGAGGGCTAAGAAGAAGCAGGGCGATGACAGATGTTGGAAAAGGATACACAGTGTTAGACAGAAGGAAAAGGTCTCTAAAGAAGTGAATAGAGATATAGCATGTAAGTAAACTTCAGAGTGCAAGAGCAAAGCTTCCACTGAGATGGAAAGGAGGAGCCACATAATCCATATAGAGACTTAGATGCAGTCATTAAGCAGGGGAGAGGATATATCTAAGAGCTAATGCTCAATGATCTTCATATTCTTAGTGATGTTGACATTCAGATTGTCTTCTGAAAATGGGATAAGGGTGCTGCAACTTACGACTGTCATGATCTTTTTACCTCTAGCCAGGCATATCTGAGAGAATACCATGAGGTAATATGATAAGATAGAAAAAAGAACTTTTTCTGACTTCAAGGGAACTGGGTCCAAATCTTTCCTATTACCTACGTGACCAAGGGTGAAAGAGTCACTTAAACTCTCCATTTTCTCATCTGTAAAAATAAGGAGGTTGGACTGAATTACTTTCAAAGTTGCTTCTAACTATAAATCTATAATCATGTGACCTAGAAAATGGGGAGGCTGGAATGGAATTAGCATTTACTAAAAGTCTACTATATGCTAGGGACACTTTAGAAATATTATCTCATTGACCCTCACAACAACCTTGGGAGACAGGTGTTACTATTATCCCCATTCTACACTCGACGAAATTGAATAAATAAAATGGCTTCTGAGAAGCCTTCCAGCTCTCAATATGAGCTATGAGCTGTGGATAGGAAAAGGTGAAGAAAGAACTATGAAGAACTTTGTGATGCAATTATCACCCAAAGATTCAGGTGGTTTGTTTTGTTTTTTTCTTGTCAACAACTTAGAAAAAATTTCATCATAACCCAGGCCAGAAGAATTCCCCAGAACGACACAAACAAAGGAAAAAAGACACAGAAAAGGCCATCCGGTAATGTCATACACTACTCCATTTCAATTCAATTCCATTCAGCAAACATTTATTAAATACCTACTGTATGCCAGGCACCATATTAAATTCAGGGAATACAAAACCAAAAATTAAGAATTAATTAAAGAAGTCTTGCCCAACTCTTTCATTCCTTCCATTGTGAAATCTGGGGTTGTACTAGAGGACCTTAAAGGTCTTCTCTGTTCCAGTTCTAAATCTTTGATAGTCAACTCAGTAATTAACCATGTAACAATTCACCTAAAACATTAGTCAAAAGGTTTTGCTTTGACTTGCCTTTATCTTTTGCCTGCAGATAACTTTGGAGTAAGAGAAAGGCTGCCTCAGTATTGAGGCCTAACGCTCACAACTGCTGATTTCCAGTCTCACAGCTACCCTGGCTTCAGCACCGAGGGCTGGAGGACTAAAGAGAGAAGTAAAATTATGAAATAGCCAGGTTTGGTTCTAAGCAATAGTAGGGGGTAGATTTGATTATAGTTTATAAAATGTTTATTCAAGAATTAATAAATGGTACTTTAATAACCCTAAAGTGTTACAGCAAAGCCCCAGAAAGAGTGCAATCAGCTACATACTCGAGCTCCATAAGTATTTTGAAGAAATCAACCCACCGTTATAGTAGTATTATTAACTGCTACCTTATTTTACACATAGACAAACAAATAAATGTGCAATTCATTTTGACCCAGAATTAAGAAGTCCTAACATACAGAAGTAGCAGGTGGTGGCACACTGGATAGCGCACTGGGCCTGGACTCATGAAGACCTGAATTCAAATCCAGCCTCAGATAATTTCCTAGCTGTGTGATCCTGAGCAAGTCAATTAACTTCTGCTTGCCAGACAAAATGGATTCACTGGAGAAGGAAATGGCAAAAGCACTCCAATATCTTTGCCAAGAAAACCCCTGATGGGGTCACCAAAAGTCAAATATGACTAAAATGCCTGAATAATAACAAAAGCATACAAAATGCAATACCGATAATTCCCATCATGTCTTTACAAATATGAAAAAATATATGCACACCTATAACTCTGTCTATGAATATACTCACAGGAGCATATACACACACACTTAAATCCTAAATTCATTAGCCTCACTTAGCACCACTTAACTATGGAGTGGGAGTGGGAGAGAGAACAGGGTCAACTTATCCACGTATATAACTGAACCGAATCCAATCTCCATGAATGAGACTGGAATTAGAACTGAAATTTAGATAGCTTACCCAAACCTACACTGGAATGAGCTACACCATATTTAGAAAGATGTTAAGGAAGATGCCAAGAGTACAAGATATCACTCTTCTACTGCTAATTCTCTAAAAACCCATTCATCATCTATCATCAACACTTCCCTACCATTGCAGTTTTTTAGATTCAAAAGTGGAATAAAATGAGACACTTATAGGTCATCTTCAAGGTAACAAAAAGTTTATTTAGTCATAGCGTAGAAAGGATATTCAGCAAAGACACAGCATCAATTCACTTGGACAAAGTCTTCTTGTTGGTTCTGCTGATGAATGAATCAGAATTATGTGTAAAGCTTAGAGGGAAAATCTCCTGACTTCTCATGCACTGACTTTAATACTTAGGTCACCAGGAATATATGTCAGTGGCTCAGATTTAGCTGCATGCCCACTTAAATCTTGAAAATGGTTTCAATACTTTTGAAGGAAAAAAAAACTTAACTCAGCTTATGTGAAAAGGATGATAATGCTCCCTCTTAATGATTCAACATTCCTTTGTGCTACCAGGCTTATGGATTAGCAACAAGACTTAGAAAATGTTTGTTCTACATATTAGTGAAAATCAAGTGAAAGGGAATAGATATAGCAAATTTAACTAACTTGCTTTTATCATTTAGCTGTTTTATTTTTATTACTGGTGGTGGTGAGAGGAGTCCATGCTTCTGACTTTATCTTTGCATAGTTGTCAGTGTGGCTACCACCTCCACTGATACAGATAAAAAACTCATATGCAGTTTAAAGTCTTAGAGAGTTGCCTGAGATACCAAGAGATAAAGTGACTTGCCCAGGTGACACAGTAAGTATGTTTCAGAAGTCAGTCCTGACTGCAAAGTCTTCTCTATCCACTATACTACATTCTAATTGTCAAGGGGAGGACTGTGATTTTGTTCCTTAATGAGAGGTACAGATTTATTAGTGCATGTGTGTCCATGTGTGTATATATGTATATATGTACATATATGTATATATGTATGTATACACACATGTATGTATTACTACTGAAATTTAAAAAGTGAGATCAAATTATTAAAAGAACGTAGTCCCAAACTAAACAACTAAGTTTCCTCTTTGTTCTTTTATTAGGATTTTAATTTGATAGTATTTCACATCTTTTCCCCACACCCACATGACTTTCAAATATTAAAAAAAACAAAAAAATGGCATATTGCATATCACATGGTTGACATTTGCAAAGGTAAAGATTTGCAACCTGGAATTTACAAGTTTAGAGAACTAGTGACTACACAGGAAATTATAAAACAATGATTAAAATACACCATGACTGTTCCTTTGGGATGTCACTTTTATGACTATTCATATAATAAAGTCAACATAATGAAATTTAGATAGATACTTTCACAGTCCCATTGAACTTTGTATTCAGACTATATTTCTCTAAGTTCCACACATGGATGTAAGTGTAGCATGTGGCTCTACCAACAAAATACTCTTAGCTCAGGTTGATGGTGGGACAAAATAAGGCACTCACAAGTCACTGATTATTTAACAAAGGCTTACTCTACCATAACATGGGAAGGGTAAGCAACTTATTTTTATTACTTCCCCCAGTCCCTCCCTCCCTTCCAGTCCCTTCATCTCCATTTAGAAATTCATCTGGTCAGATTGTAATCAGGGTTTGGAGACATCACTGGTTGTAGGACCTACCAAATCTAGGAGCCCTAGGATCTATGTGGTTGGGACTTTTCATGCTCTTGGATGACTCAGAAGTTGCTTCAGGAAAACCAGGGTCAATCACATCATAAGGCAAGTTTGTCTTGGGCTTACCCATTTTTAGGTAAAGAGATAATGGAGGAAGTTCTTTTCTGTTTAGCGTAAGCAAAAATTAGCCTTTAATTCTTCCTATCTTTTTCTACCTCAGTTTCATATATCTACCTTTAAGCCTCTCATAAGACCAAACTGATTCCCAAGTAACCTGCCACCATGAAACAATTTACATAAAACAAAGGGATATCAGAAAAAGAAATGGCAGGGCAGAGCCAAGATGGAAGCATAGAAGAAGGAAAATTCCAGGAGCTCCCCCTATAACCACCTTAAATGCCTATACAATACAACTCTAAACAAACTTTAGAACAACAAAACCCACAAAGTTACAAAGAGAAACAAATCTCCCCCTGAAGGCAGCCCAGCAGGTGGACTCCCATCACAGCTTGCTGGAGGTCAAGCCCAACACCGTGTGAGCCCATGGTTTTAGTCCCAAGAGGCCCCAACCAGCAGCTGCTAGAGCAGAGTTCTGGAGAGTGGATCACCAGCAGCTATGGTGGTTTCCAGAAATATGAACCCATAAATGCCAAAGAGAAAGTAAATGGTCAGTGGAACCCTGTTGGAACTGGGGGGCACTAGGAATGTTATCCAGCCTCTGCCCTGGGAGGGAAAAGCCACAGAGGCAGCCACATAAGGCTCTTTCAGGGCTCCTGGCCTACAGAATTCAGGGGGACCAAGGGACTATTCAGAAGTTAATTGCTCTTGCTTTAACCTGCCTGGATCCAAATCCCAGTCTTGGGTGGTGATCCTGAGATGTGTGACCAGTAAGACAGAGCTTGTGGGGGCAGCAGAGAGGGCACTCAACTAATAGCTCTAGCAGCTGTGAAAACCCCAGCCATTTGGGACAAAGTGCTCCCCTCTGGAAGCAGAGTTCTACTGTGGCAAAGAGCTCAAAAGTCAAGAAATTGACTGGCAACGTGAGCAAGCAAAGGAAGTAAAACAAGAACAGCAATCAAATATTAAATTCCTTTTTGGGGGAAAAAAAGGATGAAAACATGGAACAGGAGGAAGACAACAGAGTCAGAACTCCTGCACCAAAAGCTTCAAAGAAAAATATGAACTGATTATAGGCCATTGAGGAGTTCAAGAAGGATTTTGAAAATCAAGTAAGAGAAGTGGAGGAGCAGCGGCTAGGTGGAGCAGTGAATAGAGAGGCCTGGCCCTGGAGTCAGGATGACCTGAGTTCAAATCCAGCCTCAGATACTTAATACAAAACTAGCCATGTGACTGTGGGCAAGTCACTAAACCCCAACTGCCCTGCCCTCCCCTCTCAAAAAAAAACAAAAATAAATAAATAAATAAAATAAAAATAAAAAGACTTTTTAAAAAAAGAGAGAAGTGGACGAAAAAATGGGAAGAGAAATGAGAACGATGCAAGAAGATCATGAAAAGAGAGTCAACAACCTGACTGAAGAAAATAACACCTTAAAAAATAGATTAACTCAAGTGGCAAAAGAGGCCCAAAAAGCTAATGAGGAGAAGAATGCCTTAAAAAGCCAAATTTGCCAGATGGAAACAGGATTTCAAAAGCTCACTGAAGAGAATAATTCCTTCAGAATTAGATGGGAACAAATGGAAGCTAGTGACTTTATGACAAATCAAGATACTATTAAAGAGATCCAAACAAATGGAAAAATAAAAGGCAAGGTGAAATATCTCGTTGGAAAAACCACTGATCTAGAAAATAGATCCAGGGGAGATCATTTAAAAATTATTGGACTACCTGATAGCCATGATCAAAAAATGAACCCAGAAATCATCCTTCAAGAAATTCTCAAGGAAAATTGCCCTGATATTTTGGAACCAGAGGGCAAAATAGAAGTTGAAAGAATTCACTCATCATCTTCTGAAAAAGATC
>CM053580.1:195105928-195118444 GCA_028627135.1 Pseudochirops cupreus | reverse complement strand
TTTTGGGGATCTTTTTCAAAAGGTGATCAGTGAATTCTTTCAAGTTCTATTTTGCCCTCTGGTTCTAAAATGTCAGGGCAATTTTCCTTGAGAATTTCCTGAAGGATGCTTTCTAAGTTCTTTTTTTGATCATTGCTTTCAGGTAGTCCAATAATTTTAAAATTGTCTCTCCTGGATCTATTTTCTAGGTTACTGGTTTTATCAAGGAGATATTTCACATTGCCTTCTATTTGTTCTTTTGTTTGGATCTGTTTAAAGTATCTTGATTTCTCATAAAGTGATTTGCTTCCATTTACTCCACTCTAATTCTGAAGGAATTATTTTCTTCAGAAAACTTTTGAGATTCTTTTTCCATCTGGTAAAGTTGACTTTTGAAGGCATTCTTCTCCTTATTGCCTTTTTGGGTCTCTTTTGCCATTTGAGTTAATCTATTTTTTAAGGTGTTATTTTTTTCAGTCAGGTTGTTGACTCCCTTTTCATGATTTTCTTGAATCATTCTCATTTCTCTTCCCAATTTTTCCTCCACTTCTCTTATGTGGTTTTCAAAATCATTCTTAAGCTGCTCTATGGCTTCTAGGCAGTCTGTATGTTTCTTGGAAGCTTTTGGTGTGGGAGTTCTGACTGTGTTGTCTTCCTCCCCTTTCATGCTTTGATCCTTCTTGTCCTCCAAGAAGGAATCTAAAGTTCAGTTGCTGTTCTAACTTTGCTTCCTTTGTCGGCACATGTCACAAGTCAATTACTTGATTTTTTAACTCTGTGGAACTCTGCTTCCAGAGGGGAAAGCTCTGTCCCAAATCACTGGAGTTTTTGCAGCTGCTGGAGCTATTAGAAGGCTGCTGGAGCCCCCACCAGCTTTGGCTCACTGAAAACGCACCCCAAGACCACCACCCAAGACCATGATCCGGATCCAGGCCACTCAATACAAGAGCACTTAGCCTCTGAACGATTGCTTAGCCCCTCTGCAGTCTGCAGGCCAGGAGCTCTGAAGCAGCTACATGGAGGTGGCTGCAGGGCCACCGCTTCTGCTGCTTCCTTGCCCTGAAGGCACTTTGGCCAGACCACTTTTCTCCCCCAAATTTAGCTGAGTTTCACTGACCTTTCACTTTGTCCTTGTTTCTTATGGCTTTATAGTCCTGGAAATTGCCACAGCTGCCACTGATCCACTCTCCTGAAGGCTCCAGCTGTGGCTAGTCCTGGCTGCCCCTGGGGGCCAAGCCGTGGTTTCAGGCTGGGCTGGTTTTGGTTCCCAGCATCCTGCAATGAGCCCTTCCTGCCAGGCTGCCTTCAGCGGAAGATGTGTTTTTCTGTATTTTTGTGAGTTTTGGAGCTCTAAATTTGTTTAGAGTCATATTTTATGGGTATTTGAGGAGGCTATGTGGGAGCTGCAGAACCTTGTTGCTTCTATGCTCCCATCTTGGCTCCGCCCCACTCTGCTCAAACTCTAAATCTTGTGATGTGATGGTGATAATAGAGACATAGTGGAATGGTGGTTGGAGAAGCCTTTCCAGTTGTAATGGCATACACTCAATGTGCATGAAAACAAGAACATACTATGTTATTCTACCTCACAACCACACCAAGTCCTTCATAGAAACCTAATGTGACTAAAAATGACAGAGAGAAAAACATCTGGCAGGGGAAGGTATAAATTAAGAATCTTGGAAAATTTCTATGAAGGACATGAGGAGTAGCAAGGCAGGTGGATATGCTTTAACCCATGATTGGGCTTAATTACGAGTAAGGAGTCAAAGTTCAGTCCAATTCATGGTCAAACTAGGACCCTATTTCCATCTCTCTGCTCCATAGTTCGTGTGTGTGTGTGTGTGTGTGTGTGTGTGTGTGTGTGTGGTATTTATCTTTATAAATACAGTCAGGTACACAGTGGATAAAGTGCCAGACCTGGAGTAAGAAAGATTCATCTTCATGACTTCAAATCTGTCCTCAGACTCTGTGTGTGACCCTGGGCAAGTCACTTAATCCCATTTGCCACAGCTTCCTCATTTGTAAAATGAGCTGGAGAAAGAAATGGCAAATCACTCCAATATCTCTGCCAAGAAAACCCCAAATGAGAAAACCCCATGAAGAGTCAGGTGCAAGTGAGAAAATGACTGAAGGACATCATCTTTGTAAATACCCCTTATATTCATGTTCCCCTTTTTTCTCAGACTGTGGGCAGGAATGAGTTTGTACCAGTGGTTATTCCTACATGTAGGAAAGTGCTCTTGAAGCATGGGTACCAATACTTCTGTGTTTTTTTGTTTGTTTGAATGTTTCGGTTTTTTTTGGTCCCTCTTATCATGGCAAAAACTTATTTCCATTAGGGTTCTGCATATTTTCTTGCCTGTTATTCTAGGATACCAGAGACCTGCTTATTGAATGCTAATATGGCTTCGATATTCCTCAGGTTCCCAATAGAGGAGACAGGGCAACTCACTTTGTGGTCGGGCCCTTTTTTATAGGATTCACTTCTAGTGTTTCTTATTGAAGTGGTTTGTAGCCCTCTATATCCCCTATAACAATCAGTTTGGGAATAGAGTAACTGTCCATAAACGTCCTATAGCCAGGGCAGGTCACTGGCTACTGAGAGAACAATTTTCTTGTGGAGTATTTCCAGAAAATTACTTAACTCCATTGCTGTTAGAGATGGGTTTTGAAACAATTCCAGCCTGAGCCTCAGTGACATTTCAGTGTTGCCAGACTTGCTTAGTAACTTCCTGAACTAGCACATCACTACTCATTGATAGCATTAAAGACTTTGGCTGGGATAAAATGTACAGTGCAAAGGCCTTGATGTTGTTCTCTGTACTTGAATATGAGAATGATTGCAGATAAATACCACAAATTCCTTGTTGTCCCACATAGGATGAAAAACCATTTTTGTGACTATTTAAGAATTCTCATTAATGGGGTCATCAGATAGTCTAATTTTTAAAGAATTCATTCAAAATCTATTGAGTCTTATTACTGAACAGAAAACCCTTATTCTGATGATACTTCTTGGTTATCGTTATGAATGTAATTTGTAACTGCAGTGTCATCATGTGGATGTACTAATTGATACTTGCCAGAGACTTTTGGAGAATGGAATTTGTTGTGACTAGCATCATAAATAAAATCAAAATTCTTTGGTACTAAAATAGTGTTATAACATTAGAAAGTGCAGTTTTATTAGGTTCACATGTAGGACTTCTTTGGACCAAGGATACTTCATGTTGATTTTCAATTAGACAGATAATAAACTCATTTCATGCATATTTTGAGATTTAAATCTTGTTGAGATTCATAATGGACAGAGGCATCATTTGAATGAGAATCATAAAGATCTGAATTTAAATCTGAATTACTAGCTTTGTCATTTGGGCAAGTGACTTAACCTCATTAAGCTTGAGTTACATCAAATGAAAAATGGAGTTGAATGATTGCAGCTCTAATTCTCTGACCCTATGTGCAAAGAAAGTTGTAAAGTTGGAATGTTACCCTTGAAGGGCAGAAGATTCCTTAATGTAATGAAACAGTGGTAACCACAGATCTTTAGCTGGGTAAGCCAGGGAAGAAGTTTTGAGTTGACCCAGGTTTGGCCTATAAGGTTTTTGGGTTGTTGTTGGTTTTTTTTTTATATAATATAGGAAGGTCTGCAAGCATAATTATCAAGAAGAATTTCTAGATGCTGTTGCTAGAATTAAATGGCATAGTAAGATGATAATTTTCCTGTTAGCACTAATTAGGAAAATAATAATTTCCTTAATAAAACAGGTCAGACAATACTACATAGGTATTTAAAAATAATGAATTCACCTAAGTTGGCTCTGACAAAATTCCTGATGCTATTTTGTTAGCATAATAATCCAAAGTCCCTTCCCCCTATATTTACTTCTTTTTAAAAGAATCAAATTATGGCTTCTGAGAGTACCACCTCTACTGAAGGTAAAGCACAGCCCCTCAATGCTTTAGCAAAGGGATTTTAATGATGTTTTGCCCATTCAAATTCAAGGACTGGCCAACCTTCTGATGATAAGGTTTTACATACTTATGTAAGCTGATTTGCACATGATAGACACTTCATTCATTGTCAGAAATACAGCATGATAAGAGGGATAACTTGCAATCAAGTTGATGAGGTGCAGGCTCTGGGAGTCCCCTTGAGCTCTCCTTGAATCTTCCCACCTAAGGACTTTGCCTGAGGCAATGGGCCTTAAGTTGTGACTCTGCCCAAGTCTTCAGCCCTCCTTTGTCCAGCAATTTCCCGCCCTTGATCCTCCTGTTCCACCCTTGAACTGGCCTGGCCCACCATTGTCTGTCAGCTCCAGGTAGCCTCCAGCAACTTCCTACCCTTAATCACTCATTTCTGGAGTCTGACCTCATCTAAGTTCTCCTGAAGACTCTCCCCAAACGCCTCCTCTAGACCACCCCTAGATTCCTCCCACAACCTTTTTGTACATAAGACCCAATCTTCCCTCCATGTGTGAGAGAGCACCGTAGAATGACCTAGCACAGACTTGGTCTGTGAAGGCCAGAGAATTAATTCTAGCTCAGACTTAGTCTGCATCAGATGATTCAGGACCGTTTGCCCAACGCAAGCGTCACAGATACTGAGGAGGCTCCTTCAGAGTCTACCCAATATGGAGAAATTTTAATAAATTTTACTTTTCTTTGGCTGAGAGAAGACTTGAGTCGAATTCTTTTGGCAGGACCTGGTATGTTGGTATATTGTGGTCTCAAGCACACCTAACCCTAACTCTATGCCACATCATTTTTATGATTCCCTGATACCAGGAGACACTGCTAATCTCAAGCTCTTCTCCAGCTGGGATTGGAAGGTACCTACGCCTCATTCTTTTCCTATTGCCTTCTTGTTCTCCAAGTACCTTGGAGGTGTGTTTGAGTTTTTTTGGGCCAGATCTCTCAGGCCCCATTAGGTCAGACAGTTAGGAGGCTGTCTAGTACTCAGCCTGACCTCTCAGGTTCTCTGTCCTGTTATGGACATGGGCGCAGCTTCTGAAGAACAGGAGGACAAGGACAGATGCCCCATCAGGCAGTTGCTGGAGTAATATATGTTCATTAGCTGTAACTAAATATGAGCTCTAACATAAAGCTCTAACATAACTCTAACAAGCTTTAACATAAATATGAACTTTTATATTATCTTTTTTTTTGCCCTTTTTTTTTGGAGGGGGAAAGGCAGGGCAATTGGGGTTAAGTGACTTGTCCAAGGTCACGCGGCTAGTAAATGTTTAGTGTCTGAGGCCGAATTTGAACTCAGTTCCTCCTGACTCCAGGGCCGGTGCTTTATTCACTGTGCCGCCTAGCCACCTCTGCTATATTCTTTTTAAATTTAATCATTTTGTTCCATTTTAAGTCCCAAGCTGCCTCCCTCCCTCCTCACCCTGCACTAGAGACCACCATTTGACCCAGATACATATATGCGTGTGTACATTATATACATATATATGTATATATGTAAAACTACACTATGTGTATTTCTATTTATCAGTTCTTTGTCTGGAGGTGGATAGCATCTTCCTTCATAGGTCCTTTGTAGTTGATCTGAATTTTTATAGTACTTGGAATAGTTGTTCATAGTTATTCTTGGAATGACAATGCTGTTATCTGTATCCAGTGTTTTCTTGGTTCTACTCGTTTCACTCTTTATTATTCCTTCAAGTCTTTACATGCTTTTTTTCTCAAATTAACCTGCTCATTTCTTACTGAAGAGTGCTATTGCAGCACAACCATATACCACAACTTGTTTAGCCATTCCTCAGTTAATGGACATCCACTCAACATCCAGTCCTCTGCCAACACAAAGAGAATTGCTATAAATATTTTAGAACATAAAAGTTCTTTTCCTTTTTCCCTGATCACTTTGGGAAACAGACCTAATAGTGATATTGCTGGGTCAAAGGATACATAGTTTTATAATTCTTTGGGCACAATTCCAGATTGCCCTCCAAAATGGTTGGATCAGTTCACATTTCTAACAGCAGTGTATGTATCCCAGTGTTTCCACATCCCCTCCAACATTTGTCATTTTCCCCTTCTGTTATTTTAACCAAACTGATAAGTGAGACATCTCAAAGTTCTTTTTATTTGAATTTCTCTGATTTAGAGCATTTTTTCATATAATTTCTTCATCCAAAACTACCTGTTCATATTCTTTGAACAATTATTAACGTAAAATAACTCATTCTTATAAATTTGACAAAGTTCTCTATTTGAGATATGAGACCTTTATCTAAAAAGCTATCTATAAAAAAATTTTCCCCTAGTTTTCTGCTTTTCTTCTAATGTTGACTACATTGGTTTTATTTGTACAAAACTTTTTAAAATTTAAGGTAATCAAAATGATCCATTTTACATCTCACAGTGTTCTCTATCTCTTATTTATTTGCCATATTCTTAATAAATGATATACTATAGGTACATTTGAAATTGTGACTTAATGGCTATACAATTTCACATATGTTAAAAATTCTCGAAAACTTAATAATTAGAGATAACTCCTTGTTTGACAAGTTACTTGAAACAACTTTAAATCTCGGTGAATATATCAAATATATCTTTATGTACATACACTTACATATATTTAGTTAAGTAATTAATCATTATGGTCCTTATTAAATAAAATATTTTTTCAGCCCCCACCCACTCATGATCTCTGTAGCAAACTAGACAAAATGAATTAAACATATTTGATTTTTGCCCTTTAATTATAGTTTAACTGCATAGTATCAGAATCTGTATGTGTTTTTTGGCTCTGAGTTTCACGAATTAGGTTTTGGCTTATAGGAGAGAAGTGTCACTCACTACTTGAATTGGGAAGATGTGGCAAAGGGTTTATGTTAAGATGCTGGTGCAAGTCAAAATGGGGGAAATTGCACTGTAGCTGGAGTATACAGAAAGCGTTTACATTGATTTTACATCAAGGGAAAGAAGAAAAAAATCAATCGTTTAATGATTTCATGTTCAGCCATGATGTTGATAAAACTGAAATTTGGTGTCTACATAGATTAGTAGAGTAAGGTTGGCCTGCTGGTTTTTGCTAGGGAATAGTGTCCCACCAGACACCCAGGAAAAAATAATCTGCATAACATAAAGACTATTTACATAAGCCTTATGTAAGGCAACTCTGTCTCTGGTTTTTCCCAAACTCTGGCAGTCTGGCAAAAGAATGTAGGCATTCTGGACAAAACTGGGGAACTAAAGGCAGGTCACTCCTTTGAAACAGTGTTTCGGAGGATTGCAGGTGAAAGTGGAAGATAGCAAGTATCATTGTGGAACTATCAGTTAGGGGAGGTACAGGGTGTGCATAGGTCTATTTTAAGTACTCTCAGGTATTGAATAGTATACCAAAAAGCGGTATACCCACTCACTTTGGAGGGGTTTGAGTTGTGGCAGGGGAAAGTTTGGCAGGGGCAATTTGAAGGGACTCATGGTTTGTTAATTTCTCCTTTCTCCAGGATCCTGTTCAGCTGATCTGTCAGCTCAGAGTGATTACAGTACTCTTCACCTCATTCATTTTCACCTCATTGCTCTGACTTTTCTATCAATCATTTACTAATGGTTACTGGTTACTTTCTGTTAGCATTTGAAAGGTCTTTGAACAAGGGAGAGATCCCAGAGTGACTTCCATCTTTTAGCTTTAAGTATTGCTGTGTATGATGACAAAGACAGGAATGAGATAAGAGATGAGGAAAAGATAAACAGGTTTATGTGGACAGAGTGTGGGGACAGGGTAGGAGGGGAAAAGATTAGCAGCAAAGAACATTGGATACTAAAATATTTACTAAGGCATGAGGACACTGAGCCTGTGTGTTTTCTGCTTCTTTTAATTCCCTGCCTTTCCTTTTGCTGACCTTGGCCCAGCTTTCATTTACACAGTATCCATTAGTAATTAGCCAAATCAAGGACTATGACATTGTGAAGAGCAGGATGGATTGGGTGTCTGGAGACCTGGGGTTTGAAGCCTAGCTGTGTTGCCATGTCACTTAGACAAGTCCATTAATCTCTCTGGTTTTCCGTTTTTTCATTTACATAATGAGTATGTTGGACCAAATGATCTCTGTCTCCCCCAAAGCCAAATCTTGTGATCTATAATACCAGTTAGGATGATAGGTCTAAAGCCAGGGCTGGAAAGAACCACGTGGACCATCTGGTCCAAACCCCTTATTTTGTAGATGAGAATCCTATGGCCAAGGGAATTTAAGGGGTTTTCCCAAGATCACAAAGATATTAAGTATCAGTGGTAAAATTTGAACCCACGTTTTTAGACTACAGAGGCACTGTTTTTTTTTCTTTGTGACATGATGTCTCCCTAGTTTTATATCTCTTTTGAAAGTATTTTAAACATTGATGAAATGTTTAATATGACAGAATCTTAAGAGGTCATTAGTGATCATCGGTGAGGTAATAGATAATCTAGCCATGAAATACAGTTATTTTATGTATTTTTCATTAATTCTAAGGGCAGTGGATTCACACTTTACTGGTTTATATCCTTGCTGGTAGCTATAATTTATATAGACATAGAATCTTGCTGCAGTTTAAGCCCATTTCTTCTTTTGCTTTTTTTTTTTGGAAGAGGGAATACAGGGCAGTTGGGGTTAAGTGACTTGCCCAAGGTCACATGGCTAGTAAGTGTTAAGTGTCTGAAGCCGAATTTGGACTCAGGTGCTCCTGACTTCAGGGCCAGGTGCTCTATTCACTGCATACCTAGCCACTCAAGCCCATTTCTTTTTGATCCCTACCTCTGTGGGAATTAAAAAATGGCTCATCACTGTCCCTTAAATTAATAATCTTTATTTTTTAAAGGGTTTCCACTTTGTTTTTAATGGAAATGCCAAAACTGAACTCAATTTGTTCTCCTTTTGACTGATGAGTGTTTTGTTTACAGAAGTATCTTATGATTTTTTCATGACGATTTTCTGTTAACCATTTGATTTTTAAATTTTTTTTAATTGATGATTTATTCAATCTGAGGCCTGTAATAACTATGACTTCTTTTCTATTAGTTGTGGATTACTAACTATAGAACATTCCAGTTAGCTCTTTAAAATTACATTTACTTTTCAATGGAATGAAGTATCATGAGTCTTGGAGTTAGGGCAGGAGGCATTGCTCATCCCAAAGAAAACCTACTTTCTGGGGAGCCTTCTGTTTTGTAATAGCCAGTCAGGGACTCTATCTGAATGATGTATTAATTGGGCTCTAGCTTCCACTGTCTTCTATTCACTAGGCTCTGAGATCCAGCTTTCAGGGGAGAAAGGATGTATTAAGTTGTAGAATTTAGAGCTTGTAGGCCCCTAGGGTTTAAGCTAGTCCAACTCCATGTTAGAGATAATGAAATTGGTGCTTAGAAAAGTTAAATGACATACGGTCACTTATCAAAATCTGGACTTGAGCCAATCTTCTATGACTCTAGACGTAGTGCTCATTTGTAGTTCCCTTCTCCTCCCTCGCTTTAGGAAGGAAAGAATGGAAGAAGGGAAAGGAAAAAGAAGAGGACTGCTATGTGCCAGGTACTATGCTAAACCTTTTACAAATATCTTATTTAAACCTCACAACAGCACTGAGAGGTAGATGCTATTGTGACCCCCATTTCACAGTTGAGTAAGCTGATGCAGATGGAGCTTAAATGTCCTGCCTAGGATCACACAGTAAGTATCTCAAGACTGATTTGAACTCAGGTCATGTTGACTCCAGACCTACCAGTCCATCTATATTGCTCTGCATCATAGCAGTATCTGAATGGGAACATACTATAAAATACAATAGCATGAACATAGTAAAACATGTAACAAATAACAGTTTACAAAGTAGAAGTGTCTTGTGTTTGAATCTTTGTTCTCAATACCACTTTATATAGGTAACTAATCTTTAGATTTTTATAGGATTATAGATTTAGGGCTGGAAAAAGTTTAGAGCTCAACAGTTACAACGCTTTCATTTTACAGGTGAGGAAACAACATCAGAACAGTCAAATGATTGTCCAAAGTAGAATTTCTTCTTCCCTCTTACCAACCTTGTTCTGCTTGGTTTTATTCTTCACGTTAGTTCAATTTTCATTGTCTTGCTTTGTATTTCATTGCTGAGAGAGTATTGTTTCAATCTTCTGGGATTCACTTCTCCAGCTACAATTCTGTGTAAAGGAGTTCAGGTCTAGGGTACATAGGTAAATTTTATTTTTCCCCAGCTCAGCCATTGCAGAACCTACTTTACATTTGGTTACTGGCAACTGACGTTGAGAAATTCCTTCTAACTCCTTGTTTTCTAGGCAAAAAACAAACAGAAATTAAAACCTACCATTACTGGAGTTGATTAACTCCATTTTTGGTTTTCAAGCCTTGATTTCCCTTTATCCAGGGATTTCCACCCTCTGGAAGACCTCTTGATTGGAATTACTTGCAATAAATTTTGCTGGTATGATTTTCCCAGTTGATTCTTCTCTTGATGGTAAAAAATAGTTCTCCCATTAATGACCTATGTGAGTCATTAAGTGTACAATTGAAAAGCCTCTTTGAGCTTGAACCCCCTTGCCCCGCCATCCTGTTAATAATAGAATTTATCTTGCCATAGTTGAATTTCTTCATTTTTAATTCTTCCTGCATGATGTTTTCCAACCCTATCATCCTTATCTACCAGTTCCAGCAATACTTGGATACCTTTTCTTGGTGTCATCTGTGGTATCCATACACTTTCTCTTTTTCATGATGGGGGACATTCTATGCCTAGGGTTGGATCTGGAAGACTACATTGGTAGAGGATAATTACAATTTTATGGATATGCAAGAATATAATATATTCTCATTTCTCCAGTTTAATGGTCAAGGTTCATTTTACCACATGAATCATTTTGCCAATTCAGATTATCTGGTATATCTAGTAATATTATCAATCCCTCTCTATCCCTAATGCAACTTTTCTCAATCTGAGGGTCTCAACTCCTTTGGGGGTTGACCTACTCTTTCCCAGGGTTCACAGGGATCTCCTAAGACCATTGGAAAACACATATTTTCCATGGTCTTAGGAACCAAGACTCCACTCCTCTATCCATCTCCAGGCGGGTCTGCCCACTTGCAGATACGCCCACACATGAATATTAAAGGGTCGCGGCATTAGGAAGGCTAAGAACAGCTACTCTAATGTAACTTCATTCTTTCTAATCCATCTCAAAATGATTTAAATTTTTTTCAGTTTCCTGTTCGTTCATTACTTTAAAAAAATGCTCTTTTGGTGTAATAGCTTTCCTTAATCAGTGCATTTTGATTACAAAACACTTTTCTTCATTTGATCTTCACAACAACCCTGGAATTAATTTCACCAGACCAAATTGTTTGAAAAATAATCCTCAGCTCATTCTTTCTCTACCGTGGACTGATATAATATAAAGAAGAACAATGACATTAAAGAATGGAGATGTTTCTGTTTAATAGTTTAGTTTTTTCCTAAAGTTTAACCATGCCAAAGGTTTAAATATAAAGGTGTTTTTAAGTAATTACCTGAATTTTTGTTTCAAAAAGGGAACATCAAAAATGAGAAAATATCACACATACTATATCTGATTTGTACCCTTTTAGGGGCATTGAAACATCACACAGACGGTCAGCCCACAGAAATCTGTTCTTTTCTATCTATAACCTTCCCTTGGTAATCACAGCCTACTTACCAAACCTCTCTGGTAGTTTTTGATCAGTGATTTACAGCTTATTGTTTTTTATGATACGTTTATTTCTTTTGGAAACTTTGCTATCATTTAATAGGTATAGGCAACCTCCTCATTTTTGCAAACGGAAACCTCTAATAAGATGTCATTGTTCCATATTTTTTTCCATCATCGAGCATTTGTTTTTTTCTTCCTGTCATCTCTCCCCAACCTCTGTTTGGGGAAAAATAAGAAAGAAAAAACAAGAAAAAAATATACTACCCTTTTGATCATATAAGCATAGTCAAATAAAACAAATTGCCCCATTGACCACATTCAGCAATGTGTTTCGTGTTCTGTGTAGTAGGCCATCATCTTTTGTCTCAAGTTAGACACCATTCTCTAGGATCAGTCTTTGGAATCATTGTAGATGAGTGTGATGATCAGTGTTCTGGTGAGCCTCCATGCCTTTAGCTAGACTGGGTCTTAGGTACTGATCTACTATTGGAATGTTATTTGATAACTTTTTTGCTTGGAAAGGCCACCAGGCCCTCTACATTATGAAAAGAAAAATAAATAAAAGGCCTATTTTACAGAACAGATATTAATTTATTTTTTTAAGCTACTAATTATCCTAATAATAGTTACCAAACCAGGGATATATATGGCAGGAAAAAAGTAGATAGACCAGTCATCTGTTGAAGATAAGAAACAACAAATGGACTGTGCCAGAGCTGGTAAAAGAACAAGACCTTAGTGTTGTGTTTTTCACAGTTAAATCAATTGATTAATTAATTAATGGTTAATTGTTTAAATCTATAACACTTATTCAGGACTGAAGGTGTCAAACATTGCTCTAAGTGCCAGACATAGAAATT
>CM053580.1:195078626-195105828 GCA_028627135.1 Pseudochirops cupreus | reverse complement strand
ATCCAGTATTGTGGAGCCTGAGTTGCTGAGAGAAAGACTGCTGAGAGCCCATTGGAGCTGCCCAGGACTTTTGAGAACTGCCACCTGGAACTGCCAAGGACTGAGGAGGCATGGCTGTGATGCTGGTATTTTGTCTGTCTGTTTTGATGTTGTTTTGCCAGATTCACCTAATAGTGAAGGACAGTGCTGCTGTTGTAGAGGTCCTGGAACCTGGCTTTTGGTTCAGAAGCCCTGAAGGAGGATTTTCCTGTTGTATGTTTACAGAAATCCTGGAAGAGGGCCTTGCTGATGTTTTCAGGGGTTCTGGGACTGTTCTACAGACAGAGAGTGACTTGATGAGGACACTAGCTATGGCTTTGTTGAGCCTTGTCTTCCCAGGAACTGAGATTGCTGAGGGCTGACCTCGAGTGAAGATGAAAGAAGGGCCTTTCCTTGGGTATTCGATGCTGAGCTTAACCTTGTAACTTAAGGGTGGGTGGCCTTTTGTGTTCTCCTTCCCCTTTTGAGATTCAGGGGTGGGAAGCCTTTGAGTGATTGACCAAATGAATGTACTTTGTTTATGGCTGGAGACTAATCTCCATTTGAGAAGAGATTTTTGACTGACTAAATGAATGTACTGTCTAGGGCTGGAGTAGTACCTGGATTGAATTGAGAACTTGCTAAAGGAACAAGTTACACTGTATTTTGACTTTTTCTGTTCTCTGAATGTTTGCTGAATACATAGGGTTTACTATGCTGGTAACCCAAACCTTGGAAGTTGCCTTTGCTTGGCATTACAGTAGGGAGGACAAATGGAAAGACAAATGGCAAGAGGATGACCAAGACGGAATGGAACATAGCTGAGACTTCCTGGCTGAATGAAACGTACCACGTGACACTTAACAACCAGGAGAGTACCAGCCCCAGTGTGAGAGTTCCAGACTTTCGAAAGTATAGTACTCTAGAGGATAATCTCTTGTTCAGAGGGAGCATTGGTAAGGTAGACTGCAAGACCTAGTGTTACAGGTTATGTACAAATGATGGGGCTAGTGACAAGATGATAGCCATTCATACATCCTTTATGAAAGACTCATGGGAAAATGCTGACAAGAATCATGAAAGATAGAGTTTGTAGGAGTGTTGGTATTTCTGTTGGTAGATTCACCCTCAACAATGAAATGAAAAATTTCTAAATACTCAACGCACGGCTGTAAGACAACTCTACAAGTCTCAGGATGGAAGGAGATATCTACATTCAGAATAAGATCTAGAAAGACTAGAGTTTAAATGGAGACTGAAGCAATACATGCTATTGTTCTTTTTCATGTTTGATTTTCTTTCTTTTTTTCCCATTGTTCACTCATTGGTTACAACCCTTCTATACAACCAAACTGTTGTACAATGTGAAAGTATTTGCAGATCCTGTGCATGATTGCACATCACTATGGGATAGGGGGGAAGGGAGGAGAGAAAATCTGAAACTCAAGGGATTGTGGAACTGAATCTTGTAAACTAAAAGTAAATAAACAAGTCATTAAAAAAGAAAGAAAAATTTCTAAATACTTAAGTATCAGAAGTTGCTGAAGTAATACATCTAGTATATCAATGTAGGAATGGAAAATAATAATGGGAAAAAATCATCCTAATTAGATTTAATTGTTTCATGCCTGGAATGCTCTCTCTCCTCCACTCTAACTGCCGACCTCCCTGGCTTCCTGTAAATCCCAGCGAAAATCCCATCTCCTATAAGAAGTCTTTCCCAACCCCTGTTGATTCTAATGCCTTTTCTCTATTAATAATTTCCTATTTATCCTGTATTTAGCATGCTTTGCATATAATTGTTTGCATATTGTTTCCCTTATTATAGTGTAAGCTCCATGGGGGCAGGGGCTGTCTTTTGTGTCTTTTTTTTTTAATCCCAGGCACTTAGCACAGTGCCTGGTACACAGCAGGCATTTGTAACACCAAGCACAAGCAGCTTCAGGATTCTGATTACAAGCATAGAAAACTCCACATCTATTCAGTGACAGATTAAGACAAAACATTCACAGAAAAGAGAAAATAAAAATACAGAGTAACTCAATTATTTAGTAAGTCCTTAATTGGAAATTAGTTTCCAATCATAAACAAAGTACATTCATTTGGCCAGTCACAAAATACAAAGGTCAAAAGTTTTCCACCCCTGGATCACAACTGAATTACAATTACATCAGTCACCAACAGGCACCCTCTCAAGGGGCTCTGGAGAAGCCATCCACCCCTAGGTCACAATTAGGTTACAGTATCATCACAGCATTCAATACCACAGGAGAGGTCTTTTCTTTACCTTGACCCTAGGCAAATTCTCAGCAGTTTCTGTTCCTGGGAAGACAGAGCTTGACAAAGACACAACAACATTCATGCACATTGCCGGCATCCTCTTCAATGCACCTTCTACCTCTGAAATCAACCTAGGCTCAACAAGGTCTGAGGCCTCTGTCAACAAATGAATCTGACAAAGTAACATCAAAACAGACAGACAAAATACTGGCACCATAGTCATGCCTTCTCAGTTCTTGACAGCTCCGGATGGCACTTCTCAAAAGTCCTGAGCAGCTCCAACTGGCCCTCAGCAGTCTGGGCAGCTCCGGCTGGCAATTCTTGCTCTCTGTCTCTTTCTCTCAGCAACTCTGGCCCCCAGCAGTTCTCTCTCTCTGCCTCCACAGTGCTGCTCCCAAAAGTTCTTCAGGCCTTTCTCAGCTTGGGCCTCTCTCTATATGGGTGCCAGCTCCTCCCTGTTCAGCTCCCTCTCATCAAGTCAACAAGTCCATCCCACTTGTGGGATTCACAAGCTCTGGGTCTTAACACTTAATGGGAAAACCAAGACAATGCATGGGGATCTTTAAATTCCATTACCATTACAGCATGTAATACCAGTTAATTGAGTTAAAATTGAATTAGTAAAAACAGATTTTTTTTCAGCAGCTTTAAGATTCTTAAAATCAGTTGCATTTTTTTGGGGGTAGTAAACATTTTATTGGGTAGTTAATCTGATATTTGAAGAATAATGTTTTGGTTTCTCTTTTATATATACATATAATACACACACACCTTATATATATGTAGAAATGGGTATATATACATGCATCTGTATATCACTAGATATATATACCCACCTTTGAAAAAGATGGTGATATTTCTGTTATCTGTATAATATTATCATAGTACTATGGACTACTCTAATATTATTGGAATAGACTTTTTTAGAAAAGGAAGATGAAATTAAATTAAACTAATAATTCATCATGGATTTGACTAAATCAACAATGGGGAAACATTCTGTAAAATTATTATAAAACTTTAATACTTGACTTTTCTAGGATAATCTTTTTCTAGAATTTATTTACTTTCTTCCTGGTTTCATTATGTTGTATTCTGATCCTTGGTCTTAAAGTTCCATTTTTGTTATTGCTACTATTGCTCTTTTTGTATTTTCTGTAGTAGAGTAGTAAAAAAAATTATGATTCTCTCATTGGTTTAATTTATAGTTCCTTAAAAAACACAGGGTCAATTTAGAATTGCTTTGGACTTTAGGAGTAATTTAGCCACACTCTCTGTTTTACATATGAGGAACCTGAATTCCAGAAAGCAATGATTTTCCAAGGTCATGCAGGTAGTAAGTATGTATTTACAAAATTTTCATTACACACACACACACACACACACATATGCATTCACATACACATATACACACACATATAAATATATATAAATATATATAAATATATATAGTCTGTTTTTAGTACATTGCAGTATCAAAGTTGTTGCCTCCAATTGACTCATCATTAGTTTTATTTCATTTCATGAGCCTTTATTAAGCACCTACAACAGTGGTTCTCAACCTTCCTAATGCCACAACCCTTTAATACTTGTATGTGGACGTATCTGCATGTGGGCGGACCCACCTGGAGACGGAGAGAGGAGCGGTGTCTCAGTTCCTAAGACCATCGGAAATATGTGTTTTCCAATGGTCTTAGGCGACCCCTATGAAAGGGTTGTTCGACCCTCAAAGAGGTCGTGACCCACAGGTTGAGAACTGCTGACCTATAATGTGTCAGACCACAAGGACATAAATTCAAAGTTAGAGTATGCCCCACTCTCAAGGAACTTACGTTTGTTTTATTAGAGGAGCTTCTACTGCTGAATTTGACCCAATTAACAGTCACCTTCAGGAAACTTGTTTTACTCTTGCTTTTGTTGTCCAGTTTATTCCTCTTTCCAGATTTCATGGATAACATTTTTCTTTCTCTGTTATTGACTTTTCTTATTTCCAGTATTTGGTACTGACATCCATTAGTCACTAAGACTGAATTTTTCTCTCTACATGTAGGTCAGTAGCTTTAATATCAAAATATGAGTATTCTTGGAATTGAATGTAGGGAAAGTTCAATCCTGTTGGTAATTTTCTTCAGTACTCTTGACCTTTCTGTGCCCTAAGTTCTCCCCTTCCCCGGTCCCCAACTCCTGTAGGTTGAGTACCTTTTCTGAAATGCCCTTTCCTCTTTCTTACATTAGTTTCTGTTCTTAGCTAGTTGAATACAACCTTACAAGGTGTTTGAGAAGCATAGAATTGCTCCTGGCTTGCCCATACCTAGGTACAGGATTTATTCTTTTGTGCCCACTACTTACTTTGTAGCGCTTCAATCTATCACTAGCCTTATTTTTTAGCTTTGAAAATTGAATCCATTTCTAAAGACTCCCACAGCCCCTTGGCACGAAGTCTGCTGTGTAGTACGCGGTTTAAGTTAGTTGACATTTGGTGGTGACTTGTACATATCATTGACAAGTCTGGCAGCAGATTGAAAAAATAGAGTTGAATAACCTGACTAAACAGGCCATTTTGGCCATCTTTATTAGCCGTTAGCCATTTGCTTTGAAAAACCTTCCTAAAGGAAAATCTCTTGGACAAAACATCAAAGAAAGGTTGTACTGAAATGCTTCCTGTAGGCTGGGGTGGCTGTGTTGGTTCCTTATTTCAGTGTAAAGAAATGACACCTCTCCTTATATTAGTTTGCTTTTTCTTCCTCAGAATATTTTATTTTTGTCTTCATGTAGGAATGGCCTCCATTCAATTTTTTTTAAACTTCAAACATTGCCAAAGGCTGCTAGCAAGCAAACTTGTTTGATTTTAAATTCCTCAGATGATGATACACAATTGTTGACCTTTCTGAAATTGGCATTCGACTGCTGAAGAGAAAACAAAGGCATTCTCTTTCAAAACTAAACACAAAATTGTACCATTAAATTGAGTGCTAGAATTTGAAGACATTATAGCAGGATATCATAAGAAGAATGACAGGTTCAAGGTTAATTTTTAACCATGGGGTATTAAAGAGAAGGGGCTCAGTGATACCAGTTCTTTCAAGTGTTGTAATTACGTGTTTCCTCTGTTGCTCCAAATTCAGTTTTACTCATTTTTTCTAGATGGCCCCTACACAGAATAAATAATGTTATGTAAACTGCACAAAAACTCAGCATAGCTCAAAAAACATGATAAGGTATACTCTTGTGGAGGCTCACAAAATTTACCAGTCAGCATCTCATGCATGATTTAACAAAGTGATGTCTCCTTATAATTCTCCCAAATCATAAGCTGTCAGTGGCCAGTGGTAAAATGGGTTTATTTAAATTACTAAAGCCATGCAAACATTTCATTGAAAAAATGTTCTGCATAATTGGCATTCTAATAGTATGTAAGTTCCTTTAATGTAGACTGTCATTTTTTGTCTTTGTATCCCAGCACAGTGCCTTAAGTATGGACATTTGATTTTGTTGGTATAGGGAACTCCCAGTGAGGAAACTTCCTCTAACAATGCCATTTGACAGCTGTTCATCTACTTAGTCTTAGAATTGTCTGGAACACTGAGAGGTTAAGTGCCATTTCAGCTTATGCACAGTCAGCATATGCCAAAGGCAAGACTTGAGCTCTGGTCTTTCTGACTCCAAAGCACAGCTCTCTATAATGCCATTCTCTTGTTCTTGCACATAGTAGAAATACTTCCTGATGATTGATTCACTGAATACATGAAGATCTGTTTGCAGTATAGCAACACACGAAAGAATAACGGGCAAGGAACCAGAATAAAGCACTTCCTTGGAGTCAGGAAACTTAGACATGATCCCCACTTTTGACACATATTGGCTGTGTGCTTAACCTTTCCAGACATTTATTACTTCATATATGATTTCTCTACATTGTAGAAGTTCCTCATTGGAAAATCTGAAGAAATCCTGAATGTGGTTTAAAATATGTGCAGACTAGCCTTTTTTTTTCCTTCATGGAAGTGATCAGTGGATGTCTTTTGGAAAAATTATCCTAGATATAGGGTTAGTAAGTTCTCTGTGCCTTAGACTATGTTCAGTTTGAGGCCTCTATAGTACTTACACTATATTCAAAGCTGATTGGAGAAATGAAGGGAGTATTTGATAAAATCATATATTTAGAGCTGGAAGGGATCTTTAGTGATCATCAAATCCAATACCCTGATTTTACAGAGGATGCTGAGGCCCAGCACAGTTAAGTGACTTCTTCTCAAGTATCACAAAACTCAAGTCTGAGGTGGAATTTGAGCACAGGTCTTTCTGTCTGAGGCTAGGGTTCTATCTTAGCTTCTTCCTATTCTATTTTGTGTAGAATCGTATCAAATTAGTCTGTGTTTGAATTTATGACAACCTACTACCTAACATATCAGTAGGAAAAAGGCCTTGAGCATGAAATGTATTTGTATGTCTTTTTACTATTTCTAGTATTAATAACAGTTGTAATAATTTAGAGTCAACATCAGGGTTGTTATCTTCCCTCTCTACAAAAGCAGAAAATAAATGTGAAAAACATTGAGGTCTCAAGAAATCATGTCACCTAGTCATAACAAAGACATAGAATAGCGACTAGATTTGAATGAATTGTTATAGGGAACTCTCCTGCATGAGAAAACACTACCCTTTTGAGATCTTCTATGAACATGTAAACTGCATTTAGAATCCCTAAAAATTGAGATTTGCTGGGTTTTTTCTTTTATTAAAAAAATATTATTGTAGCTGATAGTATGAATGATTTTGTTCCAAAATTTATTACTTCCAGATAATACAGTTTAATATTTTGACCTGTGGCCTTGACATCACAGATGTCGGCCTCAGGAAGTTGGTCAGATCAGTTGCATGGGGAAATTGGAAAAGATCACCCAGTTCCCCTTTTGACAACACTACCTGTGACATTTTCCTACAAAGGAATACATCTGTCTCATTTCATAATGGTCTTATCAGTAGGAAAATAAAGTTTTAAATGAAGAATCTTGCATTATTAATGCCACATTTTCAGGGATGAATCTTTAAAAAGATGTTTGTGCATATAGAAAGAGTGAGAGAGAGAGAGAAACAGAAAGAGACAAAGAGAGAGTGAGAGAAATTGAGGACAAAGGCAGGAAGTATGAAGTATCTTGTTGTGAAGTTTTTCTTGGAGTTGGGCTCATATTACAAAAGAGATAGGAGTGGATTTTATAAAAATGTTAAATTAATAAAGACAGAAACACAGATCTCCTACTTTATCTGCGCATTACAGAATTTATTCCTAAAGATCCCACTTATTTCATTTTACAGAGCCATAGGGAGGTGAGATGTGGGGTTTTTATAAGACCTTTAATACTAGAAGGTTCAGGTTGATTTGATTTATCATCAAATGCATTTCCATTTGCTTGTGGAATCTTCCCACCACAGTTGATTAATATAATAAAATGCTATTGCCCTAATTAAATTTTCCACATAATAACAACATTGATCCCAGTCTTTTATGAGTGACTGGGCATGCAGTTTTATAATAAGAATGATCTATAATAATTCAACCTCATAGTCTCTTTGTACTTTTCTTAAAATAATGCTCAAAAAATGTGATAAGCACATTTTAAAGTCAAGTAAAAATGTAATGCTATATGATGACAAGTAAATCATCAAAGTGGATTCCTAACCCCTGATTTATGACATTACAAGGAATCTCCTGTTATTTCTGTAGATCACTTGGAATCCTCCAAACAAAATTAACTTTAGTTCCTTTTAAATATATGGCTTTCAACATTAAAAAAAGGGAAGTTGTGATAAATAGGTAGCAATGAGATGTCATTACTCCATAAAGGTTAATAAATAGTAATCTTTAAAAAGTCCTAATTTAAAATAAATTTGGGGTCGTGGAATATTCTCCATAAACAATGAACTTTTTATTTGCAGATCCTATACATGATTGCACGCCACCATGGGGGGTTGGGGGGGGAAAGGGAGGGGAGAAAATCTGAAACTCAAGTGATTGTGGAACTGAATCTTGTAAATTAAAAGTAAATGAGTAAATAAAAAAAATAAAAAAAAATTAAAAAAAACAATGAACTTTTATTGTCCCAGAAGATTAGAATATCATTATATAAAATCAATTAATTTTTCTAGCCAGTATTTGGCCCAGTGTCTCTTAGGCTGCTTTTCTGTATGTTTTCCTTACATCGTTTATTTCTCCCTCTGACAAAGGTAACTGAAGCTATAAGATCTGCCATGTTTTAAGATACATCTTGATAACCAAATAAAACATGTAGCATATTTAATTCAAGCAATAGGGGAAATGAAAAAAAAAGCCCTAGACCATCCATTCTCAACCTGTGGGTTATGTTCAATTTGTAACAATGAAAATACATCCTGCATATCAGATATTTACATTATGATTCATAACAGTAGCAAAATTGCAGTTATGAAGTAGCAACGAAAATAATTTTATGGCTGGGGGTCACCACAACATGAGGAGCTGTATTAAAGGGTCGCAGCATTAGGAAGGTTGAGAACCACTGCCCTGGACTGTGTCTAGAGACCTGATATGACTAGCTATGTAATCATGGATAAGTTACTTTTTTTCTGTCTACTCAATTGGAATATGAGGATGATGGACTAAATAAGTTATAAGATTCCTTCTGCCTCTGAGAGTTTAAGATTTTAATTTAAATCAGAGGCAACAGGGTGGCTAGGTGGCACAGTGAATAGAGCACTGGCCCTGGAGTCAGGAGGACCTCAGTTCAAATCTGGCCTCAGACACTTGACACACTTACTAGCCATGGGATCTTGGGCAAGTCGCTTACCCCCAGTTGCCCTCCAAAAAGCAAAAAATAAATAAATAAATCAGAAGCAACACAGAAAAAAGCAGTTAAGTTGTGCAGTTAATAGAGGACAAGAGGGCTGGAGTCAGGAAGACTTGAATTGAATGTTGGCCTCAGATATTTACTAGCTTTGTGACTCTGGCCAAGTCATTTAATCCCGTTTGCCTCAGTTTCTTCCTCTGTAAAATGAGCTTGAGAAGGAAGTGGCAAATCCTTCCAGTATTTTGGCCAAGAAAACCCCAAATGGGGTCATGAAGAGTTGGACAGGACTGAATTGATTGAGCAAGAATCACAATAACATAGAATAGAGTTCTGGCCTTGGAGAAGACCTGGGTTTACTTCTTTAGCTGCCTAGTACTCATCTATAAAATGAAGGTGTTATACTAGATGGTGTTTAAGGTCCTTATAAAAATAAAACCTTTTGTTAATAGCAGTAACTTTATTGGTCACACCAGTCTGACTTCTGTCATTCAGAAAACAGTGCTTGAAAATCTTCCAACAGGAAGAGCCTGAGGCAAAAATTCCTAGCCCTCTCCATCATTTCTTGTTTTTGTGTCTTCCTTTAGCCATTGCATTGGGTTAAAGAGTGCACTAATTGTTCTGTCCTTAGCGTTTCAATATACCCTGCTAAGTGGATTTCACTATGTCCTTTACTACTATTATCCAAGTGGACCTATCTCTCCTAAACAACCTTTGTCATCTGTCCATTTTCTTCTTCCATCTCAAAAGTGACTTCCTGCACCTCATCCCTTCAGAACAACTTCAGATTGATATGGAAATTACCTAAAGATAATATTACTGAGTGTTTGCATTTTAACAGAGAACTTCTAAAGTATCAACCAATTAAGAGTAGCATTTTCAGTCACTGTAGCAGCCACTTGGGGATAAGATTTTAGACTGGATACCTGGATATTAAAAGCTATGATAGATAAATATATCATATCTACCCTGTCTACCCGTAAAACTGGCTCTATCTGCCCACCAATTTATTGTTCAGACTTTAGTTGAAGTGTCATGGTCTTGAAGACATAACCAGAATAAAAAGTCTTTGTACGTCACCTAAGTAAGTCCAGTAGATATTGCAGTAAGTACAGGAGTTCAGTCTAATTGTCTTTGGATGATCTGTAGATGACCTTTACTCTCAGGGGATTGATCAATTGAGTATAGGTAGGTGAAAATATATTTTGGCTAGTAAAAAAAAATCATTAAGTTTCTACATAAAAATATTTTTAAAATCCTTTTATAGAATGGACATGGGCACCAATCCCATTATGTTACTTTTTTCTGTTTGCATTGACTTGCTCACCCACATACACTAGCAGGGTTCCCAAAGCAGATGACAACATTACAATGCTTCATTTTCAGGGTCTTGGGAATATTGAGGTTTAAGGGTGTTGGAACTCCAAAATAGCTACACATGGGTTCTGCCCAAATTAATTCTACTCAGGTCTTTTTTTCAGCCAAAGAAAAACAAGATTTATTAAGGATCTGCCATTTTGTCCAGACTCTTAAGGAACCTAAACATTCATAATGCTAAGGTGAGGGTGCCAGACTGAATCTGGGCCTCTTAATGGAGGTGGAGATGGAGCTTATATACAGAAAGACTGGGAGGGATCTAGAGTTGGCCAAGTAATGTGGGGAAGGGGGGTATAGGGAGGATCTTGATGGGAGTGGCCAGTAGGCTGGGGCGACTAGATGTCCAATGCCGGGAACCAGGAGAATGAAGTTTTGATGGAATCAAGGATGGGAAGTAGCAGAAGGCAGGAGATAATAGACAGTGGAGGACTAGGCTAGGTTAAGGGTAATGGAGAATTGAGCATAGAGATAATGAAAGGCTTATAGCCTCTGGTGAACATCAGGTCAAGTGGGAAGATTCAAAATGGATTCAAGGGGGTTCACAGAGCCTGTATTCTCTCAGGGATAACACTGATTTGGGGGAGCTGGACTTCCCACAACTGTAGCTTTTAAGCCCCCACTGGGGTGATTCCTATTTAACAAATCAGTCAAGATGACACTATTAACTCTCTATCAGAAATATTTGCACCATACTAAATGGGAAAGAAAGAATAATAACGTGATATTTTTTGAGTGAACAAGTGACACATTTGCCTACCAAAGCATATAGTGTTTTTGATGGGAAGAATGGTCATAGAGTTATAGAATTAGACCTACAAGGTACATGTTCCCAGTTGTTATTCAGTCACTTTTCAGTTGTGTCCAATTCTTTGTGACCTCATTTGGGGTTTTCTTGGCAAAGATACTGAAGTGATTTGTCATTTCCTTCTCCACCTTATTTTACAGATGAGAAAATTGAGGTAAACAAGGTTAAATGACTTGCCCAAGATCATACAGCTAGTGCCTGAAGCCAGATTCGAACTCAGGAAAATGAGTCTTCCTGACTCCAGGCCTGTCATACTATGTACTTTGTCACCTAGTTTCCCTTACATATGTCCAGAACAATTCACAATTCTAGAATTAGGACTTTAATATTTAATATTCTGTTCAGAAATAATTTGCACAATTCCCAGTTAGGTGAGACCATTACTATGCTGGCTGCCATGCTCAAGTCCTTCCTCTTCTAAATCTCTATACTGCTGGATGGGGATTTTTCTTGGTTAGATAGTACTCTCAGGTCACTCTTCTTCTGGGTCACCTCTACCATGTAAAAACTTTAAACAAAAAAGAAACCATTAGCTAGGAATCTGCAGAGCTTTTACATTTCTGCTTCCTTTGGTGGGGAGTTTCTACCTTTAAGCAACTGATGGCAGTACAAGCTTTGAGGTCTGTACCTAGCTTAGACTAGAGTTATTTTCTGAGACATGAGATCAGTTCTATTCCATTCTCAGTTCTCTGAGTCCTAAGCTCAGATTTGTTCAGCTCCTACCTCCCAAGTGGCAAGTCTTTTTCTGCCTTTTTCTTTCAGGCTGTGAGGTCTGTTTCTAGAATGATGAAAGGCAGTTTGGATTGGCATGGCACGTTGGCAGAAGCAAAGAGGGAAGTGGTCAAAATTAGGCTATTGAAGAATTTGTACATTAACTGAACCTTGATCCAGAGATGGAATAGGGAATGGTCATGATCAGAGGGACCAGTGTCTCTTACTTCCAGATGTTCTGCTACCCTTGTTAGTGGCATGTAAAGAATTGATGGTACCTATGGAGCTTCCACATATGGAAAGGAACTAAGGGGAGAATAGCATAGGATTTTATACCCATTTGGTCCTATTAGATCTGTGTCTCAGGTCCTTACTCAAGCATAAAATTAACCAGGAGTATTTTCCTTTGTTGTTGTCACTGCCTTAAATAGATTCCAAAACTTTTTAATTTGAAAGTGGATATGAAGAAACTATAAATGAAAATGTGAGCAGTTGTCTCTATACTTCCATCTGTAGTTCTGTTTTAAGTATATTTTTTCTTTGTTAAAAGAATTCTAGTTTTATTTTAAGGGTCCGTTAGAATATTTCCATTATGGCAGGTGTTAACTATAAATAACACTTAGTAAGAAATAATATAAAAGAATGTGATTTTAATTTATTTTAAACTACAGTTTTTATTGGACTAAGGAATTTTAAAAATTGTTTGGATAATATGCTTCCAAGGAATGCTCATTTATTGTACTTCCTGAAATGTATTTTGTAATGCTTTTTGATTTTACATGCTTCAGGCATTGAAACTGCATTATCAGGAATACACTAATCAGAATTTTAAAAGACTTCAACGTTTTAAAATTTAAGCAAATGTAACCACAGGGCCCAACTGACCGGTAAAAATAAAAGTGCTATTCCTTTAAGTCACTGACACATTGCGATGTGTGCATTGCATTGCGACGGGTTACATCACTGAATTTAGCATGATGTAACCCAGCGCAGCATGATGTAAGCATCGTCATACGTTAGAGGTTTAAAGAAAGAGCAATTCTATTCAAATTATCTCTGAAATTGAATTTTTCCACTTCTGTACCTACCTATATATTTGCTACACATTTAGAACCACAGTATGAATGTATAGTGGTGAATATCCATTTTTATATCTCATTTACAAGATTTAGGAAGAAAAGCAATAAGGAAAGTATAGACATTTTTGTTTTCCGTTTTTCAGTATAAAATTAATTTTTTAAAAAGGATGATTTTGACTTTGCGCAAAAGTCAGCCTGATGGTAACGGTGAGAGTTCTGGCCTGGTGGTCAGAAAGGAGACAGTTCACATTCTACCTGTTTTCTAGCTCCTTGCCCCTAGGCAAACCACTTAACCCCAGTCTCAGTCACCTCATCATCCCTAAGATGAGTTTACTAATGACCTCAGTACTTCTGTCACTTTGTTGTTCTGAGGATCAGATGAGATAGAATGTATACAAAGTTTTTCACAAGCTGCAGAGAGCTGAACAAATGTCAGTTATTCAGTTACTTATTAATAATACTCAAAAATATAATTTAGAAGAGAGGAACATGTTATTTTTATTCCAAATATCCGTCATTAAGTAAAATTCCAATGTGTCCTCCTTTATAACAAAAAGATTTTTTTGGAAAAAATGACATAATCTGTTTGGCTTAAAGAGACCAGTAAATTAAATTTCCCGATGTTATTGTGTCTAAGCAATTGCTTAAAGTATATAGAGTTTGAAAAGGGAAAGAAATGAGCTTTATTGGGTAACTTGAGGGATAGGGTTGTCTAGCAGATAGTGAAATGCAAGTAGATTCAGGAAGACCTCCGTTCAAATCCTACCAAAGACACTTACTAAGTTTTTCATTCTAGGCAAAGAATGTAGCCTCTTTGTGCCTCAGTTTCTTCATTTGTAAAATGAAGGAGTTGGACTCACTAAATTCTAATATACTTTCTAGCTCTAAACATAGGATCTTGTGATTATTCTTTCTCAAACTATTTCGTGTATTAGCACAGGCTCGAAATATATTTTCTTGTTTGGGATTCTGCTAGACAGCAAAGTTACTTCCTCCTGACTCTGAACCGTAGGCCAATACATGCCTTCTATTTCTGGGAAAATTCTAGAACACACTATTAAGAGTATGGTTAGTGAACATTCCGAAAGGGAAATGAGAAATGGTTCCTCCCACTCAGGTTGCATTTGCATCTTATAAAAGGTACAACCTACTTTGGGTAATATGCAAATGTATGTATAAAAAGCAGCTGAGCAGACAGTGAACCAGCCCACAGGACATACTTTGCTTCCATACCTTTTCCCCACATGTTGTTCATTTACCCGGAACATCAGGAGAAACAAAGATTTGGGAAATGTATGACCATTGATCTCATCCATGGCACTATGCAAAGGTTGGTTTTACCAGGAAATTCTTGGCATGTTAGGCTGTAGTCATGAAAATATTGATGGATGACTTTGGACATATGAGTCAGGGGAGGACCCTAGATCTAATAAAAAATTTTTTTAACTGCCCCAAGAGTCTGCACGTGTCGTTAGGTAGTGTTAGACTTGTACAAAGAAAAGAACTGCTAACTGGTATGGTATATTGAAAGAATATAATCACTCACTAACTTTCAACCCTTGTCTGTGTTGACTTTGAATCTCTAGGAGACATAAGTAAGAATATAAAACCTATTTCAGTAGTGACTAACCATTTTCCAAGGTTTGCACAGGGATATCTAGCTTAGAACTGGAACGTTTCCAGGATTACTGAAGTATTTTGAAAGAAGTGTTTCTCAATGTACGGACTTCCTGCCAGGATCCATCTAGACCAGAGAATAGACTTTAAAAGCATATTACTCAAAAAGATAACAGCTTTGACTGGCACAAAGAAGTCTAGCACTATAGCTAGTTCTCTTCTCCCAGTTCCCTGTGGCTTCTCCAGCCCCTCCTATCTCCAGTTGTAGGTTTATCTTTAGTTTTTAATCCTAGATTACTACTGTGCTGTAAGAACAGAAACTAGACAGAAACAGTTTAAGGAAGGATGCCAGGACTCTTGCAATGAGGCTGTTTGGACCAACAGAACAAGAGGAATGTCAGGACAGATACAATTTTCCTGAACATTGTAACTTCCCCTCTCCTCCACTACAAACTGCAAGGCTATAATCTTTTATCCTCTCTCCTCTTGAGCTCTATCATAGAATCCTGAAACCTTTCTGGGAAAGTCTGAGCACCTTTCTTATTTAAAAAAAAGTTTGCTTTGTCTTTGTAGACAGAGCTACATGTGAGATTTTTCTAGTCTTGATATACATATGGGAATTTCAGTTGGGAGGAGGCAGGCAGGAGTATCCTCAGAGAAAACACGAATAGATTTGAGAGAAATTACTAGTATGCTCTCTAACTGAGGGCTCAGTGGGAAAAAAAATGATTTGAGAGAATTATAGATTCTGGTTCATGACTTTGCAAAAAACTAAAATGTTACTGAAGAAATCTCCAGCATAATTTCCTTTTAGAAATTATTATACAATCTCCAACATAATTTTGTTTTAGAAATTATCATGGTACTTAGAACAGGATGACAACATAAGTCATTTTTTAAAGCTATAATAGTCATTACAACACAGAATAACTTTCAAGTGCTTGTGGTAATATTCAATTCTGACCATAACAAGAATTTCCTTCTTTTTTTTTTTTAATTAAATAAAGACGAGTATCTTTATACTAGGAAATCCTTCTAGGCCCTGAATCAGTGGAAGAGTGAGGAAGAGACATAGGGGTTGTTTTGACAGTCCCATGTACCATCCCACTGCATCACTAATACACAAGGATTTCAAAGAATCAATGTAGCTTCATCAAGAACAGAGAGTGTCAAATTGTCTTTCCTTCCCTCTCTTTCCTTCCTTCCTTCTTTTCTTTTCTATCCTCTTTTCTTGTCAGGGCTACTAAACTGGCAGATCAGGTGAATTTTGTAAAGAACTATAACTTGCTTAAGTTTGATCAAAAGTATTTTTTAATTTTTTAAGTAACTGTTGATATTTCTGTGGAAAAGATACAGAGCTGAGGACTGGATCAGTAAATTGGTTATGTTCAGAACTGGTTGAATATCTAAACTCAAGCATATCATTGTGGTTCCATGTCAGCTTGGAAGAAAGTCTTCAGTGGAGTGACCCAGGGTTCTGCCCTTGGCTTTGTGCTTTTAAACTTTTTTTTTTAATCAATGAATTGGATAAAGGCATAGCTGGCGAATCAAATTTGTGAACACAGAGCTGGGAGTGCTACCTAACACATTCAGTGTCACATAATACAAAAATATCTTGACAGGCTAGAGCACTGGCCTGAACCTAAGATGAAATTTAATAGATACAGATGGGTAGCCTATGGTTGTTAAAAAATTAAACTTTTTCTCAAGTACGAGATGAAGTAAGGTATTAGAAATTGGTTTCCCTGAAGAAGATAATGAAGATTTTAGTGGACTATAAATTCAGTATGAATTAATAGTTGTAAGTGGTAGCCAAAATCATATGTGTGTGAGACATACAACATACACTATACATATGCATTTACATATATGCATATGTATTTATGTCTATATGATCCCCATATATTCCATATTTATTGAGTTTTATCTATATCAGTGGTTCTCAACTTTCCTAGTGCCGCAACCCTTTAATACAGTTCCTTGTGTTGTGGTGACCCCCAACCATAAAATTATTTTTGTTGCTACTTCATAACTGTCATTTTGCTGCTGTTATGAATTGTAATGTAAATATCTGATATGCAGGATGTATTTTCATTGTTACAAATTGAACATAACCCACAGGTTGAGAACTGCTGATCTATATGAAATAGTTATATACATATATATATGATAGTTCCACATCTGGAGTATTCTGTACAATCTTGTCTAAAACAGTTTAGAAAATTCATTAACAGCAAGCCATAGAAATTCCAAAGAAGCACCAGGATGAGAAGGATCTTAAGTCCATGACATTTGAGAATTATTTGAATGAACAGGGGAACATTTAGTCTGGAGAAGAAAAGATTGAGAGAGGACATAGGAGCTTTTAAAAAAGTATATGAAGTGGGGCAAATAGAGCACCGGCCCTGGAGCCAGGAGGACCTGAGTTCAAATCCAGTCTCAGACACTTAATGCAAAACTAGCCATGTGACCTTGGGCAAGTCACTTAACCCCAATTGCCCTGCCTTCACCCCTCCAAAAAGCAATAAAAAGAAAAAAGAAAAGAAAAGGAAAAAAAGTGTATGAAGGGCCATGAAATGGAGAGTGGATCATTCATTTTGACCTCAGGGGGCAGAACTAAGCAGTGGGAGGAAATTACAAAAAGATTTTGAATTTATGAGATAAAACTTCTACTTTTAGTAGTAGAGCCTTACCAAAGTAGAAGAGGTTGTATTCAGAGGTAGTGAGATCTCTCTCATTTTAGGTCTACAGAAAGATTAAATCATCACCATTACGTATGTTATAGTGGAGATCATTTGCACATGTGTGCCTGTGTGTGTGTGTGAGAGAGAGAGAGAGAGAGAAAGAATGTGTGTGTGTGTGTTTGTGTGTGTGTGTGTGTGTGTGTGTGTGTGTAGTGATACGGATATAGAAGTGGATGTTGTACTAAATGACTAATGAAATCATTCCCAATTCTAAAATTACGATATTGTGATCATATTACTTCATTGTAAAATGCGTAAAAACCCAGCATCGATTTAGTAAAAGCATAGCGTAAAGAATATTTAAAGCTACAATGAGATGGAATACAGTGAAGTGTTGATTGAATTGTTATAATTTGTATTCAAAGCAAACACATTCTATTAAGCAAAATTCTCTGTTATATTTTAGGAGCTTTGAATATAAAATGTTTTCCCAAAATGAGAATAGGTAGATCTTCTTGAGCTATACAACATTACAATATGACTTTTGGGTAAAAATCTTTACAACATTTTATTTGATTTTTATCTTGGATGATCCAGTGTAGAAATACAGAGAACTATTATTGAATATACAAGGAAGGAGAAAAAAAATTATAAGAGGATAAAAATCCTCAACATGCTTAACACTGTCGATATTTTTTATGTTTCCCTGTAAAGAAAACTACTAAGATATTGATGGCTTGTTTCATGTCCATTGACAGCTTTATCATAGTCTCTATCTGTGGACCATGAAAAATCACCTCTACAGTAGTTGAAAGAGATGATGAAGAGCTTTGAATTTTCTCTTGGCATTTCCTTCTCTTGTTAAAAAGGTCAGATGTGGAATTTAAAATCCTCCCTACATGGAGCATGACAAATGTCACATCCAAAGTGAAACTGGTATTGTTGGTGTATTGGACAGATTTCCAAAGTGTAACATTTTTGACCTTTCCCCTCTAACTGCTCTGCAAATTTTGCTTTAGGTACAAAGTTTATCCCAAGGCTGTTATAGGACACAAAAGAGAGAGGCACCATTTGAGAAATGGATTGCTTTTGTGAGGAATGTTGATGGATTTAATTTGGTAAGATAAAAAATTAATTTAAAGAATGATTTGTAAAGAACTTCAGACCAATAAAAGTCTTAACCTTGAATGGAGGAGTCTTTATCATGCTTTAAATACATATGGGGAGAAGATTTTATATGTTCCCAACTTAGTCATTCCAGTCAGTATTCAATAAACTTTCTTTGTAAGGGAATTCCTTTCAGAATTGAACTACATTGCATAGCAGTATGAACTGATTCTTTATTATTTTAACTTCAGAAGAGGTAGAATTGTCTGGTCACACTTTTCTGTCCTTAAAAGCTCTTTTTTTTTTTTGGAGGGGGGAGGGCAGGGCAATTGGGGTTAAGTGACTTGCCCAAGGTCACATGGCTAGTTAGTCTGAGGTCGAATTTGAACTCAGGTCCTCCTGACTCCAGGGCTGGTGCTCTATTCACTGCACCACCTAGCCGCCCCCTTGAAAGCTCTTAAATCACCTGGTGGTTTTTCTTAAAATAAATTTACATAGAATTTTAAAAATAATAATATAGCAAGACTCCAAGACCTGAAGGAAACTCAACATTTCTAGTATAATTTTTTAGCAATGTGATTATTTAACAATAGTTAAATGTAATTATTTAACAGTAGTTAATTATTTCTGTTATTATTTAATAGTTAACAAATTTAACAATTTAACAATCATTGAGCAATAGTCTATAAGCTCTACAATTCAGTGTGCACATAGTACATACTTTGAAAATAATGTTGCTTCTGAATTGATTTTTGATCTTTTCCCCTAGGCTGCTCTTCCACTTTGGTATAGATCTCTCATTTATACTCATTATATAAATATAAATATATATATATATATATTTAATATATATAATATATGTATAGTATATATATGTATTTAATATATATATATATATTATATATATAAAATTATATAAAACACAAACCTGACTTCTATATGCCCATCTACAATAAATAACCTCTGGTCTCTAGATTTTCCAAGAATATGAATTCCTCAACTTGTCATTTAAAGCTTTCCATGATACACTACCAGCTTGTCTTTCCAGGTTTATTGCATATCGCTCTCTTTCACACATGCTATGTTCCAGCCAAACAAGCCCACTCGTTGTTTCCTGAAATTGGCATTCTATCTCCTCCCTCCATGTCTTTTCACAGGCTGTTTCCCATCCTTGGATGTACTCCCTCCCCACGTCCCCTGGCTCCTGTCAGGGCTTGGCGCATGTGCTACCTCCCATGTGATGAGGACTTTCCTCATCCTCCTAGTGGTTGGTGCTCTCTCCATTCTGAAACAATCGTGGATACGATTTTCTGTTTACATATTGTCACCTCAGGTGAATATAAATTCCTGGAGGTCAGAGATTTTTTTCTTTTTTGTTTTTTTATCCAGAGTAGTCAGAACCACAAGTTCTTATACCACTTTCATATTACTATAAGGCTTGTAAAATGCTTTCTATGTGAACTAGGTCCTACAAGTACTTTTATTCCCATTTTGCTGATAAGAAAACTAAATCTCAAGAGAGATTAAGTGATTTGCCTGTAGTCACAGCTCCTGAGTGTTGGAACTAGGAAAAGAACCCAAGCTTTCTGACTCCCAAGTTTAGTACTTTCCATTAACTCTGTGCTGCAGCTATACATTAAAGAAGAATAAAAAGATGATAAGTAATAGGAAAATGACTAAATTATTTTTGTGTTGGCCATTGTCAACAGGCAGTCACAATGTTGTGAGATTTATGTGAAAACCAGGTTTATTGCAAGAGAAATGAACATGCATATGGAAGCTGGAGTTCACAGTCCTTAGAGAAGTTTACATTTTTATGACAGTACAACAAAAGGAGGAGAAAACAAGGTGGTGTGTGGCACAGGAGGGGAAAAGTATGGTAAAGGCAGAAAAAAGGATAAAATCCCTCCTGAAGGGATGAGCAAGGAAATGGCAAAAACGACATTCTTTTCCCTTGGGAATTGCTAGACAGTGAAGACAAGAGGGTCCCCTTATCGGTAAAGGACCCCAGATGCACAGGCATTTTCCCAGCATGGCACAGACTGGCTTCCTGTCTTGCTTCCCAAGAACACACATGGAATCCAGTTTGGGGCGCATATAACAAATCATGTCTGCTGGCGGTGGTTTGGAGTGGGGAGAAGGCTTCTTCCTTGACACATTTAGGGCTTCTTGCATGCTCTGGGTCCAGTGTTTCTGGAAAATACAGCAATTCAGAAAGACAAGTTCAGGGGGCTCCCTAAAGCCCTTAGCACCATTGAGAAAGATTCTCACTCTCAAACTGTCTTTTTGTGCGGCTGGGTTAGACATATTAAGATCAACAAGTGGTGAGTAACAAAGTATTTTGGACTTACTGACAAGACTACATACAGAAAAATCATTTCAGAGGGGTGGAATTATAGGATCCGTGTCCCTACAGACGATGCCCCTATTATTATAAAAGGCTAGCAAACTGAGGGACTGGCAAGCTGCCACTATGATTCCTATCTAGTAAGAAAGCTACCAGAAGGAAACATGGGAGCAAAAGACTGTTTACCATCCAATCTTTACTGGACAAATTAGTGGGATCTACTAAACAAATTTTGTAATAAATTATTTAGAGAAAAAATATGCTATTAGCTTGAAGAAATTATTATCTAATCCTCTAGACTCTGAGATGGGCTAATCAGCCTGTGGCCAAGGAGAGGACCAATGTAAGTCATCTATGTCTTCTTTCATAGGCTTTCACAAGACTCCACAGAAAAAGCCTGGAATGAACTCCTTCCTCAGTTCCACCTACTAAGGTTCCTTCCTTTCTTCATCTAGCGCACCCCTTTGACTTCATCTCTCTTGATCCCTCGACTGATAAACGCCATCTGTCACCACTTACGTTTTATTTAACTACTTGTATTTGTTATTTAAATTGACTCTATCCATTTAATATTTGTCTTTGTTTTCTTCCCTGTTAGAACATGTTAAAATGTAAGCTCTTCCCCAGTACAGATTAGTCCATTAATTTATATTTGGGTAACCAGCACCCAGCACAGTGGCTGATAGATGGTAGGCACTAAATGAATGCTTGCTGATTGACTGCTTAGCTCTGCCCACATAAGATATTCAATCCAGTAAAAAAATTTAAGTGCCTACCACTTACCTACCACATGCTATGCTAAGCACTGGGGATACAATTAATAAAAAGAAATACAGTCCCTGCTCTCAAGGAACTTATAATAGTGTATTAGATTGTATAAAAACATAGTGTCAATGTTTGCAGTAATTCTATAGAATAATGTATCTTTTTAGGATTCTGGTGCAAATATATAAAAATTATTAAAAAATAAAATCAAGTTCTAATGTATCCTCTGTATGAACATGTAAATACTGTGATGTTGCATTCCATAGGAGCCTAGGATTTAGTTCTGCAAAAGACCTTCAAGATCAGCCAACGGGGTGGCTAGGTGGTGCAGTGAGTAGAGCACTGGTCCTAGAGTCAGGAGGATCTGAGTTCAAATATGGCCTCAGACACTTAATTTACCAGCTGTGTGACCTTGGGCAAGTCACTTAACCCCAATTGCCCTTCCCCCCAAAAAAAGCCAAAAAAAAATCAATTAACCTAACCCTCTCATTTTACAAAAGAAGAAACTGAGGTAGACAAATGAAGTGGCTTTCCCAGAATCCAGTGGGGTCATGACAAGCAAGTTGGTATTCAAGCTTGATCTTTTCTCTGTACCCTCTTGCCCCACCTCAGACATTGCTCATGAATGAGGGAGGCAACATTCTTCTCAATAAGACCCATCCTATATTGCTTGATGATCTGCTGGAAAAGAATGACTAGAAGAAGTGGCATCCATACTGGACCTTAAAGGGTGGGTAGAATTTTCACAGTTGGTGATTTGGGAGGAGCGTATGCCAAGCATAGAGAATGGCATGAACAAAGAAATAGAGCCAGGAACATGTAGCACCCATTATGGGGATGATGAATAGACTTGTTTATCAGAATATAGAGTATGTGACAATAATTAGCACGAGATAAGGCTATCAAAATGTAGGTGAGAGCCAGATTTTAGAGAATCTCAGATGCCAGTGTAAAAGGCTAAAAGAATTCAGAGAGTGCTAGGAAGTCATTTATGGTTTTTGATTTTTTTTTTCATTTCAGTGACTCTTAAGGACCCACTGTTAAACACATTCTGAAACTCTAGTCCTTGGTCTACCTGTGCTCATTTCCACAGTGAAGGTTCTCTTTTCTCTTGCAAAGATGGCTAGGGCCTCAGAACTGTATCATTCAGAGAACTTATTTTCATACTTCCCACTGTCCCCAAGCTAATGGAGGTTCTTTCTAGGGTGCAACCACGACCCTACAGAGATCTGCACAGGAAGGCCAAAATACTTGACGAATTACCCAGAAATATGCACTCAACCATGCAACATTATCATTCATTCTCTTTGCTTCCCCAAAACTTAACCTGTTAATTCATGTATTTGGCAAACTTTTTTTTAAACCTCTTACAAGCTCTCTGGTGGGTGCTGGAGGATACAAAAATAAAAAAATAAAAATAGTCCTTCCCTTGAGGAGCTTACATTAGCTGTGGAACCCTAGGAAAGTCACTTATCCTTCTTTGCCTCAATTTCCTCATCCATAAAATGAGCTGGAGGAGGAAATAGCAAACCACTCCAGTATCTTTGCCAAGAAAACACTAAATGGGGTCACAAAGAGGCAAACGTGAGTAAACAACAAAAGAATTGAGGAAGGAGTGTATTACCGGAATCGGGGCATTCTGTACCGTGGATCAGAGATAGAAGAGAGAATCTTTCTGTAGGGAATAGCAAAGAGATAATTTGGCTAGAACATAGATTGTGGAAAACAGAGTAATGTTCAGTAAACCAGAAAAAGTGGGTTGTAGCCAGTTTGTGACTCATTTCAAAGATGTTTTCTCTAGCTCACATTGCTGACCATTTCAAGCATGACACTAACATTTTGTGCACATAATATTCTCCGTGCTCTGTACTCCATAGCTTTCAAGACCATCCACAAATAGCCAAGCTTCCATTTACTTTTTTTTTTTTTTGCCAATAGCAAGAGAACATCTTGTATCCTCTGTTGTGGGACTGGAGCAGGGAATACCAGCTGTATGCCCTGCCCTCTTTGTCTTCGATAAATTGTTTTCTGTCTTTTAACTTGGGCATTCCCAGAGTCTAGCAATTAACACGATTACAACTGATCAGATCCACACATTAGGAAACCAGTCTAGCAAGAGTGTGTATAATGGTTTGCATGGGAAAAGAGAGGAGGGAGACTGGACACAGGTAAGTGAGTGAGGAGGCTTTTGCAATAATACAGGTGAGAGTTAATGAGGATCTGAACCAGACTGGTTGTGTAGGAAATGGTGAAAAGGAGATGGATGACATGAGATGTTGCAGTGGTTCCATTAATAG
Source organism: Pseudochirops cupreus (assembly GCA_028627135.1). Lineage (NCBI taxonomy): Eukaryota > Metazoa > Chordata > Mammalia > Diprotodontia > Pseudocheiridae > Pseudochirops > Pseudochirops cupreus. The sequence continues at coordinate 195,081,920 of CM053580.1, read as the reverse complement.
AACCTGGCACCTGGTTGTATGTGTGTGGCTAGGGAGGAGGAGGGAGGAGTCAAAAATTACCTAGAGGTTACGATTATGGCTGATTGGCAGATTGTTGGTACCACTGATGGAGAGAGTTAAATCAGTAGAAAGAGTAGACTATAGGAGAAAATGATAAGAGCAGTTTTAGCCTTTATCAATGGGGCTCATCCATCTTAATCAGGGAAGCATCTGTCACATGATTCAATTCTGTAATAAAAATGGAAAGAGAAAGCTCATGGAGCATGCAGCTTACTTACTAGTTAAAAAAAAATAGCCAATATATTGCTTCCTATAAAACAGTGGTTCTCAACCTTCCTAATGCCGCAACCCTGTAGTTCTCGTATGTGGACCTATCTTCATGTGGGCTGGACCCACCAGGAGATGGATAGAGGAGCTGTGTCTCAGTTCCTACGACCATGGGAAATATGTGTTTTCCGATGAAAACAGATGAGGAAATGTTGAAGTGAATGCAGTAAACACCTCATTTCCTGTAATACTGTAATAAATTCACATTTGAATTTTGAGTCAGAACAGGGCTAGATTCAAAACTTGCTTCTGATACTTATTGTGAGACTATGGGAAATTCATTTAATATCTCTGTGCCTCAGTTTCTTCATTAAAAAATGGGAATTATAATGGTTATGGTACTCACCTTATAGAGTTTGAGGAACAAATGAAATCAATAATACAAGCAAATTGCTTTGCCAACTTTAAAGTACTACCTAAGTGGCACTGAAATTATTAAAATTCTTATTGCTCTTTTCTAACCATAAAGAATGGCCATTGAGACAATTACATACCTAGATTTTCATGAAGCTTACATCTTAAAGTGCCTAAATAATAAAACTGACCTTAAACTTTGACTTGATTAAATGATTCCAAATATTACGTACTTTCTTGATGTCAACGTAATCACAACAGTTGTGTCTGGAATGAAGTAGGACATTCTGTGAGTTGCGACAGAGAAAGGCCTGTATGTGGTCTAGTGCATGAAACATTGGATTTGTTATCAAGAAAATCCTGAGTTCAAATCCTGTCTTAGACATTTTCTAGGTATGTAACTTTGGTCAAGTCATTTAACTTTTAGCTACCTGCTTCCTCAGTGGAAAAAAAAAGGATAGAACAACTAGTTGGTGCACTGGATAGAGTGATGGGCCAGGAGTCTGGAAGACCTGAGTTTAGATCTAACCTCTGACACTAGTTGTGTGACCCTCAGTAAGTCACTTAACCATATTTGCCTGTTTCCTCATCTGTAAAATGCGTTAGAGAAGGAAATGGCGAATCACTTCCATATTTTTACCGAGAAAACCCCAAATGGGTTCATGAAGAGTTAGACATGACTGAAATGAGTGAACAAAACAACAACCATAATTGAGCAGGTATCTAGTTCTTTAGTGAGGGTCAGACCAAATTGATTCTGGAATTGATTTGGACTATGTACTCTTTGATCTAATGAGATTAGGAAGAATTAGCTTAAAACTTTTGAAAGTGTAGGTAGCAGGGAGGGGAAAAGGAAAAGGATGAATGCAGATATATCAAACATAGGAGAGATAGTGATAATTCTTCTTATCCAAGGGGCCATTTAAATAATTTGTTCCTCTCCCATGGAGAAAATTTATTGGAACTATTTTTTTTAAATGCAGATAGATTACTATTGAGATAGCGAATTTTTAGGAATTTGTAGTTCAGTTGTTAACTAAATGTATCTTTGAAACATTTCATAGGATTTCAGAATTGGAAATTACCTAAGAGCATTGTTATTTTGCAGATGAGGTTACTGAGGCCTAGGGATGTGAAGTAAGTGGTTATGATCACAGTGTGGAACTGAAACTAAACTCCAGATCTCCAGATTCCTTGTCTAGGTCTCTCTCTCTGCTCCTCTCCAGAGTTCTTTTCTTGTCAGCCGGGTTTGAAAGGCCTGGACACTAGAATTAATCATTTCCTTTGACATTAAGTACTATAATCTTGTTTTAAGTGAGGCACATTCCATTCTAAATAAAGCTTTCTTTCTTTTTTTTCCACAAAGGCTTCCTGTGCTTTAGAAATTCCTTGGTCCAGGAAGTAAAATTATGCTTGGTGATCAATATTGCCTAAATTTCTTCCTAAATTTCTCTCAGAAAATATGACAGAAGCAGTCATTTTCATTCTGAATTTTATTTTGACCCTTAAAGATTTTGTTTTATTGGGTGTTCAATTTTTTTTAAACTTATTTATTTATAATAAATTAATTTTTTTTCTTGTTTACATCATTCATTTCCACGAGATTTTGAGTTACAAATTTTCTCCCCATCTTTCCCCTACCCAACACCTCAAAACAGCCATCCCCTTGTATGCCCCCTCCCCCAATCTGCTCTCTTCTATGTCCTCCCTCTTGCCCTTCTGACTTAACTGTAGGGCAGGATGGATCTCTCTACCACAGTGCCTGTGTATCTTAATTCCCAGTTGGATGTAGTTAATAATAATAATAACAATTATATATATATATGTACATATATATATATAATATAACAAAATATACATATATTTTGAATATTTGATTATAGAACTTTAAATTCTAGATTCTTTCCCTTCCTCCTTTGTCAACCACCCCCATTGGAAGGACAAGCAATTAAATACAGGCTGTACATGTGTAATTACACAGAACATCTCCACAGTGGGCATATTGTGAGAGACTGATTATATGTCCCTCCTTCCTATCCTGCCCCCCACCTTGTTCTAGTCTCTCCCCTAGCTCTGTCCTTGTCTCTTTACAGAAGTGTGTACTTCCAGCAACCCTCACCCCACTTTGTCCTCCCCTCCATCATCCCACCTCTCATCCCCATCGCCCATACTCTCCTGTGTGGCAAGATACCCAGTTTAGAGTTTACGTCATTCCTTCCTAAGCAACATTCAACGAGAGTAAGGTTGACCCTTTCCCTTTTGCCTTCCTGTTCTTACCCTCCATTATAAGAATTATCCCTTGCCTCTTCTGTATGAGATGATTGACCTCATTCTGTCTCTCCCTGTCTCCTCTCATTCTAATCCTCTCCTACCTCAGAATTTCACCTTTTAGAGTATTGTCCCTTCCTATTCAATTGATCTTGTGCCCTCTATGTACTCATATATACACATACTCAGATATGTATTTGTACGCATATATAAACCCTCCTATACAGACATATGTGTATGTATACGTAAATATACATCTGTATTCCCTTCACCTATCCTCATACTGAGAAAAGTTTCCTAAGTTACAATTATCGTTTTTCCATGTTGGCATGTAAATAGTTCAAC
>CM053580.1:195066081-195078126 GCA_028627135.1 Pseudochirops cupreus | reverse complement strand
GCAGTGGAAATAACTTTGTTGTTCTACAGTTTTGTGATCTCATTTGACTCACAAAGGTAGTTTGTCATTTCCTCCTCCAGCTCATTTTACAAATGAGGAAACTGAGGCAAAACAGAGTTAAGTAAGTTGTCCAGGGTCACACAGCTAGTATCTGAGGCCGGATGTGAACTCAGGAAAATGTCTTCCTGCCTCCAGATTTTTTATTCATTGTGCTATCTAGCTGTCCGGAAATAATAGCTTATTTATACAGCACTTTAAAATTTACAAAGTACTTTGCACGTATCTCATTTTATCCTCAGAACAATCCTGGATGATAAGTGTTCTTATTATCCCCATTTTACAGATGAGGAAGCTGAGGCAGGTAGTGGTTAAGCGACCACACTAACTGCCTAACAGTGCAGGCTGGATTTGAATCCAGGCCTTCTTGACTCCAAGTATAGTGATCTCTATCCACTGCACTAACTAACCTCCTCTAAAAGATTACTGAATATAGAGTCAGTAGACCTGGCCTAGATCCCAGTATTCTGTTAACCCGCATAGGCTTCAATTTTCTCATGTGCAAGGTGAGGAATTTAGACTAGATAACTTTAGAAGGTCACGTCTACTTCTAAATCTACAAGCATTTCTATAGAAATGTACCTGTGCAGATAACTTTAATAATAACAGTCAATATATAGTACTTTAATATTTGTGAAATACATTATATATTTTCTTATCTATGGATTTAATTACTATCTCTATGCTGATCATTCCCAAATCTACTTTTCCTGTCCCAGTCTCACTACCTCCATCTCCAACTGTCTTTCTGACATCTCCAATTGGATATCCAAGAGACATCTTAAATTCAGTTATGTCCAAAACAGAACACATTATCTTTCCCTTTAAATCCTCCACCCTTAAATAAAGAGGGGGAGTAGGAGTTAGAAAAACATGGAAAGACCTATATAAACTGATGCAAAGTGAAATGAGAAGAACCAGGAGATCACTGTGCACAGTAACACCCAATGTTGTCATAATGATCAACTGTGAAATATTTTGCTATTCTTATCAATAAAATGATCCAAGATAGTTCCAAAGGACCCACAATGAAAAAATGCTATCCACCTTCAGAGGCAGAATTGATGAACTCTGAATGCAAGCCCAAGTATAATTCTTTTTCTTTTTTTGCTATATGATTAATATGAAAACAAATTTTGCATTATTTTATATGTATAATTGATGTCATAGTGGTTGCCTTCTCAGTGGGACGGAGGAGAGTATTTGGAACTCAAAATTTTAGAAAACGTTAAAAAAAATAAAGATAGAAAAATAAAAGAATGAATGAATCGTCCACAGCACCCTCCCCCCTCCCCAACAACCTTTCCCATTAATGTACAGGGCAACACAATTTTCCCAAGCTCACAACCTACCCATTATCTCTCATTCCTCATATCTAAGTTGTTGTCAAGGCCTGTCGATTTCACCTTTGCAGCATTTCCTGAATAAGCCTCCTTCTCTCCTCAGACACTGTCACCACCCAGATACAGAAAATCATTACCTCAGGCTTTGATGATTGCTGTAACCTGCAAGTGGGTCTGCCTGCCTCAAGTCTTTCCCCACTCCAATCCATCCTCCATTCAGTCACTAAAATAATTTTCCAAAAGCACAGGTCTGATCATGTCATACACAGTCCCTTCTCAATAAACTCCAGTAGCCTCCTATTGCCTCCAGGAGCAAATACAAAATTCTCTGTTTGGCATTCAAAGTCCTTTATAACCTACTCCCCTCTTACTTTTACATTGTTAGACCTTAATCCTCAACAGCTATTCATTGATCCAGGGACACTGGCATCCTAGCTACTCCACTGAACAAAACACTCCATCTCTGGGCTCCAGAAATTATCTTTGGATGTCCCCCAAGCCTGAAATACTCTCTTTAACTGTGACTATTGATCTTCCTGAATCCTTTAAGGCCTCCCCAAAATTTCACCTTCTACAGAAAGTTTTCTCCCATCCCTCTTTTTTTAAAAAATATATTTTTTAATCGTTAATTAACTTTTATTTTTAGCTTACATCACTGATTTCCAAAAGATTTTGAGTTACCGATTTTCTCCCTGTCTTTCCCCAAATCCCATCCCTCTCATTCCAGTGCTTTCCCTCTTTTATTTCCCATTTATCCCGTATATACTGTAGCCCCCTTTGCTGGAATGTTGTGTCTCTCATTATGCTGTAAACTCCTAAAGGGTGAGGGCTATCTTCTGCTTCTTTCTGTATCCCCAGCACTTAGCATGCCATGTAACAGGAGCTTAAATATTTATTGATACATCAACTGACTGATTTTGGCCTCGTAATAATGTATAATAATAATAATAATAGGTATTAGGATTATCACCTCCATTCTACAGGTGAAGAAACTAAGTCTCATAGAGGGTAAATTCCCAAGATGATCAATATAGTAAGTGGCAGGGACAGGATCTGAATGGAGTTCTTCCTGTTAAGTCCAATACCTGACCCACTGTGCCATACTGCCTCCCTATTCCCATAAAAACTTTTATTAAGATGTCCAATCCTCTTTCCCTTCATATTCTTCTTTTTTATTTTTGCTTTTTTTGGGGGGGGAAGGCAGGGCAATTGGGGTTAAGTGACTTGCCCAAGGTCACACAGCTAGTAAGTGTAAAGTGTCTAAGGATTTGAACTCAGGTCCTCCTGACTCAGGGCCAGTGCTCTATTCACTGTGCCACCTAGCCACCCCCAATTCATATTCTTTATACATTAAAATTTTTATCAGCTGTTAAGGAGATTATTGTAATTTAGTGAAATCATTTATTTAAATCAAGATAGTAATAGAAATTATTTTAAAAGGTAAGTTTCCCACTATCAAAGTACATCAAAAAATGAAGTCATTGCTCGGGGGCAGTGGCAGGCACTGAGCACTGAGATCCTGGGCCCAGGCCAGGCAGCTGAGGCCCTCAGCGCTCCAAGGCAGCTCTGCTTCTAAGGCTGGAAGCCAGAGACCTGGGGTCAAGTCCCACTGCAAACCCTAGGCAGGTTACTGAAAGTCTCTGAGAATGTTTTCTCTGTCAAAGGGGAACACCATACTTGTACATCCTTTCTCAAAGGAGAAAAGGTGTTTTGGAAACCATGAATCTACATCCATGTGCCTTTTAACTGTTGTTGTTAGTCAGCATCATCGTAATTATCATAACATTCTTTGTTTAAGGATTTTTGGAGGAGCTTGGCCACAACAGGGTCCTAAGCAAAACAGCAAAGTAAGAGTCTTCCTTTCCCTTTTTGTTCTGCTTACTTATTGTTTTCTTTTAACCTTAGTCTTATTCACCAAATAAGTATCCAAGAAATAAAGCAACATAAAAATAATTAGAAATATGTAAGCACCAATCAGGATTTTTTCCCCAAATTTATGTGTTAATCTAAAAAAGAAAAAAATAATAATTTAAAAAATTATCCCACTTGGAAAAAAAAAAGTCACCAGAAAATCTGAAGTAAAAAAATTTCCTAATTTTATCATTATACTTAAAAACATTCCCATTTATTCTGGAAAAAAATGCAGCTAGAGAAAACGAGTCTTAGACAATATAATCTTACAGACTATTACCGACACAACATTTTCTTGGTTATTAAGCCCCTTTAAATCTGACAAAATTTCTTTATTAGTAACTAATTATTAACATAAACTTCTTCTAGGTTAGGACTTAAAAGCATCCAGTGATCTAAATTATTCACTAATTGTTGAACAGTTTAAAATGTATATTTCTGGTCTGGCACTTGTCCTTTTGTGAAGTCTTCCAGCTTTTTTCCCTTCCTCATAGTATAATGTTTTAGAAATGGAAGCAATATATTAAGTCTGTTGTGTTGTTAGTTACTTTGTATGCATAGCTCAAACGTAAGGAGAGACATTCTGTTATAAGCATGATTCCCAAGCTACCATCACTCTCCTTACTCTAAAATGACTCAATTCTCTCTCAAAACCCCAGAAACCTGTTCATAAAGCCCTTTCTCCTCAATCAACCAGAGGGAATCTCCTTAATTAAGAACTGATCTCTGTTCTGGATGGTTGAAAGGAGAAACAAGGTAGAAAAAAAAACATCTCTAAGAAGAAAGACATATGTGTGAAAGAACAGAGGAAACCAGTTCCCAGAAAACTGAGTATCTTGTCATTACATCATGAGGATGGCTGAATGATGGACAACTTCACATAGGCTTAGAATGATAATAGGAATAGAAATGGACTCAAAATGACCAGGCCAATGTCTCACACATTTTATAAAAGTTTATGCAGTAAATTCCCAGTTCTTACAAATTTACTTCCTTCCTACAATAAGCTATTATGAACTGCAAAGAAAAACTTCTTGTTTAGGAGAGTTCTGTAGAATATGACTAATGCCATAGTTACTTACTTTTCTAAAAGAAAGGCCTATTATTCACATACTTGACAACTGATCCAACAACTCGAGAAATAAATAAAACATGTCTGAAAATCTACATAACATCCATGATGAATATTCCAAAGATAATATTAATTTACTACCTTTGGATATGACATAATTTCTTTATTAGACAAGATGAGTATTATTGTGAGGTTTTAGGTTAATAGAGAAGTGAACTGCAATGATATAAATCATTAGCTTGTTAATTGCTGAACACTTCAAGATGTGTATTTTTAGTTGGGCATTTTTCCCTATGTGAAGCCCTCTGGCTTTTCCTCCTTATTTTATTTTAAAAATTCACATGTTCTTGTCTGAAGTTTCCTTCCTGTAAATCTGGTGATATAACTCCTTTTCTCAAAATCAGTCCATGTTTTCTTTTGAGAAACCACAAAGTTCTTTTAATAGTTGCTCAGCTTCTCTGTAAAACAAAGGCCTATCTTAAAGCAGCATTCTTCCAGAAACGTTGTAGAGCAGTGGTTCTCAACCTTCCTAATGCCGCAACCCTTTAATGCTTGTATGTGGGTGTATCCGCATGTGGGTGTATCCGCATGTGGGCAGACCCACCTGGACACGGATAGAGGAGCAGTGTCTCAGTTCCTAAGACCATCGGAAATATGTGTTTTCTGATGGTCTTAGGCAACCCCCAAAGGGGTCACAACCCACAGGTTGAGAATTGCTGGCTTAGAGTCATGAGATTCTCCCTCCCTCTCAAAAAAAAAATACAATGAAGGCGCATATATTCAACATGATTAGGATAAAATTCATTACATATGTGACATTATGAAAGAGAAGCGGTCATAAAAAAAAGCTTTTAATTTGGAGCCAGAGAGTCAGAGGTTCTAATGTCGCTGTGTCACTATTTCCTTTACATTTTCCCTTTTACCAGCTTCTAATCTGACATAATAGTATCTGTTATTTACCCTTTTTTCCTTCATATTTGTTGAGTTTCCCACTCTGATTCTTCTAAATGTCAAATTTTTTTATTCTTGTATTGCTTGTATAAGTTTTTAAAATAGCTTTGTTTTGTTTCACAGACAGTTGTTTTCAATGTTTATTTCTTCTTTGACTTTCAAAAAATGAGGGCTATTTTTCAATTTGTTCATTTGTTGAATTCCTATTTTTTATTTTGAATGTGTAGTTAATCAATCTTCTTTATAACAACAAATAGCTAGAAATAAATAATGTGCCCAAAATTTTGGACTGCAAAATTATGGTAGGAATATAAAGTTTGAGTACGAAGAATTCTAAAAAACGTAGAAAAGTTACATTCGTTGAAGTAGAGAAAAGACAGATGCTAAAAAATACCATATAGAGTAACTACAACAGTATATGAAGACACTAAAAGGTAACAAAATGAAGGCAAAACAAAGAATAATGTTGGCTCTAAAAAATACTGTGGTTGAATATATATACATGAGCTTAGTTTATGAGTACTAATAAGAACGTCAATCTAATACTTCTATGCCTGTGTTTAAGAACATTAGTCCAACACAATGACTTACTATTTCAAAGAATCACTCATCTAAAAAGACTTAGATAGTTATGATGCTTAATTATAACTCAAATTTTAATCATTCAACTTATCATTAGGATATCTCTGTGTTTAATTCATATGTTTTTCTCAACTATATGAAATTGTGTAATTGTTATTCAGTCATCTTCCAGGCATGTCCTACTCTTTGTGGCCCATTTGGGGTTTTCTTGGCAAAGATACTAGAATGGTTTGTCCTTTCCTTCCCCAGCTTTTTATAGACCAGAAGAATGAGGGAAACAGGTTAAGTGATTTGCCTAGGGGTGACAGAACTAGCAAATTTCTGAACCCAGAATTTAATTCAGGAAGAAGAGTCTTCCTGACTCTAGGCCCAGCATTTTATCCACTGTGGCACCCAGCTACCCCATGATTTAAGAGTATAAACTCCTTAATTCAAATAAGAGCACTCCTTTTCTCTGTCTGTGACCAGACTGATTGGTTTAGGAAAATGATTCTTCAGGATGTTCCAAGATTTTAAGCAACTATTGCTCTTTCTGTTTGATGAATCAGATTGCTACCTAAAGCCAGTAAAGTGATTTTCCGAAAATGCAATTCCCATCATGTCCCATCATAATCCATCCCCTCTACCTCTTGACTCAGTTGCTTCCTGTCGCCCACAAAAGCAAATACAAAACACTCTGTGTGGAATTCTTAAAACCTTTCATAATCTAGACCCCCTACCGTTCTGATGTTCTGACATCTTATTCCCCAGCACTTATTCTTCAATCTAATGACTCTGGTCTCCTTACTATTCCACAAACATGACACTCTATCTCTGTTCCAGGTGTTTCTCCTCCCTGGAAGACTTTTCCTCCTCCTGTAGACTACTGACTTTTCTGGCTGGCTTCCTTTAAGTCCCAACTTAAATCTCACCTTCCATTGGAACCCTTCACTAAACCCCTCTGAATTCCAGTGCTTCCTCTCCTTTAATTACGTCCTATTGATCCTGTAGACAGCTTGCTTTGTATATATTTGTTTCCATATTGTCTCACCCATTATATTATACGTTCTTTAAGGGCAGGAATGTGCCTTTTTTTGAATCCCTAGTGGCTGGTACATAGTAGGATTACATATAAACTTATATAACTTATATATATATAAATTTATATAAACTTATTTTTTATATAAACTCATTTCTGTGTATAATATATATATATTATATAAACATATTTCTGTGTATAATCCAATCATAACAACAAAAAGACTAAAACATGAGCATAGTGTAGATTCGAACTTATGAACAAAGTATATTGTGAGACTGAGGAATAGAGAACTAAGTCAAAAAATTAATAAACCTGAAATATTTTGAGAAAGTCTAACAATATAGACAGAAGTAAAGATTAAAGTTATTAATACAATTATTCAATTAACACTAAGTACCCCAACAAAAATAAACCGACCAAACTGTTGACAACATGGATAAAAACATGACATATTTTGGTTGGAAAGGCATCACTTTACCTGTCTATAAAGCTCTTCTATTCAGAATAGTTGAAAATCAGAAAAGAAAAAAGCAATTAATATTCTAATGAATAGGCATTTTAATCATGGGAAGGTCGTGAAGGAATTTAGATAGACAGTATTTTCTTATTTTCCAAATACTTCTAAAAGCATGGCTTTCTCATTTCTAAGACTGTAGTAAATTTTAACTCTCCAATTAGAAGAGAGAACAGGTTCTGTTCTTTATTCCTCACAGTCATATTTTCATCTCATTCATAAGGAATTGGGGATTCTATAAGTTGGGACATTTTTAACATTGAGAAATGAGAGTAGAAATTCATTGTGACAAGGAAAGACAAAAAAAATTCCCTTAACATGTATATATAATTTTCTTCCTCTCCAACATCACAATAGGGAGTCATTTATTATAGGTCCAAAAAAGAACTACAGAACTCAATAGGCCCAGAGAGTATGATTACAAACAATGAACTCATTGTTGGGACTCACCAAGTAGAATTCTGAAATTACATTATTCATCTCTAAGAATGCACAGAAGTTCATGATCAATTTTAGAACAACTTCCATTCAGAATAATTCAAATGAAAATGTCTCTGTCTTTAAAAGAGTAATCCTCAGTCATTAGGAAAACTTTCCTAACCAGAATGACTTATTTCCTTAAGATTTCACATAAAAAGTGAAAGCCAGAGAAGGAAAAAAAAATCAAAATTTCTCTTTCCATAATAATAAAAATAAGTACACAGGTATTCCCAATAGCTAATTAGCTAGAGGTAAGAGAGGCCATTTAAAGAGACATTTTAAAAATTGTGGTAGAATATTTGGGATTCCTCAAAATACTACTTAACTCTAGAAATATGGTTGTGGGAAGAGCAAACAAGTACCAATAAAATCATGTACAAAACTCCAATGGTAGTAAAAGGAAAACATGTTACTACAATAAGTTACTGGAGCCTTCACTGCTATCTAAAACATGAGGTTGACCCTCACAAAAAACAAACAAACAAAAAACAACTTGATCTTGTTTTCTCTTTTATCACCTTTACCCCCACCTCTCTTTCACTGCTTAACTTCTAGAAAGAGTAGTCCATATTTGCTCCCTCCACTTCTACACTTTCTACTTATTTTTTTTAATTTTTAATTTCTTTTTTTTGTTTGTTTTTTTTGCAAGGCAATTGGGGTTAAGTGACTTGCTCAATGTCACACGGCTACTAAGTGTTAAGTGTCTGAGGCTGGGTTTGAACTCAGGTCCTCCTGCCTCCAGGACCGGTGCTCTATTCACTGTGCCATCTAGCCACTCCCTTCTACTTATTCTTTAACCTCTGAAATCTGACTTTTATTCCTACCATTCTAATGGAACTGCTTTTTTCAAAAGTCATCATTGACCTCCTTCTTGAATTTATTTCCTCCATCTTTATTCTTCTTGACTTTTTTTCTTCAATGTTTGACCCACCTGACCACGTCTGGTAGCCAGCTATTCTCCCTTCTGAGTGGGGTACACCCTCTATACATTCTGTGAAGACTCCTCAGAATGAGAAGGGGGAGAAATTATCTGGAAACCAAAGACAGACTTTTGTAACACCAGACACACCTGAGTCCTGGGTTTACACAATCTGGGACTCTTCCCCCCTTCCCTTGCTGTCATCAGCATTAGGCCCCTTTCAGGAGTTTTAGACCGCCACCCTTGTATACCACACCCTTAAAAGCATTAGGTCCTTTTTCAGGAGTTTTTGACCTCCACCCTTCCTTGTGACCTTTTCCCCTCCCTTGCTCTCGAAGTTACCAAATAAGGACATGGATGATACCTTGGCTCCCTGTCCCACCTCCCTGCCAATAGGAGATAGTGGTGGGCTTCTTTGCGTTTGCCATTGGGTTAGATTTTGCGCCAAGGCTGAGAGACCACCTCCAAGCCAATGGGAGAAGGGACGGCAGGGGGAGGGGGCTTGACTGTGTTAGGGTATAAATTCTTGTTCTGTCTTTTGTAACAGGCCTCCTCTCCTTGACCCCGCCATGGAAAGGACCACCCTCTTCCTGCCAGGGGAAGAGAATAAAACTTCCTGTTCCTTCCTCAAGATACCTCTGACTTTTCATTTTTCTTGGGTGGGGATTTTTGGGCTCCCCGTCCCACACACACTTCCCTTTGCTTCCGTAATATAATTCTTTCTTGATTTTTTAATTTCTCAGAACAATTCTTCTTAGTTATATTTGTGGCTTGATATTACTATTTCCATCCCACCTTGGCCCTCTCCTCTCCTCTTTTCTTTCCCAAACAAATCTCTAACACTCGCAAGACTTCAAATTTCATCAGTACACAGGTAAGCACTAATCTATTTTTCTAATAGCCTCCTAATTAGCCTCCCAGCACCCAGCTTCTTACCTATCCAATCTAACCACTGTGAAGCTGCTAAATTCATATTCCCCATGCTTCAATTGCTCCCTATTGTCTGAATAATAAAACACCAACTCTTTTGATTAGTACTTAAAACACATCTGATTCAAAGTTGTCTTTCTAGACTGATTTACACAGTATTCACCCTCATCACTTGACATTCCAGCACAAATGCGCTACTTCCTCTTTCCTCTTTCATATACATGCTATATCAGTTTCCATCATCACCATCTATCTCAACTTTGCACAGACTGTCCCCTATGTGTGGAATGTTTTATTCGCCTATTCCTCCTAGGACTTCAGATTCCTTCAGGGTTCACATAAAGTACCAATCCAAGAGCCCTATCTTCATTCTACTACTTCTCCGTGATCCCTCTCATCTCTACATTGTTTTCTATTTATTTTGCATATCTAGTGTATTTTCTTACGTGTGAATAAACATTTAAGATTCTGTTCACATTCAACAAGGGCAGGTTGTTTCCTCCTGAGCAGAACTACTACATAGAATCTACAGCCTAAGTGACCTCAATAGGTTTTTTTGCTACCATACCACTGTTCCCCTCACAAAATACATGTCTTGAAGTAGGAGACTCTTGCTTTATCTTTCTATCTTAAGGCCCTGGCAGAATCCCCTGATGTTAAATGTTTAATAAGTGCTTACTGAATGAAATTCAATTGATTGTAGCATAGAGCTCTCCTACAAGAGCTAAATTCTCTCATATTACCACCTTTGATCTGAATATCAACACCCAGATGTCTCATTAGAACCTCCAGCTTCATTGACTGTTGACTCTGTGACCCCATTTGGGATTTTCTTGGCAAAGACACTGCAGTGGTTTTGCCATTTCCTTTTCAAGTTCACTTTATAAATGAGGAAACTGAGGGAAACATGGTTAAGTGACTTGCCCAGGGTCAAAGGGCTAATAAGTGTCTGAGGAAGGATTTGAATCAGAATGATGAGTCTTCCTGCTTCCCAGCCCAGTACTCTATCCGCTGTGCCACCTAATTAACCATTAATTTTTGTTGTTAATGAGTCATTTCAGCTGCGTGTGACACTCTGTGACCACATTTGGGGCTTTCTTGACAGAAATATTGACGTAGTTTGCTATTTCCTTCTCTCTAGCTCATTTTACAGATGAGTAAACTGAGACAAATAGGATTAAGTGTCTTGCCCAGAGTCACACAGCTAGTAAGTGCCTGAGGCTGGATTTGAATTCAGGTCTTCCTTACTCCAGGCTCTGTGCTCTGTTTACTGTGCCCCCCCCCAGCTGCCTCCAGGGTAGAACTACTACTTTTTACTCCTGGAAACATAGCCTAAGATATGAATAGTTTCTTAGTTACCAGGCCAAGAAAGGAAGTTTCAATCTACTAATCTACATTAGATAGACTGCTAAAACATCAAACTTATTAGACCTGCCAAATCACTGTTATTTTTAACATAAAAACTATCCATTTTCCAAAATTATTTGGCCCAATACAATACAGTGCTGTTAGACGATACAGTAGATAATAGTGTTAGGTTGGACTCAGGAAGACCTGAGATCAATTCTGCCTTCAGATTCTTACTATCAGTGTGATTAACCTCAATTTACCTGAGTTTCCTCAACAACAAAGTGGATATAATAATCACCTCTACCTTACAGGGTTATTTTCAGGATTAAATGAGATAATAATTGAAAAGTACAAAGGACAGTGTTTGTTCTCTTCTATTTCCACTGAAAAAAAAATCCTTTGGCACTTTGATGTTGATACCCACTGTGTTAGATCTCTCTTCCACTTTTGTGTAATATGCAAAATTGACAGTTACAAAGTCTATCCATTTACCACAGTTATTGATAATAATGTTAAATGGGATTAAGCATAGATCTATTGTATCCTCCCCCAGGATCTCTTTTCAAGTTGATTTTGAAGCATTTAAGAATACTCTGAGCCTGGACATTAAACAGGTTGCAAATCCATCTATTTGCAATCCATAGCTTGCCAAATTTTTCCGCAAGAATCAACATGAGATAATTTATCATATACTTTACTAAAATATAAGTAAAGTTATACTTGGTATTCTGGTTTAGTAACCTTGTTAAAAAAAGAAAGATAGAAGGAAAGACAATAAGAAACAAAGAAAGAAAATGAGGTTAGACTCTACTACAGTGGTTCTCAACCTGTGGATCACAACCCCTTTGGGGGTCACAGGGGCTGCCTAAGACCATTGGAAAACACATATTTCTGATGGTCTTAGGAACTGAAACA
>CM053580.1:195019276-195057769 GCA_028627135.1 Pseudochirops cupreus | reverse complement strand
TGGAAAACAAGCCTGGCGCCACAGGCTCCACGTGACCACATTCAGCCTATTAGGGAACAGAGTATACTTTCAAATATCCAAAGGTCCTCAGAGTCACGTAGCCACTTTAGCAAAAGGCCCAGGGGCAGGGAAGATCTTCAGATTCCCATAACACCATATAAGAAAAGTCCTTAAAGTACTGAAATATATTAGAAGTATCACTGTGTAAATCACATGAGGAGCCAGCAGAGGTTTACTGAAGTTAGTGAGTCATGTAAAAAATCTCCTGATTTCACATTTTCATAATGCTGCTAAGTTAGTAGGAAAATTCCATAGAAAAAGAATATGTTGATTTAACTGAATATTTACCCAAATTTCTTCATGGCATCCTCGTGGATGAGAAATAAACATAGACTGAATTATAATATTGCTATGCAGTATTCTGGCTGATTGATCTACCGAAGGATGTTGACAATCTGCTCCATGTCATTCTAGAGAGAAACCTTCATTGGAGTGCTTTTAAGTACTCTCTGACCTTCACCAAGCCCTGATCAAATTTTCATTTCATGACTTCAATGAATGTAAAGAAGGCATGATTATCAATTTTCCAGATGACACAAAGGTGGAAGAATAGCTAATATAATGGATTATAGAAAAATGATTTTAAAAAGATAAATTAAAATTTCTTGGCAAAAATGGATAATACTACATTCAGGTTTAAACATCAATTCCCTAGGTACCAGATGGTTGAGATTTGACTTGGCAGCAGGTACTCTCAAACAAATCCGGATGTTTTGGGTGAACCTGCAATCAATATGTATCAATGTACTATCCTGCTCTTAACAGTAAAGTAATCTTCTGCTACATAAAAAGATAAAGTAGAATGTTAAGGGAACTGGGTAGTGCATTGGCTCTAACATAGTTAGAACACATCTGGAGTAGTGTTAAATTCTGGGCATAACAGTTTAGGAGGTACACTGATAAGCCTGGAGGAAAACAACCATTAAACATCCATAACCTCAGAGAGATGGAAATCGCATCATATTTAGACTATTAAAGAAATTGATAATGTTTTGCTCAGGGAAACAGAAGGCAAATCAGGATAACCATCTTGAAATATCTGAGAGATATTTATGTAAAGGAAGGAAAAGAGTTTTTATAGTTTGTTCCAGAGGATGGAATTGGATGCTGTGGCAGATTTAGGCTCAAAATAAGAAAAAAAATGAACATGTATGTTGGGGAAAGGTTCTTAGTTGTATAATTCTGCGTCAAATCCGACTGAAGTTTGGAGAAACTCTAGCTTTTCTGTTCTTGCTTTTATATTTTTAACAGGCTGGCTTTTTATTATTATTCATATGCCCTACTCCTACCTGATACCTTCCTCCTTTGAGCCCTGACCCTTTAGAATTCTCTTCCCCCTGCCCCTCATCAAATGTGTAACCCATTCCAGCCTAGAGATTTCTAATTATCTAGTTTATTGGTGCTCCCCAGTCTGGAAACCTCAAGCGTTGGGAAACCAATCAGACTGGCCTAAACAAGACCCCTCCTCTCCCTATATAATCCCTAAAAAGCCATGACCCCAAACTTAAACAAGTTGCCCTCACCCCAGAACTTCCTACCTTGCCCTAAAATTGGATCCCAGAGTCTTAGACTATCATAGAATATTCGTTGCCTTGGCATGAAGATCATTGTGCCCAAGATGCCCTGGTAAGATCCCTGTTTGAATCCTTTCTCTGTCTCTTCCCATTCCTGCTATGAAGGTATTTGTCCTGGGCCCAGGAGAGGGGTATGAGAGGGCTATACTAATTTATCAGTCTTGACCTAAAGTGGTATATTGTGTTTCCCACCTACCCTTCCTTTCTTGTCCCTCCCTTCCATTACCTTAAGGGTCTACAATTAAGTAAAAATGTCTTCACTTTTGAGTCTTCCTTACCAAATTAAAAACCAAATAAAGGGCCTGTTGCTTTCAGCACTGATTGGCTCCTTACACTTTTCCAAACCTCCATTAGTTCCACCATTGAACCCCCTGACAAGTTGTGATTGATTCTAAATGTCAGACAATTATCAAATATGTCTAATATCATTTCCCCCAATTGTGAGTACTTTCTTACGTGTTCCTTTACATTTTCACAAAATTTGTAATTTTATCTACTTATCTATTTAATTTTATACATTAAAAATGTTCATTTTATCTTTAATAATATTCTCTACGCCAAGAATGCTAACAGATTCATCTCCTAATTCACATTTCAGAAAGTTTTAACCTTCCATTCTCCTCTTACATTTATGGTACAGCTTTTTATTTTTAGAACATTTATTGTGGCATAAGATGATGTACCAAACCTATTTTCCGCCAAAGTGCTATTAAGAATATTATGTTGGCAGCTATGTAAAAAGGCAAAGAAGATAACAGAAAAAATGGAAACAGAGAGCACAATTTGAAAGCTATTTACAAGAGTCCGAGTAAGTGCTGAGGAATTTCTGAACTGAAGGGACAGACAGAGAAGAGAAAAGGGTATTGATATAAGAAATGTTGCGAATGGAGAATTGGCAAGACCCAGTGATTTATTAGATATGATGAAGGGAAGAGCTAAGGAAGCCCCTAATCTAGGTGGCAGGAAGGCTAGTGACCTCAATGGGAGAAAAAGGGCAGAAGAGAAGGAAATAAAGGAAGGAGGGAAACTTACATGGCACCTATTCTGTATCAGACACTGTACTAAGCCCTTTCCAATTACCATCTCGTTTGATCTTTGCAATAATTCTAAGACGTTGATGCTTTTATTATCCACATTTTATAACTGAAGAAACTGAGGCAAACAGGTTAAATGATTTGCCCAGAATCACACAGTCAGTAACTGAGGCTGGAATTGAACGCAAGGCTTACTGATTGCAGGCCCAACATCTATCCACATTATGACCTCCCTGCCTAGGGCAAGTTAATAAGCCGTTTGGTGATACAGTGAAGCTCCATTACTAAAGCTATACAATCAGAACTCATGGAAGCCATAGCAAGGATTTCATTTGCTGGAAGGTCAAACAACTTGAACCCTAGGGTTTCTCCCAATTTTAAAGCAAGTAAAATCAGCAAAATGGAGGTATTGGATAAAATGAGTTCTAAATTCTCATCAAGCTCTAGATTCTATGATTTTGACCAAATTGAGTAACTGTAATATATCCTTCATAACTATGTAAAAGGGAGACATTTTAAAAAGTAGATATTTGAGGGCATCAGTATTCTATAGATAGTCATCTTGAAAGGCAGGATTAGACTGACATATATTATTGATGTGAAAACAATGTAAGTAGGGCAAACACAATAGCATTTTTTTTTCTTTAGGCTGATATGCATTAGGAGATTACACTTCAGGGGCTTACTGAAAGTGGAGGCTGAGAAGATGATGTGGTCTAGGATATGATTACACAGGTGCTTCCAAAAGGGATCCTACCTTGCAGAAAAGCATCTCGTATCAGTTCCATTTTATGATTTCCCCAAATTTGGAAATGTTGTCATGATTTCACTGTTTTTGGTCTGAAGATTAGAATCATCTTTGACATTTTTTCTCTTTTCCTACTCTGTACAAATACTAAAGGGATTTTCATTTAACTTTTTTTTTTCTACTAAGCTGCAATTTTCATGAAGGGTTAAACATTATTCTTTTAAAAAAATTTACCTACTCAATCCATTTTAAAAAATCCCTTAATTTGATTCAAAATCTTTTGTGGATTACTCCACTGTTTTCAATGGAAATCTCACACTCAAAATATAACAGCTTTCTCACTAATTGTCTAATGCCAAATCTTCTCAGTGTGTACCTCCATTCTCAGCTATCCAATCTATTCAGAATTCTGTTACCAGACTAGTTTTGCTAAAATATGGCCTTTACCCTATCACTATCTTGCTCAAGAAAAGAAAATACTAATTTTCGAATGACATAAAATTTATTTCTCCTGCCTTCCAAAGCTGCCACAAATCTAACTCCATCTTCCAGATCAAATTGTATCACACATTATTTCCCACGTTGTATTCTCTTCTTAGATATTATCAGTTCTTGAATACGCCAAATTCATTTTCATCACTGTTTTCCCACCACACAAACATCAACCCTTATAATAACTTCTACTTTTCCCTCTATTTATCTAAATCCTAAAAGGCCAAGCTCATATCTCATACCCTACCACAAAGCCTTCCTTGAATGGTTCAGCCTTCACTGACCTTTTCTTACATTCCTATAGCCCCCAAGTTTCAATTCCATCTCGGTGATGTAGTGTTTACTTTGGACAAGTCATTTTATCTCAGTGAAACTCAGTTTCTTCATTTGCTAAATGAAGGGGTAGACCAATAAGGTCCTTTATAGCTCTATATATAGTCCATGACCATTTATATGTACAATACAATGTGTACTCACTACTATCTTATCTGTGCTACGTCTCTAATTCCATTAATAACTGACAATAAAAGACAAAGAAGATTTCTAGTGCACTGAACAGATCCATTATAATGGATTTGTGTAAAGAAATGGAAAAAAAAATCACAGAGGATGTGAGAAAGTTAATGGGACACAGGGATTCCTTGAAGCAAAGAAGGACTTTTGCCACCACTACCAACAAATCTTTTTTTTTTCCCCTAGAATGCTCAACAAAGTCAAATACATATCTAGTACTTAATCCTTGCTGGTTGACTGATTTTCCACTACAACATAAAATTCTAAAAACTATAAGCACACATATATCAAATTTTACCCTAACTCTAATTAATTCTCTGGAAGACCACCTGTCTCTTTCCAAAACTAGATATTACTAAAACTTCTTAGGATATTATCGTGCTCTGTCATGACTATTCACTTCCTTCTGGTGTAGCTTAAAGACTTTTTTGACTAAACAATGAAATTGCTCTCTCTTTCTTTCTCTCTCTCTCTCTCTCTCTCTCTCTCTCCCTTAAAGTTAAATAGGTACCAATAACTGTAATCAAATTAAAAGAAAAAAGAAGAAATATGATCCTATTATGTGAAAAATTCACTAAAAAGGGAACCATATGAATTTTAAAATAATATTCAGTAGCAATACCATTTTTAAAACAACCATTAAAATCTATGAAAAATGATCCAAAAATCTTAAAATATGTAAAAAAAAAAAAGCACCACACCTTGGCTTCATTAGATTATATCCAGAACAAGGAAAACAGTCCAGTTACACTCTCAAGTATAGCAGTTAGAAATTACTGATATACTACATACATGTCTTAAGTGGCATGATTTAAAAGTGAAAAGAACAAACTAGAAAATACACAGAAAAAGACAACCAGAAAGATGAAAGTTCTGGAAATCATTCCCTTTGAGGAGAGACTGATGGATTTGGGCATATTTAGGATGGAGGGGGAAAACCCTAAAAGGTAACAAAGCAGTATTCAAATATCTCAAGGGTTATCATGGGGAAGAGCTAAGAGGTCAGACTTAAATCTGAAAATTACAAAGACACAATATCTGGCTCAACACAAAGAATAATTTTCTAAACATTAGAGATTTTTTAAAAGGAATGGGATGTCTTCAAACAGATATATAAAGCAGAGGACTGACTGAAGTCCATGTGCCTAGAGTATTTTAGAAAGACTTCCACCTTTTGCAGGAAGCTAATCTATAACCCTTAAGGTTGCCTCCCTTCCCTACTTCTATGATTTCAAGGATTACATCCCCTTTAACTTTAAGAATTACTTCACTTGGGGATGGAGTCAAGATGGCGATGTAGAAGCAGGAAAACTCTGTGGCTCTCCCCATAACCACCTCAAATACCTATAAAATATGACTCTAAACAAATTTTAGAGCTACAGAACCCACAAAGTGACAGAGAGAAACAAATCTCCAGCTGAAGGCAGCCCGCCAGGCAGAAAGGAAGGGTCCATCGCAGCCTACTGGGAACTGAGCCCAAGGTTTTAGCCCCAGGGTATCCCAGACCAGCCGTGGCTGTAGCAGTCAGGAAAGTGGATCATCAGCAGCTGTGGTGGTATCCAGAATTATCAACCCATAAATGCCAAAGACAAAGTAAAAAGTCAGTGGAAATCTCCTAGATCTGGGGTGGACAGGGTGTGGTCTGGCCTCTACCACTAGAGGGTAAGCGGTGGTCCTGCAGCCACCTCCACATGGCTGCTTCAGAGCTCCCGGCTTGCAGATCAAAGGGGGGCCACGGAACCAACCATTCAGAGGTTAAGCACTCTTGCCTTAACCTGCCTGGATCTGGATCGCAGCCTTGGGTGGTGGTCCTGAGGTGTGTGATCAGTGAGCCAAAGGTGGTGGGGGCGCTAGAGACAGCACTCTCCTAATAGCTCCAGCAGCTGTGAAAACCTCAGTGATTTGGGACAAAGCTCTCCTTTCTGGAAGCACAGTTCCACTGTGGCAAAGAGCTCAAATGTGAAGTAATTGACTGGAAACAAGAGCAAGCAAAGGAAGCAAAGGAAGTACACCCATCCTACTTTAGATTCCTTTTTTGAGGACAAAAAGGATGAAAGCATGGAACAGGAGGAAGACAACACAGTCAGAACTCCCACACCAAAAGCTTCCAAGAAAAATATAAACTAGTTACAGGCTGTGGAGGAGTTCAAGGAGGATTTTGAAAATCAAGTAAGAGAAGTGGAGGAAAAATTGGGAAGAAAAATGAGAATGATGCAAGAAAATCATGAAAAGAGAGTCAACAACCTGACTGAAGAAAATAACACCTTAAAAAATAGACTAACTCAAATGGCAAAGAGGCCCAAAAAGCCAATGAGGAGAACAATGCCTTAAAAAGCTGAATTTGACAGATGGAAAAAGAATTTCAAAAGCTCACTGAAGTGAATAATTCCTTCAGAATTAAGACTGGAGCAAAAGGAAACAAAGGACTTTATGAGAAACCAAGATACTATTAAACAGATCCAAACAAATGAAAAAAATAGAAGACAATGTGAAATACTTCATTGGAAAAACCACTGACCTGGAAAATAGATCTAGGAGAGACAGTTTAAAAATTATTGGACTACCTGAAAGCCATGATCAAAAAAAGAACCTAGAAATCATCCTCCAAGAAATTCTCAAGGAAAATTGCCCTAATGTTTTAGAACCAGAGGGCAAAATAGAACTTGAAAGAATTCACCTCTTGAAATCACCTCTTGAAAAAGATCCCCAAAAGAAAACTCCTAGGAATATCATAGTCAGGTTCCAGAGTTCCCAGACCAAGGAGAAAATATTACAAGCAGCCAAGAAGAAACAATCTGAATACTGTGGAAACACAATCAGGATAACACAGGATCTGGCACCTTCTACATTAAGGGATTAAAGGGCTTGGAATATGATATTCCAAAGATCAAAGGAGCTAGGATTAAAACCAAGAATCACCTACCCAGCAAAACTGAGTATAATGTTTCAGGGGAAAATATGGTGATTCAGTGAGGCAGAGAAATTTCAAGCATTCTTGATGAAAAAAACAGAACTGAATAGAAAATCTGACATTCAAATACAAGAAGAAAGACAAGCATGAGAAGGTAAACAGAGAAAAGAAGTCATAAGGAACTTATCAGAGTTGAACTATTTACATGCCTACATATAAAAATGATAATTGTAACTTATGAAACTTTTCTCAGTATGAGGATAGTTGAAGGGAATATAAACGCGTGTATGTGTATATACATCTATATATATATATATATATATGCGTATATATATATATGTATACATACATACATACATGTCTATATAGGATGGTATATGTGCATATGAATACATATGTGTGTGTATATGTGTACAGGTATACATAGACAGAGGACACAGGATCAACTAAATAGGAAGTGATGATATTTAAAAGGTGAAATTGAGAGGAGAGAGAGGAATATAATGAGAGGAGATGGGGAGAGACAAAATAGGGTAAATTATCTCATATAGAAGAGGCAACGGATAACTGTAACAACGGAGCAGAAGAACAGGAAGGCAAAAGGGAATAGGTAAACCTTAGTCTCATTCAATTTGGCTTAGGGAGGGAATGATATACACTCTAAATTGGGTATCTTGCCCTATAGGAGAGTAGTGGGGAAGGGGATGAGAGGGAGGATGATGGAGGAGAGTGCAGGTTGTGGGGTAGGGTAGTTAGAAGCACACACTTTCATAAAGGGATAGGGACAAAGTAGAGAATAGAACAGGTGGGGGGGGAGGATGGAGGGAAATATAGTCAATCTTTCACAATATATCCACTATGGAAATGTTTTGCGTAATTACACGTGTACAACCTAAATTGAATTATTTATCTCTTCATTACGGGTCGGAGACGAAGGAGAAAGGGAAAGAATTTGGAATTTAAAGTTTTAAAATCAAATTTATTATTATTGTTATTTACATGCAAGTGGGAAATAAGATATACAGGACCTGGGGTATGGAGAGCCATCTTACCCTACCATAAAGTCAGAGGGGGATGGGGGAGGATATAGGAGAGAGCAGACTAGGGGAGGGGTTATTCAGTGTGATCCCTATTTTGGGGTGGTGGTTGGGGAAAGACAAGGTGAAAATATGTAACTCAAAATTTTGTGGAAATGAATGATGTAAACTAAAAATAAACACAAAAGTTAATTTTTAAAAAAAGACGTATTTCACTTGATATAATAAAGTACAAGTAGATGACAATTTTTTTTAAAAGACAGCCTTTCAAGTTTTACTGTTATAGAATTTGAATTTTATTACCATAACATTTCTAAAAAAGAAATAATTGACATGTAAAATATTCCCTAAGGTTACTATCCTATTTCATTTAAAAAGGAGTATTATTATTGAATATTTATACCAAATGAGGTAAAAGAAAAAAAATCACCCAATACTTACATAAATATACTTTTTTATATAAAGTCCTTTATTCCATTTATTTGTAAGTTGTCTGTGATTAAATCTTTTTTTATAAGAATTTTAAATAATACTTTAACTGAGAATATTTTTGTTTGGAAATTCTTGGGTCACTGATGTAAACAAAAATGAAAACAATATGAGATAAAAGAGAATTGTTTAATGCTCTTATTGACTGTTTTATATAGCCTGGAAAAATATCAGAGAACCATAAAATGTTAAGTGTTAAAAGGGACTTTACTGATAATGTCATCTAACACATTCCCATTAAAGATAAGGAAGATGAGATTTAAAGAAATTCAGTGACTTTCCAAGATGATGCAGCTTTTAAAAAAGAATTATTTCATTTTAACTTTTTATTAATTACTTCTTCATATTCTTTTAAATTTTGAGTTCTAAAATCACCCTCCCTATCCTTCCTCCATCCATTGAGAATGCAAGCATTATGATATCAATTATACATGTAAAATCATGCAAAGTATATTTCCATGTTAGCTATATTTCCAAGAAAAATAAAGAAAATGAGAAATTTATTTTTTAACTTTCACTCAGAGCTCAGCAGTTCTCTTTCTGGAGGTAGATAACATTTTTTTCATCATGAGTCTTTTGGAATTGCCTTGGATCACTGTATTGATTAGAGTAGCCAACTGATCATCATCATAACATTGCTGTTACTGTTCATAGTGATCTCACTGTTCTCATTTCACTTTGCATCAGTTCATATATGTCTCATCATGTTATTTTTTTTCCTGAAACCATCCCCTCCCATCATTTCTTTTAGAACAGTAGTACACTGTTCTAAATTCCATTATAGTCATATATAGTCATATAGTTCCATTATAGTCATATATCACAATTTGTTCAGTCATTCCCTAATTGATAAGCATACCCCTTGATTTCCAATTCTTTGCCACTACAAAAAAAGTTGCTATAAATATTTTTGTTTGTATAGATCCTTTTCCTGTTCCTTGATCTCTCTGGCATACAGACTTAGTAGTGGTATTGCCAAATCAGGTCCCTGGACTTAGTTCTAAATTGTTTTCCAGAATAGATAGATCAGTTTCCTACTCCACCAACAATTCATTAGTGTACCTATTTTTACCTCATCCCCATTTCTGATAGGTGTGAACTGGTACCTGAGAACTGCTTTAATTTGCATTTCTCTAACCAATAGTGATTTAGAGCAGGGCTTCTTGAACTTTCTCACAATCAAACTCCATATAGGGTTGAGACCCACAGTTTAAGAAGTGTTGATTAACAACGTTTTTTATATGACTATTGATAGTTTTCATTTCTTCTTCTGAAAAAGGCCTGTTCATATCTTTCGACCACTTATAAATTAGAAAATGGCTCAATTTTTTATAAATTTGATTCAATTCTCTATATATTTGAGAAATGAGAAATTTATCAGAGAAATCTGCTATAAAATGTTTGCTATTACTTCATTATCTATGGTACTTTTTTGCAAAATGTACTTTTTAATCATCTCTTTTAATTAGGTCTAATTTTGCTTTTGCTTTGTCTGAGACAATGACTGCTTCCCTTGCCTTTTTAAAAAAATTCAGCTGAAGCATATTAGATTCTGCTCCAGTCCTTTATTTTAACCCTGTGTGTTTCTTTCTGTTTCTACTGTGTCTCTTGTAAACAACATATCTATGGATTCTGGTTTCTAATCCATTCTGTTATCTGCTTCTGTTTTATGGATGAGTTCGTTCCATTCCCATTTACAGCTGATGACTATTCATTGTGTATGTCCCTCCATCCCATTTTCTTATTTCTTTTTCTTTCATTTATCTTGTCTTTCCCTAAAAAGTCTATTTTGCTTCTAACCACTGTTTCCCCTAATCTGTCCTCCCTTTAATCACCATCCCATATATCTCACCCCACCCCACCCCTGCTTTCTTTTATTCCCTTCCTCTCCTATTTTCCTACTGGGGAAGTTACATTTCTATAATCGAATATGTATGTATACACATATATGCACATATGTTTATATGCAGACACCTGTATATCTACATGTGTTGCACATACACACATATACACGTATGTGTATGTTTATGTATAGGTGTGTACATGCATGTATGTATGTATTCTCCCCTCTTTGAACCAACTACAGTCAGAGTGAGATTCAAACATTGCCTGCTATCCCCTTAATTTTTCCCTCTACTCTAAAAGTTCTTCCTTGCATGCCTCTCTTATGTGAAAAAAATTTCCCCATTGTACCCCTCCCTTCTCCCTGGGCATCCTTTTTTCTTACCCCTTCATGAATTTCTTTTTTGAAATCATTCCAAAATAACTGACTCACCTCCATGACCTCTGTGTATATGTAAACTCTTCTTAACTGCCCTAATAATGATAAAATACTTAAGGGTTACATGTATCATATTCCCACATAGGAATGTAAAGAGTTTAAATTTACTGAGACCTTTGTGATTACCCCTTCATGTTTACCTTATTTTTCTTCTGTGTTTGAATTTCAAATTTTCCATTCAGCTCCTTTGATCAGGAATGCTTTAAAGTCCTCTATTTCATTAAATATTCATTTTCCCCTCTGGAAAGATTATACTCAGTTTTTCTGGATAGGTGATTCTTGGTTGTAATCATATCTCTTCTGCCTTCCAGTATATCTTATTCCAAGCCCTCTACTCCTTTAATGTGGAAGCTGGTAAATTTTGTGTGATCCACAATATTTAAACTATTTCTTTCTGACCACTTGAAGTATTTTCTCTTTCAACTGGGAGCTCTGAAATTTGGCTATAATATTTCTGGGAGTTTTCATTTTAGGAAATCTTTCAGGTATTGACTGGAGAATGCTGTCAGTTTTCTGTTTTGCCCTCTGGTTTGAGGATATTTGGGCAATTTTTCTTAATAATTTTTTGAAATATGATGTTTAGGCTCTTTTTGATCATGGTTTTCAGGTAGTCCAGTAATTCTTAAATTGTCTCTCACTGATCTACTTTCCAAGTCAGATATTTTTCTCATGAGATATTACACAATTTCATCTATTTTTCTTCATTCTTTTGACTTTGATTTATTATTTCTTTATGTCTCATGGAGCGATTAGCTCCAAAGTGCCCTATTCTAATTTTTAAGGAATTCTTTTTTTCGGTGAGATTTTGTATCTCTTTTACTGTTAGGCCAATTTAGCTTTTCTAAGGAATTATTTCTTCAGTATTTTTGTGTCTTTTTTTAAACCAAGCTATTAATTCTCTTTTCATAATTTTCTTGCACTACTCATTTATTTTCCCAATTTTTCTTCTACCATTCTTATCTCTTTCTTTAACTTTTCTGGAAGTTCTTGTTGAGCTTCGGTCCAATTAATACCTTTCTTAGAGGCCTTGTTTGTCTTCTTTTGAGTTTATGTCTTGATCTTCCCTTCCATAAAATATCTTTTAATGGCAAAATTCTCTTCTTGTTGTTGTTTGCTCATTTTATCCCTATTTCTTCACTTTTAATTTTATGTTAAAGTTTGGCTCTGTTCACTTGGTGGAGGAGAGGCACTATCCCAAGCTTCAGGTTTTTTCATGCTTCTGTTTGCAGAGGTAATTCTGGGGCCTGCTTTTCCAAGTTTTGAAAATAGTGTGATCCTGGAAGAGGTATGCCTACCATTCTCACAGTCTGCATTTTGGTCTTTATCCAAGAAGGGTCTCTGATCCCCTTTCTTTGTCTTGGAACTGTGTCCTTTTGTGACCACCGCCCAGCACTCTTCTCTGTCCTGTAACCCATAATTGCATGTGGGCAATCAGTGTCAGTTATATCCTGTGCCAGTAAAGGGTCCCCTATAATCTCTTCCCGACTTCCTTTACTGCATCTGAGCAGGAAGCTCCTGAACCTGCTGCTGCTGTTGTATCAGCTATTGCTGCCACCACATGTGTAGGCTCCAGACAGGTTTCCATCCCAATGTCACAAACTTCTCTTGTCAACCTCCTAAGTTTTCCCAGAAAAATATCTCACCCTGATCTTTATTTTTTTTTGACTATGCTACTAAAAAATTTGACTAGAGGAGTTATTTTAAAATCATTTGGACGGGAGAATTAAGAACTGGGTTGTCTTTAATCAAACTGTCTTGGCTCTGGCCTCAAAATCATGGATTTTTTTCTACTGATACTTTTTATTTTTCAATTGATACTTTTTATTCTTCATTCCCAAAGCAAAAAGACATCCTTTACAACAAAGTTATACAGTTCATTAATGGTGATGTTGATACTATAACTTAAATCTTCAAATATACAATAAATCAAATTTTAAAAAAATTATGATTAAGTAAACATCATAAATCAAAAATAGGATATTAGCAGAATACCTAGACAATCATTTTACAAAGAGAAAGCTATTAGCAATGCACCTAGTAAACGCTAATTGTGACATTTTCATCCTGATTCTTCCACGGTTTTATCCCTTTTTACAGATTCACATAGTCACAGAATTTCAAACTTAGAAGGGACCTCAGAAGCCATCTAACTCCTATAAATCTGCATTAAATACCCCCTGAAATTCCATTCTATTGGATACTAACAAGTGGACAATAAGCCTTTCATGAAACATATCCAGTAAGAAAGAACCTGCTACTTCCTGAGTTAGCCCTTTCCCCTTTGGGACAGCTCTGATAGTTAGCAAGTTCTTCATTATATTTTCCTTATATTAAGCCAAAATTGCTTCTTTGCAACTTGTACCCATTGCTACAAATTCTGCCCTCTGTGCTATCCAGCACAAATCTAACCCCTCTTTCACATTAAAAATGTCCTTCAAATATTTAGAGATGGCTATAATGTTTTCTCCAAGCTTTCTTTCTCTTCAGACAAAATTAAAAACCCCTGGTTTGTTTGTTTGTTTTTCCCAATAGTGAGTTTTTTGCCATCTCTGAAGGCCTTGTGGCAGATAGCTGAGCCAGACCTTCAGGGATGGGGGCTCTTTCCCTTGGGCTTTTCCATGTGGCTAATGGTTGATTGAGGTTTTCAGGGGTGGGGGCTCTTCCATGTGTCAGATAGCTGATCAGGGCTTTCAGGGTAGGGGCTCACTTCTCCAGGGGCCTGTAGTTGAGAAGCTTCTCTATCATGTCTATGTGGGCCAGCAGCAACTAGTGGCAGCGGTAGCACTTCAGGCCTGGTGCATCCAGGGAGTACCCTATGGTGTACTCCACCTGCAGCAGCCCCAGGTAGGCCTCCCACTTGTTGTCTATGACCTTGCTGCATGTGAAGCACCTCACCAGGATGATCATGGCAAGG
Organism: Pseudochirops cupreus; assembly: GCA_028627135.1. Classification (NCBI taxonomy): domain Eukaryota; kingdom Metazoa; phylum Chordata; class Mammalia; order Diprotodontia; family Pseudocheiridae; genus Pseudochirops; species Pseudochirops cupreus. The sequence continues at coordinate 195,043,716 of CM053580.1, read as the reverse complement.
GTGAAGGGGAGGCAGCACTGGCAGCAGGCACATGGTCAGATATCCCTGCACATGCTCAGACATTGCTCCTCTTCTCAAACCACTGGTTTTTCACATAATCTTCCTACAGCATAAGGTTGAGTCTCTCTATCAGTCTGATCGTTCTCCTCAGGATCCTATCTACTTGTCAAAATCGTTCCTAAAATTAAGTTATCAAAACACAATATTCAGGATGTGGTCTGCACAGGACAAGAGCAGCGGGACTACAAACTCTTTATTGCTTAAAGCTATGACTGTCACTGAAATCCAAGTCTGCATTAGCTATTGTGTCCACCCTATTGTTCTGTTAAATAACATTACATCTGTGACCCATCCTCAAATCCCACATCTTTAGACAAACTGCTATCTAATCTTGCCTACTCTTTCTTATCCTTGAGAAATACATGTTTTAAAGTCAAGATAAGATTCTACATTTATCACTATGAAATGTCACCCTTTTAGTTACAGCCCTAGCTTTAGTTGCTCTAGCTTTGTATATCTGGAGTTGAAAAGTATTTAAGATGATTAATTGGATTAGGAAAGACAAATACAGTTTGGGGAGAGTCTCCTGCCTCCCTCCCCAAACTCATGAAATAACAGGGTGCATTATTGACAAAGCAGTGTTAACAATGAAGGAGGTCAAGGGGCACAAGGAAGATATCAGGGCAACCTCTGGAAGTCGGGTGAGAGCTTCCATCCCAGAGGCCTGAGGGAAGGTGACAATTGATCCATATATCAGGATGCATTTATTAACTGTATACTATTGATATCTACGTGAAATTTTAGACTATATGCTATTAATAAACTACCGTATGCTAGGAGCTGGGGACAGAAAGACAAAGGTAAAATAATACATGATATACAAGAATTTACATTGTCTCTGTGAGAGACAACGTGTATAAAAATAGGTATGTACAAAATAGAAAAAAGACGATCTCTGTGTCTAGGAACTAGCTGATGGGAGGACCTAGAAAGGCTTCATGAATGTAAAAGGTAGCCCTTGAACTAAGCCTTGAAAAAAACTCGGTTTTTGAAGAGTAGATCATGTGCATCAAGTACATTGTAAGCGTAGGAGAAAGTTGGCGAATAGGGCAAGAGATGGGAGACAGAATATTGTGTATGAACAATGGCAAGAAAGATACTTCGGTTATATTAAAGAGTATAAGAAACAGAATTATAATGAGTAATCAGAATGGAAAGACAGATTGGAGCCAAGCTATAAAAGACTTTAAATCCAAGGGAACAATAATGCAGAAATTACCCTCAGCAGGAAGAACAGAAAAATGAATAATGGAAATTATTCCAAGAGAAAGATTACCTATATCTGCAATGGATATCAAGGCATTGATATTGAACTATCACACCATGCCTGGGAGAAACTAAGAACCTAAGATTTACACTCCCTGATACCATGCATCCTCACCTTTACTCCTGTCATTTCCTGCACTGCCATGCACCCATCCACCCTTGCCCCCCACCTCTTCCTCTATGAAACATAATAAAGTCACCACTACTTTTCTACCATTGCATTTGGAAAGCATATGGTTTTGGATGGCTCTATTGTTTCACTGGCCTTCTTTGTGACTTCCCAAACCATAACTCTTTTCCCTGGACACCACTCCTCTCTTCATATTGACTCCCCCATTAGAATGTAAGCTCCTTGGCACAAAAACTGTCTTGATTCGTATTTTTATCTCCAGCACTTAGGAAGTGTTTAGCACAAAATAGTTAAATGTGTAATGAATGTTTTTCATTCACTCCTTATTGAGAAAAAGGCAGAAAGCAAAAAATCACAGAGGGGAACCGATTTCATTATCTTGCTTAACTCTGTGGGTGACTCTTTACATTTGACTCTGCTGAAGAAAAAAAGAATAGGATATCAAATCTTTATATACTAAAGATTTGGAGCCCTGTATTTGGAATAGATTTGGCCTTCTTCAAGAACTGCCTCTGTAATGCTGGCTAAATTAGGTTGCTGACTTCCGGCTATGGATGGAGAGTGCATAGATTAAATCAAAGGAAATGAAAGATAGTAAAGTATTGTGCATATAAATGATACAGATTTTGGGGCAAGTCTCAGATGCAACCTCAGATGCTGCCCATAACACTCAGTGCACACAGGCAAAGATGGACTTAAATAATTTTCTTCAGAGACTTATCAGAAAATCACTGCCAATTGTAGTCAGTTTTGGATCATGTGGAGAAAGAATTATAAGGATGATGACTAGCATTTATATAGCACTTTGAGGCTTGTAAAGAGCTTTACCAATATTAGTTTAATTTATTCTCACTATAATCTTGGGAAATAAAGGTTAATATTATCACCATTTTAAAGATGAGGAAACTGAATTTGGGAGAGGTCAAGTAACTTGCCCCTAGTTACACAGCTAATAAGTTTCTGAGGATAGATTTGGGGAGCCAAATCTCCATCTCTCCAACTCCAACACTATCCACTGAGCCAGGCAGCCTCCTCCTATCTCTAATGTTAAATGTAGATAATGCTGAAAAAGAGGAAAATAACAATACCTTTACAGAAAAGACATGTCAAGACTCTAAATTCAAGAGATGGGAAGGAGACTGAAGACAACAATAATCCTCCAAATGTAGCTAAGGTGGAAGAAAACGTTTGAAACCTGAGAAACTACCAAGTACATCTGAAAATGTTAAAGAGAATGAACTTTAAAAAACAAGCTCATTAGTATAACTTTCTAAAACAAACAAAAACCAACTTTTATTAGAATCTTAAAAGAAGAGACAGAGAACAAGAAAATGTGCAAGAAGAGCTATTTAAAATTTGAATAAATCAATGGCCAATAAACATTCCTCCTACTATGTGCCAGGCACTGAGACAAGCACTGAAGAAACAAAAAGAAAAGACAGTCTACACTCACAAGGAGTTCACAATCTAATGGTGGAAGAAACACACAAAAGCAAGGTAAATGGGACGTGGGGAAGGGGTATGGTACTCAAGCATTGGAACATGGTGGAGAACTCAGGCAAGCGCAAAATAAGGGCGGACAGGTGAGAAAGAAGATGTCTGCTCCTGTCTTGCATTCTGAAATGGAGAAGTTTATAGCTCCATGATTCAACTGGAGGAGTAGTGGATGCAGCTGAGGAGTGAAGAACAAGGATAACTGGATCATTTAAGATGAAGAGATTTCTCAATGATGCATTAATCAGGGAGAGAATAGGGGGGAGGAATGGAGAAATCAAAGAAGTTTAAAATAAGTGTAGCTAGGTTGGAAATGAGGAAAAAGCAGTGTTCCATTACAGATTCCTGAACTAGGCCAACTCTATATTTAAGACTATAGTTGAAATAGTACATTAAAGCGCATGTAATGGTAAGGGAATCTGAAGATCTTCCCTGCCCCTTAATAAGCATAAGGGAATTTGAGGACCTTCCCTGATTTGAAAATATACTCTGCCCCCTAATAGGCTGAATGTAGTTACATGGAGCCTATGGTGGAAGGAGTTTGCTGAAGGCTAGAGCAGAGCCCACAGGAGAAGCTTGCTCAGGGGAGACATGTTTTTCATGAAGGCCCACACCTTGTTACTTTGTAATTAGACAGTGGGTCACAAATGTAGTGATGTTCTTTGATCCTGGAGAAGGTTATCTATACCTCTGAGGTGAGGTTTTGCTTTGGGGCTCACTTTGGGAAGAGCTGTATGATTTGGCCAGATGAGACTCTGGGTAACTGTTGAGCCTCTGGCTTTGAAAACCCAGATACTGGTGCTTCTCTCTCTGGTAACTACCTGTATGTATGTAATGGTCAGACAGCTAGAAGCCCTGTCTGTTGGTATTGCTGAATTGTGTTATTTTCTCTGTCTGTATTTTTTGTCTGCTTCTAACTTCTGTTTGTATTCTCTGAAGTTCAGGGTGCTGACTTTTCCCCCTGAATTAGGTAAATGATATATGTTTGATTAAAGTAAGATTGTTAATCCTTTTTGAGCTGCTTTCCTTTGGAAAAGTAGATCAAAGAACCTGTGCTAGCAGCCATCCTGGGTATGCCAGGGTGCCTGCTGCTACAGCCATTCATATTAATTAATCATTCTTTCTGATCCAGAATTCCAAAATTCTGACTTCCTTATGTAATATGAATGTAATCCTACACACAAGTTCATCCTATAACCCAGTCAGTGTTTGCTTACAGAAAATCAGGTACTACTGATTAACAGGCTGTGATGAGATCAAGGTAGAATTGGTATATTTAAGGAAAATGACTTACAAATGTTAGTTTATAAAAAGACATTATGAAAAGAAAGAAATTAAACTTTACTAATATTGACTCATGAACCTTTACTCTGTTTACATGCTATATAATACATTAGATCTGTATCTAACAAAGATGCAAGGTATCTTGATATAATGATGGGAATTCAACAATTGAAGGGAATGATGGTATCAATATCATCCATTTGTTCACTTTAGACACAAAGTGACTAATTGTTATATCACATAATGTTAAACTAAGTTTTTCAAAAATGAGAAAACTAAGTAAATTGTATTGTTCCTATCTAAAATATCATTTTTGATTTGCTGAAATGGAAGTGTTGAACCATTAAGTGAAATAAAAATGTATCAAAATGTTTATTTCATAACCGTCTCATCTTTCACAAAAAATTTGTGTTGGGTTTATAATGCACATAACCTATTAGTACAATAATACATTTACACAATTTAGATATAAATGAATATATTGAGAATTCATGCTAAACCCTGGTTTTTCCTATGGGATGCCTAATTAAAAAGTTTGGTGAATATCTCTGTATTCTATCAACACTTTTTTTGGATACTGATACTACCATGTATCCTTCTCAACTTTCCATGATCTATAAATTTGGTAAGGATGTTGTACATGCTTTTATGAAAGTGATCAATTCCCTCTCCTGTCCTCAAGGATCAACCCATGCTGTCAATAAGAGAAAAAGTAACTCCATTCTAAAGATTTTGTTAAATGGCTTATAAGTCCTTGGTACTCAAAATTTAAATAGATCTTATGGACCTTTGCAGAAGTGCATCTGCAAATTTCAAAGATAGCTGAGATCTCCTCTATGAAGCCTTCTTTAACTACACTAATTTACCATTTTTCCTCTGATCTGCTATAGCACCTATTTCTCACATTTGCCTTATTTTGTCATTAATAATTAAAGAATACCTAGTTTACTTCAAGATTCAAATCAGGTACCACTTCTGACAAAAAGCTTTTCTCTGCTAACCTCATTGTTTAGTGCTCTCTTCCTTCCCAAATTATTACAAAGATCCTTATCCAATTATATGTTTTATGTCCACAGTAGGTCATAGATCGAGGGCAGGGATTGTTTTGTAACCAGTCTTAGTATACTCAGCCACTAGAACAGTGTTCTATACTCCATTTAATATATCCTTAATAAATGCTTATTGGATTGGCGTGGGTTCACGTGTTATGAAAAGATAGTATGGCATTTTTGTGTATTCTTTGGCACTTTGCACAGGATTGAACACAGCTTAGGTACTTAATAAACATTTCTTAATCTATTAAACATTTGATATTTGCCTTAACTTTCCAACTGAATTATATGTTCCTTGACAAAAGTAATTTAAATATCTTTGACTTTTCAAAGCTTCTAGTACAAATTATGCACTCAATAAATACTGCTTGTTTAACAAATGTTTGTTGAATTGAAGTGATTTATTTAATTGAATAAAATAAGAGACTAAGAGAGACAAAGATACACAGATTCCACATTTCAAGTGGAAAATCAATTGTGGGGGAAAAGTCAGTAAACAAGTTCTTACCACAGGCCAGGGACTATGCTAAACCCTGAGGAAAAAAGAGGAAAAAAGACATTTCATGCTTTCAAGGAGCTCATAGACTAATTGTGGAGATAACAAGCAAAGTAATAGATCCAAACTAGCGACAGGATAGAAGGGAAAAACAGAGGGAAAGAATTACAAATGAGAGAGGATAGGAAAGATTTCCTAAAGGAGATGGAATTTTGGTTGGAATTCAAAGGAAGTCGTGAAGCAGAGGTGAGGAGCGAGAGCATTCCAGGCATGAGGGATAGCCAGAGAGCATGGCTGGAGGTAAGAGATAAGAGTATCTTGCTTGTGGAACAAGAAAAGTATACGGTCAGGAATATAGCTTAAAAAGACTGGAAAGGTAGGGGAGGTAGAACTAGATTATGAAGGGTTTTGAATGCCTGACAGATGATTTTGTATTTGATCCTGGAGATAATAGTAAGCAGATGGAGCTATTAAGTAGGGGGCAGGGGAGTAACATGGTTGGATCTGCACTTTAGGAAAATCACTATGGTCAGTGAACGGGAAATGAATTAGAGCAGAAAGACTTGAGGCAGGCATATCCACCAATAAGCTATTGCAATAGTCCAAGGTCAAGATAATGAGGATCTACACCAGGGTGGTGACAAGTATTAGAGGAGAGAACAACGGAGCATGTTGTAGAGACATCACAAAGATGAAACAGAAGTAGATCTGAACAGAAACAGATAAGCTCAGCACCAGAATTGCCAGAAAAATTACAAGTGATCAATAAATCTGATGACGAGCTGATGAAGTGGACAGGCAAAAAGACCTGAATTCAAAATCTGCCTCAGACATTTATCAGTTATGTGACCACAGGTAAGTTATTTAACCCAAGGCTGCTTCAGTTTCCTCATCTGTAAAATGGGACATCTACCTCCAAGGTTGTTATAAAGATGAAATGAGCAAAAATTAAATTAAATTAATTTTAAAATAGAATAAAATTTTAAATTATTTCAATAAATTAAATTTAAACTAACCAGATTAATTTTTTAAATCAAATTAAATTACTTAAGTGCTTTGGAAACCGTAAAGTACTGTATACAAGCTAGCCACTATTATTATTATCACCATCATGATTAGAAAGGCAGAAAACAAATGAACATGGAGAGGAAGGGAGAAATGAGTTGGGGATTAAGAAAAAGAATGTTCATTTAACATAATAGCCATTCTTACCACAGATGCTCCATTCCTTAGAAATAGCGGTCACAGAACTGTTTGGTCTACATGGAGCAAAGTTACATGGGGGCAGATTTTTAAGTAATGATGCCAGCCATTCTCAAAGCAGACATGGATGATATTTTTCAAATAAAATAGTGTAATATGACTTTCAAAGAGAAAATTAAATAAGTATTTATTAAGTACATGACAGACACAATGTTAGGTTCTAGAACACAAAAGACAGAAATGAAATGGCCCCTGACCTTCTACTAGACATTTCTCCTCCTTTGGAAAATAGTGACAGACATAAGGATTTTTTTTTCCCCCAGAAAACTGATTTTTTTTTTCATATGAAAGAGGCAGCAAGCAAATCATGTATTGTCTTTGGGTTTTTTGTTGTTGTTTTTGCATTTTTTCCCAGCAATTAGGAAATGTCAAACAAAATACATTTCCCCTTTATTGTCAAGCTAACCATTTACATCATATGATTCGTACTAAACAAGATATACTTGCTTCTTCACAGGCAAAGTCAAATGTGGGAGTGGGGAAAGAGTAGGCTACATTTTTATGTTTTATTACTTTATAACTAAGTGCTTACTATATTTGTTTCCATCAACATTCTCTTTGCCTTTTCCTGCTGCTATTTTTAAGAAATCAAGGTTAAAGGATGTCCAAGACCTTTAGCATGGCCACTAGTCTGCCACTTTCAAAGCCCTGTACTTTATAATAAAAAATATATCCACTGTTTTCTAAGTCCCCAGGAAACAAGCTTGAAGCTCACTGCCTGATGAAGAGGACATCCATTTTCATTCTTACTTGCTCTACTTGCTTCATAATTCACACTTCTTTGTTCCCCAACTAAATGCATTAGCACTTTATTATTTATTTTTCATTGAAACATAAAAGTGAAAAAAAAAAGGAAAAAAAAAAGAAACACACAAGTGAATGAAAAAAAAAATGAATCCCGACACAGTGTGGGGATAGGATAGCTGAAAGAGCTAAGCAATAGACTGGGAAGTCAGGAATCCAAACTTTATTTTGCCATTAAGTCACTGCCTATACTCACTCCTCTCGTTTCAATTTTACCACCATCCACAATAGCCACCCCTTCTATTTATTTAGTACTTTAGAATGTATAAAGCACTTTCGTACTCTTTACATCTTGTTTCTCACTACTATTCTGTGAATTGGACAGAGTTCACTAATAATACCCATTTTACAGATGAGGAAACTTGAAGATGGAGAAGATAAGTGACTTACTGGGGCATATAGCAGATGTCTAATAAACGGAGGAAGGTCACTTTTTTTGGAGTCGTAAAAAAACTCAGAAATCCTGATCCTATGACTTACTGTCTATGTGAACTAGTTGAATTAGATAATCACAAAAGTTTCCCATAGATCTAAATCTATAATGTGCTAGAGTAGCTCATCTTAACCAATCCAATAATTTTAGAGAGAAAGAAACTAAAGCTAAGAAACATAAAACAATCTTTCTCAAGTCATACTTGGAGTAAGTAGTAGAACGAGTATCCAAACCCAGACACTAAAATGAAGACCTAAGTTCAAATCTAGCCTCAGACACTTACAGGTTGCATGACGCTGGTGAAGTCACTTATACTAACTTGTCTCAGTTTTTCTCACCTATAAAATTAGCTGGAAAAGAAAACAGCAAACTACTCCAGTATCTTTGCCAAGAAAACCCCAAATGGGGTAAAGAAGAATTGGATATGACTGAAAAACACTAAACAACAAATGCTGCAAAGCATGTTATGCTTGCTTGGTTATGGTTTAGACTGTATATCCTCTGAGGTCCTTTCTAGCATTGAGCAAATGTGTTTTGGAGTATTCCTCTAAAAATACTGAATTTCTATGGCACAATATTCTCTACTGGCATTTTGAACAAATAATTTACCATTTCCTTCTTTCTCCACTACTTCAGAAATGAAAGCATTGATAATTATTATAAAGAACTACATGCCTACTTAGCCAATTCGGATTAAGAAAATCTCCAAATACATGAATATCTTTTAGTTAACTTTTAATATTTAACAATTTTTCACATACCTCTTTATTCATGAACAATCACTAGACAATATCAAATTTCTAAGTGAAATTAAAAACAAAAATCCAGTCAATCACCTGTAAACCTTCAAATATTTGCATGTTTACTCTTGGTGACTTAGACTGTCTGCATAGCTGATGGAACCTTTTACTTTTCTCTTGGATGTTTGCTGCTATATGTCAAATATGAATAAGTCATGTCACAAAATTACATAGCTAGAAGGAACTTTGCAGGTCATCTAATCTAATCCCTTCAATTTACAGATGAGGAAATTGAAGCCCAGGGAAGAGATCTGCCCATCATCACACAACTAGACAGAGCCAGAGTCTACACTTGCTCTAGTATGTGTTGCTGAGCTCCAGGGACCACATCACTGACTGCCAACTGAAAATTTCCCACTGAATATCTTAAAGACATTAATAATTCCCTCAAAATAATTCATTATCCTTACTCCCAAACCAAACCATTTCCTTTCAAATCTTTTAATTACCATGATTTACAACCTCCATGTCACACTCCTTATCTTCACTCATCCCATATATCCAACAGGTGGTCAAGTCTTCTCAATTATACACAGCATCTTTTTCATGCATCCCTTTCATTTACATAACCAATACCAGATTTCAGTCCCTCAGTCGTTTTTCTTCTGGATAACTACAACAAAATGCAAGACATTTGAGCGCAGGGACTCTCAAAACCAGTGGTTCTCAACCTGTGGGTCACGGCCCTTTTGGGGGTCAGATGACCCTTTCACAGAGGTCACAGGGGTCACCTAAGACCATTGTAAAACACATTTCCAACGGTCTTAGGAATTGAGACACGGCTCCTCTATCTGTCTCCAGGCAGGTCTGCCCACATGCAGATACGTCCACATACGAGTATTAAAGGGTTGAAGCATTAGGAAGATTGAGAACCACTGCTCAAAACTATTCATTATCTATCTATTTCTCCATTCATTATTAATTTATTTTTATGCCTAGAACCTAAATTCAATGCCTGTCTCACAACAGGAATGAATAAGTGCTTCTTGATTGCCAGACTGAATGTTATCCTATTTTGTGTTCCTTATTTCTTCTTTCCAATCCAATCAATCTGTAAGTCATTGGGATTAATAAGTGCAAACTCTACATTACACTAAGCCCTAGGGATTAAATTTTTTTAAAAAGTAAACACACAGTTCCTGTCCTGAAAGAATTCACATTCTAATAAAGAAGACCACCTTCACTTAACCAGATACACATAAAATATATAAAATATAAATAGGAGATGACCTCAACAGGAAGGCACTAGCAGAAGGACAAACCAGGAAAAGCTTTCTGCAGAAGGTAGTATTTGAACTAGGCCTGAAGGGAAGCCTGGGAAGTCAGGAGACAAAGGTATGGAAAGCATTCCAGGCACTGCTGGCAAAATGATTTTCCCAAAGCTCACCAATTCTGAGGCTGTTACTGCCCTGATCAAAACAATCCAATAGGTCCCTACAGCCTCTGAGACAAGTGCAAACTGTCTCTGTCTCTGTCTCTGTCTCTCTCTCTCTCTCTCTCTCTCTCTCTCTCTCTCTCTCTCTCTCTCTCTGTGTCTGGCATTAAAAGGCCTTCCAATCTGACTTTAGCCTCTTTTTCATGGAATCATAAATAAAAGAATCTTAGAGGCCATCAAGTCCAACTCTCTTATTTTATAGACAGGAAAAGTGAGGAACAGAGAGGTTAGGTAACTTAATAATAGTAATAATAATAATAGCAACATTTATATTTCTATGTACCAGACACTGTGCTAAGCACTTTATAATTATCTCATTTGATCTTCACAATCCTGGGAAGGAGAGGCTATTATTATCCCCGTTTTACAGAGAGGAAACAGGCAAACAGAGGTTCAGGCTCACTCAGCTAGTGCCTGGGGAAGAACCCAGACCCTCCTGATTCCTAGTCCAATGCTCTATCCACTAAACATGCCTCTAGTGTCCAGATTTATCACATGATTTCCCTTCATATATTCTAAAGGTTATTCCAAAGTGGCCTAATTTGCTCTTCTTCACATGTGATGCTCCTCTCCACCTTCCTTTGTCTATGTTTGGGCTTTCCTCATGCCTGGAATTCAGTCACTCCCTCTTTATTTTTATCTGTTAGAATCCCTAACTTACTTTATTTTTTATTTATTTTTTTTGGAGGGCAATTGGGGTTAAGTGACTTGCCCAAAATCACATGGCTAGTAAGCGTGTCAAGTGTCTGAGGCTGGATTTGAACTCAGGTCCTCCTGACTCGTAGGCAGGCGCTCTATTCACTGCGCCACCTAGCCGCCCCTCCCTAACTTACTTTAAAGGTTAACTCAAGCATCTCCTCCTACATGAAGCCTTTCCTGATAGTCCTCCTTGTAGTGCCTTTCCCCTGCCTACCAAAATTACCATTTAATTACTTTGAATATATACCTTGTATTTATTAACGAATGTATTTTCCATATCTCCCCAGAGAACATAAACTCCTAGAAGGCTGGAACTGCTGTTTTTGGTTTTTTTTTAATTCATATTTTTAGCAGCTAGTACAGTACCTAGAACTTGGTACTAAATGGTACTAAATGATTGGTTGAGACATAATATTGATCTCAACAATCTCATGTCATCACTTCCCTGATGCCATGGTCCTATTTGAAAATGAAGGACAAACACAGCAACTTTTCCAACAAGGTCTTTAATCACTTTGCTTTCATGGCTTTAGTCTTACAAAGTCCCAATGCACATGACTCTTGCAGACTGGAGGTACTGTTGTTTTAAGGTACTCTCAGAAATAAGTACTAAAGATTACTTGATATTTGATTTCTGTAAGTCACAATAGCTAGAAATCCCTTTCACAGAAACATCATCAAAAAGAGAAAGGTTAAGGATTAAGCAGAGGAGATTAATAGTCTATGTCCCATTCAGTCTAAAACTCCTACTTTGTTAAAGCCATATTCAGAATGGTGCTGTCATAAATAGACTGTCTTTAATATCTCTTAAGCTGAGTTGGCTCAGAACTGACTTACAAACGTGTTACTGGATGGAAAATTGGACAACGCAGGAAAAGTATCACACGTGTGTATGGCACAGCTATGCTATTAGTTTAAGATGTGAATTATTTTAATGTTAATGTCTTTATTTGCATTCTATTAGTTGCACTGGAACATGAATTCTAAATGAGACAGTATACAGAATTATAGGTTTTTCAGATATAAACTCTCAAAGTCGTATATTAAACTATCCTCTGCACTATAATTTCATGTTGAAAATATACCACAGGAAGAATCAGTTGCATACACACAGGCATCCATAGAGTATGGCCATTGTGTCTGTGTGTACTGCATTCTCCTCATTTCTTTCCCTTCCCCTGAGGGAAATCTCAGTTCTCACTGTCATAACCTTACAACAAAACTACTAGGCATCATAACAATGACTGATACTTTGCAGTGCCTCCAGACTCTAAGGTTCAACAAATCCTGCAGTCTTTCAGTGAGGGAAGCGCATTCGTACCATGTTTTAGGCAAGTCCGGCACCATACCATTCCTGTATATATTTCTCAGTGTGTCATACATGAGGTTAATGGACTTAGGAAAACAAAGATTCTTACCTCCTTTCAACAACCTCACAATATGCCAATATAACCCAAACATAACAATTAAAACAATTGATTCACATAACAAGAGAACTATATATGCAGAGGAAGTTTCAGAACTAGAAGGTTCCAGAAGGTTCAGTCTCTATTCTGAAGACTAGTCTTGTATAGCCAACCAAACAATATTGCATGATTTGAAGGCTGCCAAATATTGCCACATTCCTCTAACCTCAAAGAAAGGCCTCAAGGTAATGGAAAACAGAAGGGACATATTTTGATTGGGGGTGGAAGGGAATAAGGCAAATGCTATATAAGCGGAAGGACCCTAGGTAACAGACTGTACCACATGCCCAGTGGTAAAGAGGAAAAGGAAAGGTGGTAATTTAAAAAAATGGAGTGGAGGGGCATTAAGCAACTTCATCTAATTAGAGAGAGGACTTTTATACCTGGATGAAGCCTTGGAGATGATCTAATCCAATAATTCTTTCTCAAATGTCAAAAATGTAACCCAAAGAGCTACAAGGAAGGGGAAAACATTGCCTACCCAGTACCAATGAGGAAAGAAGGACCTATTTTATTAGTGATACCATTCCTGGGTTTCCCTGAGCTTTCCTGACTTTAAGCACCTTTCTCTTGCTATTTTTATAGCCCTGGGATATCAGTGTCCTCCCATTCCAGCAGGCTCTACACAGCTGTTCACTACCACGCCAGCATCTTACTGAGGTACACACATACCCCTTGGCAGTTACCACAGCCTTACTTGGCATAAAGCTGGTATATAGACAGTTTTGCATCTGAATGTGCCAACAGTGAAAACAGCATTTGGTTGCTCATTTCCATATTTAGATGGCGTGGTCTGAAGTAGGTAGATAGTTATCGTACTAGTAGCTAGTTAAAGGAGTGATGCTAGAAATTCCACCTTTGTTTCGTTTATGTGGCCACTAAAGAGAATGAGAACAGCTCATCCAAAATTAGTGCTTATTTTCTCTTGCATCACATTTAATAATAACATTTTTGCAAGAAAAAAAGATATATTAATGGCAACTTACAATTTTAGTTTTTTTTAAAAATTTCTGAGAGTGCTTCAAAACCTCTGAAGTAGGTCAAGTTAAGTCGTATTTTCCGCATCAGGAAATTAAGACAGAGACATCCGTGGTAGAAATAAACACGGTTTGAGCAGCACCCCTGTTTTTCCAATCTCCTATGATAGAAATCTTAGTAATCTTTGACTCTTCCATCTCTTCTATTCTTTACATGTGCAATGTCTCAAAGATACGTACACTCTCCCTTTCAAATGTCTCTTGGCTTCTCCCCTTGCTTTCAGTTTTTGCTGTAACTTCTTTAGGCTAAGATCAACTCACTTCACACCATTCATTGGTACCTTCGTGTTTTTCCTGCCTCTAACCCTCTATGAATTTAACTTCCATTCCAATTTTCATCAAACACCATTCAAATCATTTCAGTTCTCTGCTTAGAGCCCACAATGACTCCTTACTGCCTACAGCATCAAGCTGAAACTCTTCTGCTAGGTTTTCACAGACTTCTATAATGTGGTTCTATCCAAAATTGTCAGTCTGTGCTGCACTACTCCCTAACATGAATCCTTCCCTCTTCTCAGGCTAATTTTTCTATCTTCCACTAGCATAATAATCATTCTTGTCTTTATATTTTTCCTCATCTTCTACTCTAAAATTCGTTGGTTTTGTTTTGCAATAATTTTTGAAACAGCTGGCTGCTTTTGATGAAATGCAATTTTCTACTAAAGGTTATACTTCTTTCTTAATCTTAATTTACAGTTTAGTCTGACATAAAGAAACCACAAGTGGAAGATAATGTATATTTTTAATGAAGAGGTCTTTAATTTATAAATAATTTCAATAACTTTAGATATATGGAGAGGTTGTACAGGTATATGACTGCACAAAGTAAAGCAGATGAGTAGAATCAGGTTATTTAAAAACCAGATTTGTAGTGTTATTCTATTTGGTATTAGAAATTCATATTTCATCAAACTTCCAAAGATTAATTTTAAATTTCCAACTACTTTTCTTGTGTAATATATTCAGCTTATAAGAAAAATAAATGGCACATTTATAATATGGAAACTTCTAGTCAGAATTATATCTACACATTAGAAAATTAGGAAGAAGTTTGGCATTCATCAAAGTGATTTGACAAATTTGGAAGCAAAATTATTTAGGCCCCTAAAGAGAATTTTTGGCTTCAGTATTTTAGACACTAATTAAAATACTGCTAAATTTCAACTTCACCTTGACCTGAAGGGACACAATTCATTGTACCACACCATGTCTATATATGGTCAATGAATCAGCTGAAGTTCAATCAATTCCATATTTTGGGGTTATATTTATGGTTATTATCTCTACCCACAGCCTCCTCTGATGCCTTGTCAAGATTCCCTGTCACTGCACGAGCATTATTTTTTTATTCTCAAGTCCTTTGCCAGTAAAACACAAGGTCAATATAGGTACTACCAAGATGGAAAAACTGCAACAGTGCCTAAGAATATATTGTGAATCTGTTGAACAAGGAACTGCCTCAATAATTCGTTTCAATTCAACAAGTATTTATATGTATCAGGCACTGTGCTACCAGTTAAAAACCAAATTTAAAAAAAAATGAAAAGTAGACCCTGTCCTTAAGGAGTTTACATTATTTTAGGAGATACAACAGGTAAACAAATAGTAAATACAAGATACTTTCAAAGAATATGGACAATTAGGGGCATCAATAAAGAATCTGGTAAGATATGGAATATGCGGACCTTGATGCAAGGGAATTCTTGATGACAGAAGTGAGAAGGGATAACATTCTAGGCACAGAGGACAGCTCATGAAATGGCAAGAGAGTATGAGATGAAATGAGGGGTTCTGGTCATGGCATGTAAGCTATGATTCTAAGGCTGACCTTCCCGGGAGAACTGCTACAGCAACTATGCATTAGATTATTGCCCCTGCCTAAAGTTTGGAGGCAAAAGAAACCCCATTAAATCAGTGGTTCTCAACCTTCCTAATGCTGCAACCCTTTAATACTCATATGTGGGCATATCTGCATGTGGGCAGACTCGCCTGGAGACAGATAGAGGAGTGGTGTCTCGGTTCCTAAGACCATCCGAAATATGTGTTTTCCGATGGTCTTAGGCAACCCCTGTGACCCCTGTGAAAGGGTCGTTTGACCTCCAAAAGGGTCGCGACCCACAGGTTGAGAACCGCTGCATTAAATCATCTACTTAGTCATGGAAGAGTTAAGATACGCATCTGCCAGAGATCCTTAAAACTTTGGCATGATGTATAGTGGTTACTTAGTATATGATCAATCATTAACTACATAGTGTTCCTTCTTGGCTCTTAGGGTAGCAGAAGTAACCAACATAGCTATTCAATGATCTGTATCTTCAGTCAAGCAGAAGTAATTTCACAGCCTTAAAAACCTCGCTTGCCTGAATTAGTATTTTAACATGCAGCTTCAGAATTTCACTTATAAAAATTCAAGATCCATAGACACTGGAGAAATGTTTCCCAACTTCTAGGTTTGCATTATATAGCTGAATTATCTATTAAGATCAAATGAGAGAATGGGCATGAAAGCAGTTAAAAAATATATAGTGCTAGAGAAACATGACATAACACTCTGATTATGTTTAAACTGCTACTTCATTTGGCAATAGTTTTTCTTTTTTTTAATACCTGCAAAATATGCCATTTACTGCTTAACAATGAAAGGACTGATAACTTCTATGGTTTTTTTCCACATAAAAATATAGGTTATTACAAAGGGAGTTACTGATCAGTTTTTCTATACATTTTATATTGGCCAAATGACAGCAAAATAGTTCATGGAATTAGGTAGCATAATTGAGGCACACTAGTGCCCAAAGGTCAGCTTTATGAAATAGCTAGCCCACATGGAGATTCACACAGCTGATGAATTTTTAAAACAATTTGAGTCTTTCTTTTTTTCAGGTCCTTTTCTTCCCTTTCCCTAAAGAAAGAGACCATGACCCAGAAGGCTTCGGATATAAGAGCCCTAATTGGTTTTGGGTGCTGTTGTCCACCTTTTCACACATGCATAAAACAGCCACTGAGAGACTTTTTTACAAATAAAGACAGCTTTGGCACACTGTACTTAAGTAAGAGCTTCAAATGTGAATTTAACTCCTTGAGTCATTTTCAGGCCTAGACTTCACAACCTAATTCTGTGGTCTGTCTCCATAACAACACTAATAACTTATGCCAGACCAGAGTCAGATAATGGACTGGAGTCTGTTTAATCTGATTCGATGGGCCCCTCTTTATAAGCTTTGGTGACACATTTTTAGGTCTGGTTTTTGTTGCATTTTTTTTCAGACTGCCTTATTAGCCATTACACAGGCAGTAATCAAAATGCACGAGGCTAGATTTTCAGTTATCTGCAAAGTAGATAAAATTGTAGAGCTCATTGAGTTAACACAATTGTTCATTTCAGACACTAATCCTAAATCTTCTGAAACAGAAGTTCAAACTCGAGAGAGAAAGGAGCAGACACATAAACCAGGAAAGATATGCCCTAAGCCAGTGGATAATGTCCATGACTACTCAAATTTACTTATTTTAAATCCAAGAAAATTTTAATTCATGATTTACCATGCCCCTTGTCTAAGTACAGCCTGTGTATGTAAAAAATAGCAGACAATATTATAAGATGATAACTCTCATGAACTTAGCCTGCGTGGATCTTTCTATTAAATAGTTATATTGCCATGAAAATTATTAGCAGATGTACTGAATACTACTTTTCTTATAATTTTGTAGCCCTATCTCACAGATTATGAAATACTTTTAAAGTATTTGCTTTTAAAGTAAAACAGAGTTTTCTGATGCATTAAGGATAGAGAATGGACCTTTGTTTTCCCTGAAAAAGGAAATTCCCTAGTCACCATTCCTGAAACATAATCTTAGAGAGTTACCTAGACCACTGAGAAGTTATGTTACTTGTCCAGGGACACAGAGCTAATATGTGGTAGAGATATAACCTGAACCTGGCTCTTCCTGGTTCCAAGGACAACTTTCTATCCATTACACTGCTGCCTCTTTTCTAAATGATATGGCTACCCAAATCTGCTTTTAGATTTATCAGCTTCTAAAACAAAAAGAAATTTAAAAAAATATATTTCAACATTTTGCTTTGGAAATGGTCACTGAATTATGCACTACAACCATTTTACTCTGTACCTGATGAAAACGTTATTAATGGCTACTGATTTTTTGTCCTCTGAGATCAGTAACGAGTAATGAAATCCTACTTAAGGAAACAATGTCAACAAAAAGAATGACCCTGAAACTCTGCAGTTTCAGAATGGGACTAAGGAAACCCTGTCTATATTACTCACCTATCCTGTTTCCATTATTGACAAATAATTCTTGGCCTAACATTGTGGTGCATGCGCACACAATATTCTGCTGCCTACAAATAAAAGATATAATTTCATAAGAAGAGATAGGAAATCAAAGGTGTACCTAGGCCAGCACTGCACTCTGCACAGAGCAGGCACATGACAAGGGTTCACTGAATGAGTGAAAAATGGATAAATGAAGAATAAATTAGTATGCTTGTGTCTGATAATATGAAAACAAATCAAGGGGTTGTAATAGGAAACAACATTAATAGAACTTTGTAAAAACCTTCATTCAAAGACTCCTTCCTTCCCCCTTATTTTAGCTGGTGTGCTGATATAGTCCTGTTTGCATGAAGTACTCACCATCCTCCGTGGGAACATAGATGTTTAAGTACAGGCAGTCTTCATTTTGATCTTGCACGTAGGTCATCAAAGTATCCAAATTAGCAGTAAACCAGATGGGGAGCATATCATGAAGTAATGACCTTTCATCCAGGTGCTGAGGGCAGACAGCAGCAAATTGGGTAGCATTTCGAACCCCTGTCCAAGAGGATGGAGGCTCTGGGGGCTGAAATCGCCTTTCCCCAGTGGGAGGAGAAGCATAGGGTACGCCTAAATATTGTTCCACTGGACCAAGAATTTCATTGGGCAAAGGTGTTCTTAGACCACGGATTTTGCCATAATTTGTGGTTACAACTGGATATTGTGCTTGGCTGTCAATAAGTGTAAACCTTATCGCAAGTGCTGTTATCCACAGGAGGAAATTGGAGTTCAACATGACACACACTGGAGTGAAGAACAAAGGAAGCCATAACAGTCCCTTTGGCCTCGACATTGTTTACATCAACATCAGAAAGTCTCTGTCTTCCACAGCTAGGAGAAAATAAAACCAGTCCCCCCAACAGAGAGAAAACTTTTTTAGAGAGTAAAAGGCGTAGAGTTAGGGGAGTGCTGAGAAGCCCCTGAGCCTGGTCATGGACACATTCCAATATTAAGAAAAAATAAAGTTGCTGATATCTTTACAGCCCATTCCCAGAATACAATCCTCCTTTAATTCCAGCAGCTATTTCTTCCAGGTAGAGTGTTGAAATGATGTGGTGAACATCAGACAACAGTTTCACAAGGACAGTAACTCCCATTCGATGATGCGAAGGCACAGATGCCAATCTATGGGACAAGAAAGAGCATAACGTTAAAATGAATAAAATATAGGAACATTCAAGGAATTTTCCTCTATCTTCATAGCATGCCCCTTGCCCAAATGCCTTACAAATAATGGTGACATCTTCTTCTGATTTCAGCACAGTCATGATTGATGTGTGACTAGGCACCAAATTAACCTGCCTCGCCCAAAAAAACCAGAAAACCAACAAGAAAAACAACCACAAAATCCACTGTTTTCCAACACTAGATGAAACACTGCTAATAAATAAGACATTAAATATCTTTGCCCACAGGTGAATAGTTATTTTAAATGATGCCCCTTCCTCCAAGAAAGGGAAGCAATTATTCCCAACTATCAACAAAAATCAGGACCTACTAAGTGCTAGCTGCTGGGGATACAAATGTAAAAGAAAATGACATAATCTTTACTCTCAAGGAGCTTACAGGAGATTTTAAAATGTAGCGTTCTACAGATTGCAAAGTATAAACATAAAATCTATATATCTATATAAAATATAGATATATAAATTGAAAATAATGTGGAATATTGGTTTTTTTATCTAAAATATAATCATGTGTTCTATTTTGATAAAAAATGTACATTAGAACAGAAAGGAAAGAACTGGGCTGTTTTCCTTTTTTCCTCCTTTACAAAGCAGTAATATATGTTTGGGGGGAAAACCAGATTTTTACCATCTAATAGTGATTATGATGTTTGAAGAAGTTAAATAAGTATTCATTTACACATATTTAAAGCTATATTAAGAAAAATATATAGAGAAAATAGCTGACGTGTTTTAGTCTAGCTTTTTGTTTTCTACTTGATAAAACATCTGGGATTCTGCCATGTGCAGATAGAGTCTCTAAATGGTTAAGATACAGCCAAAGAGAAGCAGGTGATGACATTATGCTTCTGATCAATATCTTTGAAAGCCCCTAAGCTTGCTAATCAACCAGTCTCTCCTGTGAGGCATTTTGTCCAAAAAAGATATGACATCACTTACACTCTAAAGGTCCAATTCACATTTTCGATAGATCATAAATAAACACATCAGTGTACTGAATCGCATAATTAAATAATGAAAGTTTTTTTAGAAAACCATGTTTTTAAAATCCAAGCCTTCATAAATGACTGAATAAAATATTCATTATAGCATTTAAGAAATATTCCTCGTTGTATACAGGTGTTTCTATGTGGTATATTTTTAAATGCATGCATTTGACAGAAAAATAACACCAACGTGAGCCAAAGAAGGGAAAAGCTCCACATAAAGTGAATAAAACAAAAAATGGCTAACTCCTATTGATGTTTCCTCAAAAATGCACTCAAAGTAACAGAATGTAAACTTGAAGGGATGCATAATTATTATTAAAGAGCTTCCCCTTGCTCCCTATTTTAACTGAGTTATATTCAAATTATAAACTTAAAAAGTTGCTCTATTCTCTGTATTCATTTCATTGTCAGTCTGATCAAATGGCAGTTATCTTCCAAGATGAATTTTCATTTTAGGAAAAAAGAAGTCATGAAACATCCTATCTACATGGTCAGTCATCTACACAGTGAAAAAAAAGAGAGAAGATCTCAAATTCCAAGATCATTCCCCTCCATGTATATGTGCACAAGGAGCAGTACAGTAACTGGGCATAAAGATGCATAAATCTAGTCCCAATTTTGCCACTAACTAGTGTTTGGCCTGAGGAAGGTCTCTCTAAGCCTCAGTTTCCCTACTCATAAAATTACAAAATTAGATAGATTATGTCTAAGGTCCCTTATAATCTCTTATAGTTCTGATTCTTTAGCTTAAAGCATGAAGCCTTCTCTAAGCACAAAGGAGAGTCTAGTTAAGTGGGTTAATATTAGGATAGTTAGAAGTATCTCCTGGCAGGGTATTTCTGGCTCAGTCTTTAATTTAAACATAGCGTGAACTCAGAATATATTAAAACTTCCAAATCTTACATATTAACCGATAAAGCCTTTAGATTTTTAAGGAATTGCCAAGACCTGACTGGATTTTCAAAACAGCTGTATTGCAGAGATAGCATAATATAATGAAAATAAAGTTGGGTTGAAAAAAAAAAGTTTCAGATTTTGGTTCTGGTACTACTACCTGTATGAACCTTGACAGGTAATTTCATATACCTAGATCTGTTTCTTCAATCATAAAATGGAAGATTAGGACTCAATGATTCCCATCATCCCTTTCAGTTCCAAATCCTATGAGAAGAATTCAGGTTGATCCATCTCAGTACGCTCATGCACAGATGGGATAGTTCAAGGGTTCATGAAGGCTCCAGAAACAGCTTGGGACCAAAGAAGTATAGTCCAGGAGCAGCTTACTACTATTGGGAATGTGCTACTAATTCATCATTTATCAGAGTGCCCAGAAGAATGGAATGTTCCCGTTTAAATTTAAATGTTTGAATATTTCAAGCAATTTACTGCATTTCCACTCTCTCCATAAAAGAGGAAAACCCTTGCATGCCTTGGCTTAGTAGAGAGCCTTCACGTATTACTAGGACCACACTGAGAAAATAAATAAATAAGTGAAAATAAATAAGTAAACAAAGAATATCACCTAATGACCACTGCCTCTAATTACCTACACTGACAGCATTTCTAGCTTGGTATGACCTGTCAGAAATTTGCTCCCTTGACATAGCCTTTGATAACTGTAGGATTCTTCCATGACACAATGAGGCATTATCAGAGAACTAATAAAACAATTTTTGAGATGGCTTATATACTAATATACATACATATGTATGTGCGTACAAAGAAACACTTATTTCACAATTTTCAAACACTGATTAATTCAGCTTGAAATAATATAGTGGAAACTACCAGTTATGATTTCTTTAAAGTGATAAGTAAGTTCAAGACATATTGAAAATTCCTGTTTAGGGGTGGCTGGGTGGCACAGTGAATAGAGCACTGGCCCTGGAGTCAGGAGGACCTAAGTTCAAATCCAAACTCAAACACTTAATACTTACTAGCTGTGTGACCTTGGGCAAGTCACTTAACCCCCATTGCCCTCCAAAAAGCAAAAAAAGAAAGAAAGAAAGAAAAGAACGTTCATGTTTAGCAATTATATTACCTATAGTTTTTTAAAAAGCAACATGCAAAAAGTAAGTAGCTTTTTTACTATAACAAGATATTTTTATTCTAAATTTTCAAGTTGTTTCACATGTAATAAATGACATTCTCTAGCAAAAGGGAAGTTCTATTATTTTCCATTGAAATAGAACATAGTAAAAAAAATCCTACATCTAACAATGCTATATAAAAGTTATATAAAAATAAGGTGTCCCTTCTATTTGAAAGCACTTTGCCTGGCTCCAGAGAAAGTGAACTTTCTCGTATGAAATATCACAAATACTGTTAAAAATGGCAGATATTTTGGTTAGTTTTGTGGAACTGGTTTTTTTTTCTTGCCTTATAAAGCTATCTTGTGGAATTAATGAAAGATTATCAAGGCTATGATTTATTTTCTTTTTATCTTTGTGCTCTCCACCATCTAGCACAGTGTCTTGCACATAGTAGTTGGTTAAGGAAGTGTTTGTTGAATTGATTCTATTACAAAAAATTCATTAATAACTGAATTTGACTAGGCATTTTTAGAAAGATCATTCTTTGCTTAAGCCTTAAATGGACTACATTAGGCAGAAACTAATGCAATTGTGTTCAATTACTCCAGAAGAAATTCTATTTGAGACATGGCCAAAACCATTTAAGCCTTCCATAATGCGACTGGGTCAAATTAAAAATTCCATTATGTGATACCAAAGGAGAGTAGGCATTTCATGCATCATCAAGTCATTTTGAATTTGTTGCAAGAGCTAGTAGTAACGTCTAAAAAAGCCCTGACAAATGGTTGTTTTCTTTGATTTTAGTGACTCTATAAGTAAACTCATGCCCCCCCCTGTATAGTCTTTTTTAATGTCACAGAGTCATTAAAACAAACTGAAGATACTTTATGGACAAGTCTTACTTTGATTAATGTGTACTGCTCTGCCTATATGATGTGGAACAACGATGAAAAGATAGCAAGATTTTAATGGGCCTGCTACTGTGATGCTGAGATAATGTCAGGTGTTTTTTATCAGTAGGATGCTATGGAAGAAACATTACCACTTCTAATGCTCTGACTCTAGATTCATGAGCAAAGGATAGCAACAAAACTTTTCTTATAACTGTACTCTTTGTTCCTTCTACTAGCACTAAAATAAATATTAGACTTAGAACAAATTAATCAAAAAGCAAAGAGACAGAAAGCAGAAGTTGTTGATGTATTGCTAGCACTTAACAGACATTTAACTGAATGAAAGTTTCCTTACCTGAAAAATGATTGTGACAATTAGCGTGAAGGAAGTATTTCATAAACTAAAAAGAAATCACCATACAGAATCATAAATTCAGAGTGGGAATGGAACTTAGAGATTTAATCTGACCCCTAGGAATCTGAAGCCAAGAGAGTTGTGACTTAACTAAAGTTATGTGGGTAATAAGAATTAGCTATCATTGTTATTAGAGACAGGAATAAAAACAGCATCAGAGAAGATATGAATGAGTTATGATTTTCACTACTGAAAGGATGACCTATGATGATGAGACCATTAATCCATAAAGGTATTCATATAAGAATTTGTTGTTGTTCACTTATTTCAGTAATCTCTGACTCTTCATGATCCCATCTGGGGTTTTCTTGGCAAAGATTCTGGTGTGGTTTTCCCCTTTACTTCCCCAGTTCATTTTACAGATGAGGAAAACTGAGGCAAATAGGGTTAAGTGGCTTGCCCACAGTCATACAGTTAGTAAGTTTCTGAGGCTGGATTTGAATTCAGATCTTCCTGACATCAGCCCTGGTGCCCCACCCAAGAGCTGCCCTATATAAGACTTAATCCTTTATAAAGAAAAAAAAGTAAGGAATGTCTCCAAGGTTGTCTGCAGCTTATATCTATATACATATAAGTTTTTCCTTTTTGTGTGGAGGGGAGGTGGAGAAGGCAAGACAATTAGAGTTAAGTGACTGACCCAAGGTCACACAGCTAGTAAGTGTGTCAAGTGTCCAAGGTCGGATTTGAACTCGGGTCCTTCTGACTCACGCGTTGGTGCTCTATTCACTGTGCCACCTAGCTGCCCCACTTTTTCCATTTTTCAAATGCAATTCTGCTTATCTAATTTTTTTCTTCTGAAGATACAATTCTTTTGTGTGCACCTGACTATGAGGTTTGTTTTGTATATCTTTCTATTTCTTTTAAACT
>CM053580.1:194987283-195018776 GCA_028627135.1 Pseudochirops cupreus | reverse complement strand
GTGAAGTCTATCAAAATCAGACACCTCACACTACGGCTGTTGCTATGTACAACGTTCTCCTAGTTCTGCTCATTTCACTCACCATCAGTTCATTTAAGTCTTTCTAGGTTTTTCTGATGTCTGCCTGTTCATCATTTCTTAAAGTACAATAGTACTCCATTACATTCATACACCACAACTTGTTCAGTCATTCCCCAATTGATGGGCTTCCCCTCAATTTCCAGTGTGTGGCCATCACAAAACAAGCTGTTATAAATATTTTTGCACATGTGGGTTCTTTTCCCATTTTTATGATCTCTTTGGGACACAACTCTAGAAGTGACATTGCTGGGTTAAAGAATATGTACCTTTTATTTTCTTTTTTCTTCTTCTGTTTTGTTTTGTTTTTCTTTCTCATGGTTCCTTCCATTTAATTTTTTTATATAACATGACCAATGTGAAAATAGGTTTAAGAGGAATGTATATGTATAACTTATATCAAATTTCATGCTGTCTTGGGGAGGGGGAAAGAGAGAGAGGTGAAGAAAATTTAAAATTTATTGAAGTCAATGTTGAAAACTAAAAATAAATAAATTAACTTATTAAAATGAATGCTAAATATTGTCTTGACATGTAATTGGGGAAAAAATAAAACATTATTTAAGATAAATAAACATCAATTTAACTATTAATGCTATTTGTCCTATGATTTGATACATTATTAGAAAAACAAATACACTGAGGTTGATTTTCTTCTTATAAATGAAGCAAGACATAAAGAAGTTACATCTATAAAGTGGACAAGTTCACAAGTGATCCTTAAAAAAGCAAATAAGTATACTAGCTCAGGTATTTTCATCACGTACCCAATAGTAACAAACTATATCATTTCAGAGGAAATTTTGTCATGGTATGCGTGCAAAGTTCATTATAAGTAAAAATTAAAAAAGAACACATTAAAGATAATGGCAATTTATTAATCAACATCTGTTGAAGTGGATGAAAGAGATAAATTTAGTTAAAATTTGAAAAGAACCTTCAAACCAAATTAATATGGTCCTGAAATAGGTTGACAGTCTCCTAGCTCTTGCTCTGTGAAAAATAATTGAATCTATATTCAGTGACTTTAATCAAGGGTGGGCATAGAGAAAAACAATGCAAAATATGTTGCAAAACATGATTCTGGATAAAGAAATGAAATGGGCCAAAGGTTTTTAGACCATTTAGAAACTTAAACTATGACATGATTTCTTTCTTCAAGAGAGGAGGCAGTGGATACAGTAAACAGTGAAAAAAAAACATTGGGGAAAAAAAAGGAATTAATATATTTCTAAAGGCAACTCGTGTAAAGCCACACATAAGCAGCTTTCCAGGGGATGGCTGCTGTGAACAGCTTTCAAGGTTCTGATTACATAGTATAGTGAGTTCTCTATTCAGTAACAAATCAGAGCAAAACATTCATAGAAAAATCAAAATACAGCATTCACCATGTCACAACTCAACAACTTATCACTAAAATGGCCACATAGTTTTCATCAAAGTGGTCACACAGTTTTAAACAAAGTACATTCATTTAGTCAATCACAAAATCCTTAATTCAATCACAAAGTACAAAAGTCAAAGTTCTCCACCCCTATGTCACAGTAAATCATAATCTTCTAAGTCAGTACACAGTATCCAAGTGAAATCTACTTTCAGCTTGATTCAAGGCTGGCCCTCAGCTTCCATGGTTCCTCTTCCATGGTCCCAGCTCCAACTGTCACCTGGGTTCAAAGGCAGGCAGCTCTCAGTTCCTTGTCCAGCTCCTTGTCCAGTTCTTTGTCCAGTTCCCACTCCACACTCAAGGTCACAGTGTCCAGTCCACCTCAAGTCCTTCACTGTTCCTGTGTCTGGGAAGATAAAGCTTGACAGATCCACAATAAATTCATACACATTACCAGCATCATTATCAATTCACTATCTGCCTGTGAAAGCAGACCCACCAACAAGGTCTGAGAACTCAACTCAAATCATCAACATAGAAATCAACACAGACCCACAAACAAAGTCCAAGAGGTCAGCATAAATCATCAGTAAAGTCCCAGGACCTCCAAAGCCCTTCTCTAGAACTTCTGTAAACACATAACCAGATAATCCTCTTTCAGGGCTTCCAGTAAGGTCCCAGTGCTTCTGTACAAAGTATCACAAACAAATATCAACACTGACAGAGCAGACAAACGAAGTGCCAGGATACTGCAAGTTTTCTCCTTCTTGACTCTGCCACCATAAGAGTCTTCTTCTCAGTTCTACTGTCTCCAGCCTGGGGCTCTCCTTATATATGGTCATTAGATCTTCCCCTTGCTGTTGAAGGAGTTCATGAGTTCTAGGATTCACAAGCTGTGGGGTTCCCACATTCTGTTTCTTAACAGAGTTGATACAAGGCTCAAAAGAAACTTGAATTGAAACAAGGTGTTAATTCAATAGCTTAAACAAGGTGTGAACTACTTCTGTGCTTGCCATTACATTCCACCCCTGATGGGTACTTAGCACCTAGTTTCAAATTAAGCCTCTGTTAAAGAAACAGAAGGTATGAACCCCTGTTGCTGACATAACAGGAAGGGGCTGAACAGGGAGGAGCAACACTGTATATAAGGACAAATCCCAGCTGGGAAGGTCAGAACTTCTTGGGATGAGCATCTGAAGGCTGGGCTGCTGCTGCTGGACTGGAACTTCCATGGAGAGAGTGATTTTGATTTTGAGAATGGAGCTGCTGAAGACTTCTGAGGGCCAGCTGGAGCTGCTGAGGATTTCCAAGGGCTAAATGGAGCTGCTGAGGATTTCTGAGGGCCATCTGGAGCTGCAGAAGACTGAGGAAGAATGACAGTGGTGCCACCATTTTATACAAATGTTGTTGTGGCTTTGTTAATTGTATGAATATTCTTGTGGCTTTGTTAAGCCTTGTCTTCCCAGGAACAGAGACTGTGAAGGATTTGAGATGGATCAGACACTGTGAGCTCCAATGTGGAACAGGAACTGCATGGAAAGCCGAGCAAGGAGCTGGGAGCTGTCTGCCTTTGAACTCAGGTGGCAGTTGGTTAGATTCAGGTAGGAGCTGGGACCATGGAAGAGCTAAGACGAAAAGACCGCTCTGTGGTTACTGAGTAGTGATGAAATTGTGATTTATTTGTGACCAAGGGGTAGAGGATGGCCCTGTGTATTTTCCACTACCCTGTAAGAGGGTATTTACTGAGCAGTGACTGATGATTGAATAGTGACTGATTTGTGACTTAGTGTGCCCCACAGGTGGAGGATTTTGACCTTTTGTACTTTATGATTGAATGACTGAGTTACTAAGTGATTGACTGACTAAATGATTGTACTTTGTTCAAAACTATGTGACCACTTTGGTGTAAACTATGTGGCCATTTTAGTAATAAGTTGTTGAGTTATTATATAATTGTGAATGCTGTATTTTGATTTTCTGTGAAAAGCTGTAATATTGTGAATGCTGTACCTTGATTTTCTGTTAATGTTTTGCTCTGATTCGTTACTGAATAAATAAGAGTTTGCTATACCATGTAATCAGAACCTTGAAAGCTGTTCACAGCAGCCATCTTCTGGAAAGCTGCTTGTGTGTGGCTTTACAACTGGTTATTCACGTAGGAGTCAATTCCACATCAGCTGGTGTGCAACTGGATCACCAATTAGAGCAAAGTCTTCCTCCCCTGTCATTGTCCAATAGCACCTTGATAAGGCCCAACTTTGAATTATTTCCACCATTTGCCTCATTTGATCCTGTTCACCTGCCACCAAATAGAGCTGAAGGGAAGAATTAAACTGAGCTAACTGAGCACACGATAAATTCATGTGCTCTAATCTCAACTGGCTCCTCACTAAACCAAGACAAACAATTTATTCCTCCTTTATTGAGTGGATATGCTATTTTCATAGTAGCTGTTCCATATCTCTCCATAAGCCTCCCATGACATTCTCCTGCCCCATTCTCCAAGCAAAAGGAACTTAACAGGTATGTCACCTAAAAAAATTAAAGTCATTGGATGAGAACTCCTCTCCTCCTCATCTTATACCATTCAGACCTCCTGCCTCCCTTCCCCCCAAAAAAGAAATTTCTCTTCCTTCATTCTGATCTGGGATAAGGAAGTATCATTTCTCCTTTCCAAAGCCAACCTTTACACATGAATCTTTATTCCTTCACATTTTCTCCAAGGCATTTTCCCCCTTATCATACCTACCCTCTCTCAACTTCAGTCTTTCCCTACTTCAGAGTTCCTTTCTTGCTATCTATAAATAGACTCATGGTTGCCACCCTAACAACAAGACAAAACAAAAAAGGACCAACCCTTCATTTGATCTTATGAACTACTATCTACATGGCTAACTTCCTTGAGACAACTGTCTACCCTTGGTTTCTCTCCTGCTTTTCTCCTCTCACTCTTTTCCAGTCTCTCTGCAAACTGTTTTTTGGTCACATCATTCAACTGAAACAGTCTTCTCCAAAGTTATCAATATTCTCTTAATC
This sequence comes from Pseudochirops cupreus, assembly GCA_028627135.1. Classification (NCBI taxonomy): domain Eukaryota; kingdom Metazoa; phylum Chordata; class Mammalia; order Diprotodontia; family Pseudocheiridae; genus Pseudochirops; species Pseudochirops cupreus. Next base: position 195,014,278 of record CM053580.1, on the reverse strand, counting down.
ACCAAATCTGATGGCTATATTTCAGCATTCATCCTTCTTGATCACTCTGCAGCATGAGATTCTCTTAAGATGCTTTTTTCCTCTCTGGGTTTTTGGAATGCGGATAACTCTTTGTTCTCCTCCTATCTGACTAACCATTGCTCCTCAGTCTTTTTAATGGCTCTTCATTTCAATTGTCACATTCACTTCAAAGTGAGTATTCCCCAAAGGCTCTGTCCTGTGCACTCTTGTCTTTTTGCTCTACAACGCCTCATTTGATCCCCTCAGCATCCATCAGTTCAATTATCATCTCTATGCATACGATTCCCAGCTTAATCAAAACAACAGAACACTTTGAGGAAGAGATAGGAGGCAACAAGAGCCAGGCAAGTCATACTCACAACCACCTTGGCCTTGCACCTTTCAAATAGCAGTGTTGGGGCAGCTAGGTGGCACAGTCAATAGAGCACTGGCCCTGGAGTCAGAAGGACCTGAGTTCAAATTCGGCCTCAGACACTTAACACAAAACTAGCCATGTGACCTTGGGCAAGTCACTTAACCCCAACTGCCCTGCCTTCCCCTCTCCAAAAAAGTAATAAAAAAAGGAGTTAAAATAGCAGTGTCCCCTAAACCAGAGCTTCTTAAACTTTTTCCACTCACAGCCACTTTTTGCCCAAAACATTTTTACATGACCCCAGATATAGGCAAAAAAAAATGGTTATACAAAGGAAACATTTTCTGATAATAAACCATAAAGAAATTTATCTTAAAGCATTCCTTGGTATACATATAATTTTACCATTTATTAAAAATGAAAGCAAATTTCTTCCTAATGAGATAGATGTCCTTGTTTATTTTTACATAAAGAATTAAATCTTGGAAAAATATTTGATATTGTAGGATGTTGAGCATCTTCAACATTTTTCAGAGTTGATCAATGTTTTGAATTTACAATCATCAATGCTGAGAATGCTGCTTCTCAGAAATACATAGTACAAAATGGCAGAAGTATATTTAGGGTCATTTCAGAAATTACCAGAAACTCCGTCCTAATCCCAAGCCAAAATTCATTTAATGATTTTGTATGTACAGTAAGAACACTGTAATTCATAATATACAATAGTCTCAAATCTGGACCTAGGTATTTCTGGCAGCATTCACTGATGCTGTGTGGTTTGATGGTATGTGCTGTACAAAGTGCACATGTTGTGTGTTCAGAACCAAGGCTGCATCGAAGTTGTGCAGTGCAACATGGGCAAATGCTGCCAGAAACATCTCAGATTCATTAGGCATTTAATAAATTTTGAATTAATTTTTGGTCACTGCATTCAGAAACCTTTTACTGTTGCCAAGTTTTTCATGACCTCCACATTCAGTTATGCAAACCCATATGGGGTCATGACCCACAGTTTAAGAACCACTGCCCTAAACTACCACATCTGCTTCTACCCCACCCTCTGAAATCACCACTGAGGGGAGATATCTTTACAGAGAAGGGACTCACCTTCATTATCACCAACAACGATCACTGACCAACTGCCACCAACAAGCAGATATGTACAAGAGCCCTGGGAGTCACTGCACCCCTCCACCCTTAGAACACTGGTCCTGCAGCTCAGCTCTCATAGTCATCTTAGGAAGGGGATAGAAACTAGCCATTCCCACCAATTGCTAGCCAACTCTCCCCACCCCTGACCAGGCAAGTAAACCTAGCTGAAACAGCAAAGCACCAAAGGAATAGACAGGAAGTAGCACATGCACAGTAAGTCAAATCACCACTATTACCACCTTAAGTGCTGAAACTTCTACAGACACTGATGGAGACAGTCTAGGATCGTTCACCCAACAGCTCTGGGAATAGCAATGCTTCCAGACCAATGTCTTTAGTTATCATCCTGGGAAGCAACCTCTGTGAAGATGTAGTATACCTGGAGGTGCCACAGCCACAGCTATACAGATCCCCAAAGGAGAGTTCTTGTCACCAAAATCCTCAGCACTGTCAAGTAGTTCAGCATCAGAATCTGCTGTAATTTTATCAGTGGAAACATTAAAGAAGAATCATTAACATCTGCTTTGCCACTGTACTCTGAGGTCTATGGGACCTTTCCACTTGACTTTTGGCTAACACCTTCCATATGTATTTTTCCCACTTCGGAATATGAGCTCCTGGAAAGCAGGACTGTCTTACTTTTCTGGTTGTATCCTCAGCACTAGCACAATGTTTAGCCCATAGTAAGCATTTTAAAAACGTGTTTCATTTAATTTAATTTATTCATGCATTCATCTATAAACCCAGCCATAAACTCAGCACTATTCATGACCAAAACATTTGGGGACATCATTACTGTACTTTAGGCATCTTGCCATGTCCAAGACAAAACTGATTACCTTTCCACAAATATCGTTCCCTCTTTCCAAATTTCCATTAGGGCACCTTGAGGGTGCCCTAATCCTCCTGTCTGGGGGGAGTGAAAACTTCTCAGGCAGTTTTGGATCGTTAACTTCCCTCTTCCTCCTCCATTGCCGCTGTCAATCAGCAGCAAGCCCCCTTTGGAGTCTTTCGACCCCCACCTTCAGTCCTTTGTCTGCTTTCCCATCTCTGTGGGCCCCTCCTCCCAGCCAGTGGGAGTCAAGGACAGCCTGAGCTTGCTCCCCCAATCAATGGAAGTGAGGGACAATGGGGGAAATATGACTCTGCTGTGTTCAGATTTAAAAACTGTGTTCACCACACCTTGGGTCCCTCTTCCATCCATGATCAGTCATGGGGAAGACTGTCCTCTTCTCCCCGGAAAGAGAATAAACTCCTGTTCTTATCCTAAGAGATCTCTGTGTTTGTTTTTGATTAAATTATGGATGAGGTTTTTTTCATCCCAAACACTCCCAATCACCCAGCTTTACAACCTCAATGTTTTCTCTCTCATTCACCACACATATCCAATCTGTTGTGATAGGCTGTCAATTCTCCCTTCATAACATCTCTTATTTATATCACTTTTTCTCCATTAACACAACCACAACTCTAATTCAGGAGCTCATCTCATCTTTTCCCTGGACTATTTCAGCAGTCATCCAGCTGGTCTCCCCACTTTTCCTCTCCTTCATTCCAATCCAAGCTAACGTCCCTCTGTACTGCTGATTTTCCCTAACTCTAAAGCAAAGTATCTAATCATGACACTCACCCCTCACTGATAAGCTACTATGAGTCCCTATTAGCTCCAGAACTGACTATAAACTTCACCCTTTGGAATTTTAAACTCTTCAGGAACTAACTCTCCTTTACAATCTTTTTATACTGTACTTCACTGCACATACTCCACAATCATGCAATGTTGACCTCTCTGGTGATCTTGAATACTATAATCTATATTCCATCCACAGCACCAGCTCTGCCTTAATCCTGAAATGTGTTATGCCTTAACCTCTCTTAATCTCTCTGGCTTCCTAGAACACCCCACTCAAATCCCATCTTCTACAACAGGACTTTTCTGGTGCCCCACCCCGACCTGAGCTGCCAATGCTTTCCCCTCTCAGAATGTCTTTCATCTACTCTGTATAGATAATATATGCACAGTTATTTATATATTTTTCCACTCACTTTGAGACCAGGGACTTTCTTTGCTTTTCGTTGTATACACAGCAACTGGTATAGAGAAAGCACTTAACAAATGCTTGTTGAGTAACTGAATGACCAAGGCCAAAGCAATACCAATTTATACAAAAACATAAAGATGAGAAGACATGGCATGACATTCAGTTAATAACTCCAGCCTAACTTGGTTAAATAAACTATTGATGCTGAAAAATTGGAAATAAAGTTAAACAAAATTTCCTTTGCTTGTTAATACTTCTTAGTGAATTTTAACTGGTAAGAAACAGTCTTCACAATGAGGAGGCCAAAAGAGTCCAGAAACCGACTCAGCTGGTAAACACTTGAACTTTTTGCCAAGCTCTTGCAATATTGATTTACAGCACATAATCGTTTACAGGAGACCTCAGAAAGGGATGATGAGAGATTTCAAGTGAAATCCCTTCACAAATATCAAAAGGAATAGAAAATCAACCAGCACAAAGGTAGGCATGAGAACAATCTATCAATAAATGAAGGACAGAGAAAAATAATAAATGTCAAATGCAATATATTACCCAACACTTCCAGAGTCAGGTTTTTTTGGCTGCTGTTTCATCACCAGTGGCAAAACTATACCCCATGCCTTTAATTTTTCCTAACACTAGTAGTTGTCCAGCCTAGTATTTGGAGGCATCGTCACAATTTGTGACTACAAAGTCAAGAGCAAAGGCTCTATGAAAGGTACAAAATTAGGTTACATAAAAATAGAGGGCAAAGTAAGGCTCATGAAAGAAATCTGAGGAACACATTTACAAAAGGAGTGAGAGAAGGCATCCTTTTATATCCCCTCTTTTGAGCCGAGCTTGGTCTAATAATTAATTCCATAGTATTCCATAGGCAAACATTACTTTCCTATCATAAAGATAATCTTCATTACAACTACCAAAAATAGCTAAGGGAAGAGGAAGGAACATCTTAGAAGACAGAGGACACACAGTCACATTGCCTGACCCCCAGCTCACTGCCAACCCCACCCCACCCTATCTTAAACCCAATTTTGAAGAGAAAATATTAGAGAAAAGGGAGGAAATGACACAAATAAACACTAATATGTTATAGAATGACAAAAATGTTTCCTATTTTTATTCTTAAAGTTAAAAGCTTTCCATAGTTTGGCTGCCTCCTGACCCACATAGCTAACCACGCTCCTTTCAACTTCATCCTGTTCTCCGCTTTTCCTGAGGACTTGTGTAGGAAGATCTGCTTGCTCTTAACTGTTTCTGTCTCTCTAGAGAAGGGGAGAGATGGAAGCTTTTCTCCCAACACTAATCAGGTGGAACAGATTTTCTCCAATTAATGGTCTCTCTGGCTATTTTCAGACCTTATATTAAGAGCTTTCTTTTTAGTCTAGCCTATTACTCTTAACCCAATTAGAAACAATTATATCCTACTCCTTGATTGTTCTATTTTCCCCATGTTTAATTATCCCTTTAAATACTCTGTCATTTCATGTCCTTTTCAATTCTCTCATGGCAGATAGCATAACCTAGAGAATCTGATACCGATGAATCTAAATTTGGATAGAAAGGTATGATCTGACAAATTTCTATAAATGGAAGAATACCACCAGAAAAAGGCAGGTCAGTTTATTAAGTCCATAATGTGGCATCAGATGGTTCAGGGCCACAAGGTGAAAGAAGTTATATACGTCACACACAAAAAAATGAAAGCAATGAATCTGGATTAATGTATACCAATTTAAATAACTATCAGGAAAACTTCTAGATCAAATGCTAGTTTTAAATAATTGGCTACAATATGTATTAACATGTCTGGTTAAAAATTTGAATCCAGACATAACTAGACCAATGAATGTTATTTGACATTATTCCTCATCCAATATATAAGTGAAAAAACTGTAGTAACATATTAATCAGCACCTACTATTCATAAACTTGAAAGAGCATAACTGAAATGTATGGCAGAAAATGGGGAATACGAAAAAAGAAAAAACATGGAGAGTAATACTTCAGGTGGAAGCTTTTTCAATAAAACATGGAATTGAATCTCCCTACGGGTATAAGCCAGTATTCTATATTTGTATAGGATAGGGACTGAGCCTATAATTTTACTGTTACAGAGAACTTCCACATGCAAGGCACCCTCTCTCAATACACGTCAGCACCTTCTCTGTGATTTAGAATCTTAGAGAACTTCCTAGAGTGCACACATTTGCCCAGCATCAGATAGCCAGTATATGTCACAGATAAACCTTGAAGTCAAGTCTCCATGGAATTAAGGCTTACTCTGGCTACTGTGCAGGGCTGCTCCTTTGTGAAGGTGAACAAGGATATGATGGGGGAAGGAAGGGGAGCAGAGAGAAGATTTGAATTCAGTCTAAAACAATGTCTTCAGAAATGTGTTCAAAATGGAGAATGAACTGTATGACTTCCTGAACATTTCCTTATTGAACAAATTTAATAAGCCTTATTCTCTCAGTACCTAAAGACTTCCACAGGAGTGAATTCCATTCTTTGAGAAAATAAATTAAGACTTTTAGGTCACTATAATGTCATTTAAGCTTACAGGAAGTGCCTTTGCCCTGGGATCATCTGGCCTTCTATCCTTACAGATTTGGAGATCAGAGCCTCGTGGATTTCAAGCTGAAATTTCAGCACTTCTAGCCCTCTCTTTTTACAATGATGAAATTGAGGCCTAGAGGCAATGTGACTTGTCATCAGTCATGATCTGAACTCATGTCTTCCTGATTCTAAGTTTAGCACTCTGTTCACTACTTGGAATCAACATAGAACAAATGTAAGAAATTAACTGGATGAGGCTAAAAGGCAAAATATTATTTTGATATTCAAAAATGATTAATAATGAAAAAAGTTTGATATAAACTTACTTTATAGCTACAGAAAAAACTAGTCAAGTTGAAATACAACTTGGCACATGCCAAGTTTGACTCAGGAAAAAAAAAACCCTCTAAGATAAGTAAAGTACTTTTAGGACTGGATGAATGAAGGAAATGCTGTAGATAGATCCAGGGAGCCACTTAGTAGGATTACTTCACAGTTGGAAACTAAGAAAATGATATTTTATTCAAGCACTTGGGACAATATAGCAAAAAAATACAGGCAGGCAGGCAGACAGACAGCAAAATATGGTAAAATGAAATTCTGATGATTTCATTTCCTACAGTCTATGGATTTCAATTAAAGTGTCAATAGTGTCCCATAAACAAAATACTGCTATAAAAAGGTAAAAACCAAAAGATATGAAAGATATGAAATTATGCCTTATGTGTATTTTAAATCACTTTAATATTCTATAATTAAAATGACCAAACATAGGTCACAGAAATTATTGAAAAAAAAAATAACATGCCTTCTTTCAGAGCAGAGCTAGGGGACTGTGGATGTGAAATATTGTATATACTGATGGACAATGATATGTTGGTTGGTTTTCTGATTTTTTCTTTTCCTTTTTTTTTGTTTTGTTACAAGGAAAAACCCACTGGGTTGGACTGGGGGATATATTGAGAAATAAATAGCATTTTAAAACTATTTCTATAAAAGAAAAAGAAACCATTTTAAGAGATTATGGTCAAGCAAAAAAAAAAACCAACCCATCAGATCTGAACAAAAAATAATCTGCTAACAAAGCCAAGCATCTTATTGTTTTTCTGATTTTAAAAATGAGAAACACTTTCAATTATGTGTTCCTCTGTGTGTGGGCAGAACATGTGGATTCTGTAAGATTATAAAAGAAAGCACCAATTCACACAATACTATATTTATATGTACCACACTATATAAATCTCAACTACGTCTTCAAAGAACTCTCTCTCTACCTTTACCAGAAAAAGGCAACATTATTTTTAAGGCAAAAATCCTATATTAGAAAGGAAAAAGAAAAAAGAAAAATCTATCAAGAGAATAAAGTACTTTTCATACAACTCAAAAGTTATCTGGGTATTATTATATAAGAAAGCAGGGAGATGCTCTGGCCCTCGGGAGAACCTGAGTTCAAATTCAGCCTCAGACCCTTACATCTACTAGCTACTTAGGCAAGTCACTTAACCCCAATTGCCCTGCCTTCCCCCATCCAAAAACAACAACAACAAAAGAATTAGTCTAGCCTATTACTAGATATATGAATATATATATATATGAATCACCAATATATATGAAAAGGATTCGAATTTCATCAAAGTGAAGAAATCCTCCTGTGGGAATTCCTTTCACTGGTCTTAACATTTATTATACAAGTCCCAGTGAGTTGCCTTGGGACACAACAGGGATATACCACTAAAAAGTGTCAGAGGAAGAATCTGAATCCAGATTTTCATGATCTGAAGGCTGAAATTAACTGGCTATGACCTACTGCCTCTCTGCCATCATTAACATCACTTAAAAATTGCAGGTGTTTTCCATGTAATTCAAGGTACTATACAAAATACAACTGAAATAGATGCCAACTTCCATATCCAAAGGTTTTTGAAACAAAAACTCAAACCTGGCAAAAATTGTTTTCATTTCAGAATTGGGCATACAGGGGAGAAAAGGCCAATTGGAGAGAATTTTGTAGAGAATATTAAAATATTGGTAGCACTTAGATTTCAGGAGTGCATAAATGTGGAAAGGGGGAAAGGGAAGATAGCAAGGAAAAGAACAAGAGAAAAGAGAAAGAAAAGAAGAGAAAGCACTGGGCATTGAGCCAGAGGGCTTAGGTTCAAGATTCAATATCTCCTATTACTAGCTATGAGACAATGAAAAAAATAACTTTAGTGTTTTAACTTTAGTTTTGTGAACTTCATTTCCATATAAGGAAATTGCTAATAGAGCTACAAAATATGAACTATCTAGATAGGGAAGAGGATAAGAGATAAAAATGGGAACCTCTCCCCTGTTATAAAATCTAGCACCCTAATAAACATGCTTTTCAGGTGGACTTTTACCAGTCCACACTCAGGAAGGCGGTCAGCTAGCAGTTGAGCAGAGCAGTGGGTACCTCTAGCTACCACATCCCTAGCTTTTATTTTTTGTGGTAATATATCTTTCTCAAAAATTAGTCTGAAAAATGTCCTTCATAAAGACTTCTCTACAGCTTTCACAATAATAATTTTCTTAAGAGCAGTCTAATTCTCTTTCCTGATGGAAGCCTATTCATGTGTCCTTTTTGCTTTCAAGAAGAGAATTAGGATCCTAATTTTTGTAGAATGCACTAACTAGATACAGACTGAAAAACTGTCCATGAAAGCTTAATAACAGAGTGAGCAAATAAAAGATGAGCTAATGCATTTCTGTTGTCCCTTAATTGGATAAATTCTTATCTCCTTCATTTTAATTTGGGAGCTAGAAGTTACCATAGAAGTTACCCTCCCTCTCTCCAAGTTATCAATTCACTACTTTTATTGATGGAAAGAAATGAAAGAAAACAGTACCTAGAGAAAGTCTACATACATGCTTTATTTTATCCATTGTCTAACAAGGAAGCTTGTCAACTACATTGGGGTTTGCTTCAGTCCTCAAATTTGTCCATATCTTCATGTCCCTTTCAGTCCATGCCCACAACAGGCCCTACCCAAACTGGACCATGATTCTTCTTTTCATCAACATGCAAAATTCTTAATGCTTGAAATCAACTTAAATTATCTAAACAAAGTATCTAAGTAAGGGCTTATGTCAGAGGGAAAATCTGAACCCAGATTTTTCATGACCTAAAGGCTGGAACTCAATTGAATATGACCTACTGCCTCCCTGACATTACTAAGAATGAATCTCTCAAATTCTGAAAGTAGAATTTCAGATACTAGGACAAAGTAAAGAAACTTCAGCCAATGGAAAAGACCTATTTGGTTTTGTTGATTTGGTTGTTTGGGGGAATGCTCAGCTCTCTTTAAATCATAATAAATGGAAATTCACATAACTGCCAAATTAGCCGATTGCTTACAAAGAATGTTTAAGATGTAGATAATTTCAGTAAATAGCAAAATATCAATAATTTGTACTCTCCTATGAAAAAAATCAGCTATACCTCCGGCAAGGTATAAAGATCCCTCTGCTATGACACTGGGAGGCATGAACAGAACCCCTCACTGGGCAACACAAAAGTTAACTATGTAGTAACATTGATTCTCATTGCTAACATGATTAAAGGATCAAAGGAGGAAATGAAAAGCCCCCACCAGTTCATTACTCCAAGTAAAAAGAATCTGTAGTAATGCCAGATATAATGGCTAATGGTGCAACTTTGGAAATATGGAACCGGATTTTCCTCATCTAAATTATCGACTATAAAAAGAAATTTTTATATATCAGTTCTCTTGCTTCCCATGACTGGTTACAAAGCTGTTGTCAGGGATCAATACTTATTTCCTTAATACTCAAAGACACAAAAAGTATTGGGCACACAGGAAATATTAAAAAAAAAATAACCGTGAATTTCTGCACAACTATTCAAAGTCATCTCAATCAGCATGATCACCCAGCATTTATTGCACACATCTGCATCAGAAATCAAGAAGGAAGGAAGGAAAGAAAGAAAAAGGAGGGAGGGAAGAAGGAAGGGAGGGAACAAAGGAGGAAGAAAGATGATCCTGGGTTGTCAATGTCATTTCAGAGTGGGATAAGTTCTGGCAATTCTGACTAAGTTACAAGAGTTTGAGTGCAATTTCATGACACCTCTATGCTTTTTCTCTAGAGACCAGAAAGGCTTTTCAACAGGCTGGCCACAAGCAATGTATATTTCATTCACAGATCTCTTGAAGACCAGCTCCTAAGGGATGGTATCAATTTGGTGGTGAGAATACCCAGACTGACAAAAATCACAAAAGCTGGAGAAACTGGACTGAACAAAAAGACAGATAACTACACACACATATGCAAATATAGTTGAACATTAAAAGATTAAATAACTGTTTACACTTTGTTACATCCTTCTAATATGTCAAGAAGTTCTTCAGTAAAACTTTATGGAATTATAGAGGGCCAGCTTTTGGTTGGCAGAACATTCAGGTCCAGCTCAGAGACCTTTACAAAGCAAGATACTATCTAAGTAGTTAGTCAAAGACCCAACTCTTAGTAGTAATTATAGCTGAGTTTGGCAAAGTGAGAAAGACATTTTTTTTTCTCCTCTCCAGAGTCCAGCAAATTGGAGAGAGGAGTCAAGAGGGAGATAGTCCTGAGTTTTGACAAACTGAACATTGTTTAGGTACAGGCACAGAGACCTCAGAGCAGTAGTTCTCAACCTTCCTAATGCCGCGATCCTTTAATACTCGTATGTGGGTGTATCTGCGTGTGGACGGACCTGGCTGGAGACGGATAGGGGAGTGTGGTGTCTCGGTTCCTAAGACCATTGGAAATATGTGTTTTCCGATGGTCTTAGGCGACCCCTGTGACTCCTGTGAAAGGGTCATTTGACCCCACAAGGGGGTCACCACCCACTGAGAACTGCTGCCTCAGATGATAGAGATACCTCATCTGGGGTGAGTATTCTAAGGTCACAATGAAAAGAGAAAGGACATCAGTGTTCTCTGGTGCCAGAGATATGTAACCTTTGCCACAGGCATTCTCTACATCTCTGTCCTTCTTGTATTTGTCTACCCATTGACACTGTGTATTTGTGGGAGAGTACGCTCCAGGTTCACTACGCAAATGTTTTGTTGCTATATGTGCTATGGCAGTTCAGTAGATGCCTTTGCTTTGGGCTATCACCTGGCTGAATAAGGAAGATGAACACAACCAAGGGGCTTGTGAGCTACAGTTTTAGGAGTGCAGAACTAGAGATTACATTAAAACTAGGACAGTTGTCACCTGGGGGACTCAATTCAGGAGTGTGAGTTGGGGATTGGGAGGTTGACCAGAAGGGTTGCTACAAAGCTAGCATTTGTTTTCATTTCAAAAATCAAAACAAAACAAGAATAAACATAAGGACAGAGGATAATATCACCCTCCTCGAGGTAGAGAAGAAAGGGAATAAAGATGCTGAATACTGCATATGCTGAAAACAGGGTTAGTATTATTATGAAAACTTTTTCATTCTTCTTTATTGAGATTCAGCTTCATTATTCCCACAATTTTTGGTTAACTAAAAATCTGTATTAATATTAACCTCATCTGAGTAAAGCTATTCTTTGGGACATAAAAATTTACTTAAGAGTCATAAGCATTTCTTACATAAGAAGGCAAAGGAAGAATTTCAACTGTCCCTTACACCTCGGTGATATATATGTCTTCCTCCCATTTGTCTATTTATAAATCTTCTAAATGTATTTTAATCAATAACCTGATAGTTTGCTTGAACAGATTTGTTTCCTTAAGGAATATATAGACTATGACTGTTTAACTAAGTTTGTTCCATTTTTATGACATCAAAAGACGTATGGGACTATGGAACTATCTTTTCTTCAACTTTTATAGTCTAAGAGGAATGTACAAGATTGCAATATGTAAAAGAATTATTTCTCTGTCACACTGATGTAATTTTGCCTAGAAGAAGTCTAGTCAGAATCCTCATGCTTGTTCGGGTTTTCTCTAGAATCTAAACCTATGCTTCAGCATAATAATAAAATCTCTATAATTTCTGCATTTTGAGAGAAATAACATGACATAACATAACACAACATAACACAACATAACATGATATAAATGGGTGTTATGTGTGTGTTTTTTACTGGCAGCAGTTACCTATCACATAAATTCCAAGAGGAGATATTTCTCCCATAACATTCTATAAGTTCCTTTAACTTAAACACTTTTCTTGGTGAAAAACAAAGGAGGATCCACAACGCATGGCCATTGAGGGGATGAATCTTGAAGACTGGGGGAATATATCAAGAAATTAACATGATGACAAAACAAAAGTCATCTATATAGTTTTAGTTAAAAAGAAACAAAGTGAATACACATATGGACAAATCTTTTTGCTTAACCTAGCTTTTTGTGTGTGTTAAGATGAACTAAGTAGGCTAATATATGATATAAACCTGATTATTAATAATAGGAATTTAAGCCCCTTGATACTGAAAAACAATGCTATATCGCCTCCATTTCCTGAGGGCAATTTGAGTCCTAGGATATCATGGTAGGTAGTGTAAAATGAAGAGCAAAAAACACTAATATTGAAATAGAATGACAAGGGCAGTAAGTTATTTTTCATTTTTCAACTGCCTAAAACACAAACATAACCCAAGGCAAAGAATAGACTATCAAATTGATGATATCTTAGTATCTAGATCATCCCAGGAATGATATTATAACCTAGAAAGATACTATTTTCAGATACAGAAAGCAGGAATTTCCTGTTTTGAAAACTATCCACAGAAACTAAAGACTCCAAGAATGTGAACTGATCTAAGGGAGATTTCAAACTCATTTATTAAACTATACTTTTGCTATATAGTATTAAACTGTTCTATTGCTACAAAATACAGGCAAGTATGACAACAGTTTTGATAATTATGTGTACCTGCATAAGTTCTGACAAGAACATTGAATGTGCTCTTGCTTTTATTCTGGTGTCAAATACTATCACACATCTCCAGGGGTAACACCTGAAGTTCACTGTTCAGTGTCCTTGCATTCCAGAGGGCTCCCAGTCCATACCAGGTAGATGAGATGTGTCCAAGACTTCTGAGTCACTGAGGAATTTAGAGTTAGATCAGCAGGGACTGTGGCCATTTCCCATAAATCCCTTCCTGGTTCACAGTAGTTTTCAGGGCAGGTCAATAATGAACTGAACTGAGCCAGGGTAATAAATTAAGATGAATGGAAATTGCTATAGTAGCATAGGTTAGGATGATTTATACTTTTTGTAGCTTTTTAGAGAAAGAGGTGTTAAGGATCAGCAATGGCTTATGACCCAAAGAAATTATATCCAGTTTAGCATCATCAGAATCTTCACTGTTAGCTTTATAGAGAAAATTCAACCGCATTTCAATGCCAAATAGAGTCTGAACTATTATTATAAAGTTCTGGGTACAATGGGGAAAAAATGATTATGAAAAATTCTAATTCTGTCTCAAATTCCAACATTCAATAATAAATATTTACTTAAAAGGATTTATTGAATACCTAACAGCATATCTCAAAAGGCCCTAAAAAAACAGACTAAAAAGGTCATACTTCTACAGTAATCCCCAAAACCATCTTGGATATGGAGGGACAGAGTTGCTCAGGGCCCTGAAGTAGTATCACTCAAGATGGATATAATTAACCATGATCTAACAGGATTCTCTAGGCCAGCGGTTCTCAACCTGTGGGTGGCGACCCCTTTGGGGGTCAAACAACTCTTTAACAGGGGTCACAGGGATTGCCTAAGACCATCAGAAAACACATATTTCCGATGGTCTTAGGAACCAAGACACTGCTCCTCTATCTGTCTCCAGGCAGGTCTGCCCACATGCAGATACGCCAACATATGAGTATTAAAGGGTCCTGGCATTAGGAAGGTTGAGAACCACTGCTCTAGCCCTAAGAGAAATAGTGAAATTTTTATTATGTTTTTTAAAATTATGCCATACATCCCCAAATTGGGACTGTTTAGAGAAATTAAAATACTCTGGTTTTGAAAGTTAATATTTATCTAGATTATGACTAACTTTTTGTCAACAGCATGAATACATTTAAATGAACTAATGTAAAATCAGCTAAGACACTTAGATAAGTGTTCTGACGCTCTGTCATTACTTTTGTTAGAAAATAAACGTCAAAATATATTTAAGTAGAATCTATTTTGGACTTACAGTTGGTCTATATATTTTTGGTTTAAAAATGAGAACATTTCATTTAAAGCATCTACTTTACTCTAGGAAGGTTTATGATGGAAAATTTTAAAAAAGGAAGGTATCATTTAATTCTTATGCTCTAAATTAAGCTCCTTCAGTATGTGGCGCAGCGAGGTTGATGGTGTGTGTCTGCAGGATTGTTCAGTCACTCCTATTGGCTCCATCTGCCGTACTACTTTCTTAGTGGCTAAATGAATTTTCCAGTAGAGAACACGTTCTTCCTGTAACTCAAAATCTCGTGGAAATGAATGACATAAACAAGAAAATGAATAAATGAATAATGAAAAAAAATTAAAAATAAAAATAAATGAAAAAGTTAAAAATTAAATAAAAACGTTCTTCCTCTGTTCTGGGAAACCGTATCAAAGGACCTGAAGGTACCAATATCAGTGTTATTATAATCATCGTTTTCATCACTGTCATTATTATCATACTTATTTTTAAGCTCTGAGCCTCCGGACAGAGCAAGCACCTTGACTGAACACCTCAGTTTTGGATCTATAGTTTTCTACATCCTTTGCGTAGCTTCTCCCCCTTCAATTGCCTTCTTATTTCCAATAGAACACTCGGATTAGCAAACGTTTAAAACCAAGAAGAAAGGTAAACAGGCTTTTCCTTGACAGAAATGAAAGGCTTTATTAAGGTTTCTGTAGAGGGAGCTTAATAGAAGAATGGAGATATAGGGTTAATCTGTTGGGGGGTTGTAGATTTAAGGCAATTTATGCAACACAGCATCTATTTCCATATTTTCAGGCCCTATAGGGCCACATGTGATCACTTCTAGAATCCTGGAGCCACTTCTTGTGGCAGCTGCATTTGCCCAGGCTTCTCTCTTCCAGTTCCACACAGGTTCTCATGGCCTCTTCTCCTCTAGCTCCACGGATCTTTAACCTGCTTTGTCAAGAGCTACACTATTCTTTGATTTCTCTCCTAGGCTCGAACCAACTTTTAAAGGTCACCTGGCGATGAGGCCTATCTTCTTCATTCTATGACTGCTTTCTTTATGATGCATTCAAGCAATTAAGTCACACTTTGATAAAGAGATCAAAAAGCTAGAAGTTCAACACCAGTCCCTAGCATTAAGTTTATCCAGTCCCTTTGCTTTAATTAGATGTATGAAAGATCAACCCCTTTACAAAGAAAATATAAACTCCTGGAGAGAAAGGATTATTTACTCTTTTTATTTTGCATTCCTAATTCCCAGGAAGAGGCATATTAAAAATTGCATATTGTGATTTTTAAAATAAAGTTTGTTGAAAGAACATTATGTAAATAGAACTGAAAATTCACTGGTAACATCAAAATAAAGGTTGAGATCTATTTCAAATATTAAGCAAAATGTACCCCAAAATGTTAGACATAACAGTTATTAGGCAGAAAGCAATAATATACTTTTATGCTACCATTTTTAAAAGGTGTTAAGTATGACTTTATAGGAAAAAAATGAATTAGGGCACTCTAAAGACTCCAGTTAAATCATTCTCTACAATGACCTTCAGAAGGTCTCTAATACTGACAGTGTTTTTAAAGACTTCACTTCCATTCCTCTCTCAACCCTTTATGCTGTTTTCAAAGCATTACTCTCCAGTATCTTCCCTGAAGCATATCTCATCTCTCACAGCACAAGGTTATCAGTTCATTACCACCACCAAGAACTAGCATTATTCTTTAAGTAAGAGAAAGGAAAATTATTCTGGGGAAAAACAACATTGCATTAGAGAGGCACACATATTTTGTTTTTCTCCTTGAAAGAGACAGCAAACATAACTCTTATATTTATGACAGAGCTGAATCCTCTTCACCTTCCTTTTTGTCATAATATGTATCAGGAACATTTTAATGGATTGTCTTGTCTCAGGTTATTCGAAGCATTCTATCCATCCATCCATCCATACACACACACACACACACACACACACACACACACACACACTCTCAAACACTCTTTCTCTTTCTCTCTCTCTCTCTCTCTCTCTCTCTCTCTCTCACATGTAGCAAAAAAAAAAAATCACAAGCAAGCAAACATTTTTTTAAAAAGACCCTCCATGTGAGCTTTCATGATTTTAAACAAATGGTATAATGAACATCTAGAACTTCCAAAGACCTCTTATACAGTAAGTCACAAGTGAGACACACTACCGAGTAAATGAATACATACCTCTGTATGTATACGCCTTAAGATATTACAATAATCAGACTAGCTCCACATGGCACACTTGAAAATCAGCCATTACTTTAAAGCAATGTTTCAAAGCCTTTTTTGTTTCTTGTTTTTCTTATTTTTCAGTAAACCTTCCCATACCTCCTATTTTATATGAAAGGAAATAAATTCTAGCACTCACTATGCATATACACATAAGAAATAAAAGAAAGATTGTTCATAAAGAAAACTTTATGTTGGCACTTAACATTTGATGGTATCATAAAGTTGTTAAACATTTATCAGAGTACATTAAAAAATATTGGTAAGATCCTCAATTCTGTTTCTTGTTAATTAATGTTTTTAATCTCAGTAAAGCTTTTAAAAGAGATGTCCATTCTTTAGTTTGTTTCAGGCTTTAGGTTTTATTGAAAAGAAGAATGAGAATCCTGACTCATAGATCAGTTGTTATAAATGCGATTAAAGCTTTGCAAGCATGTTTAGTAAGAGTGGAATATATTTCTCCAAAGGTACACAAAAAAATGTGCAACTTCATGGATTATAAATCAGTTAAAAGTTTCTGGAATATTTCAATAGGATAAATCTGACATGGAGGAAAAATATGAATTGTCTCTTATGACACGAGATCAATGTGGATGGATAGGGAATTAATCAAGCAAATTCACCATAGAAAGAAAATGTACTGAAGGTGAAAGATAGGCCAATTAACAGGATGAATATAAGAGCATGTCACAGTCCTATAGAATTAGTGGAAGGAATGCTAAAGCTCAGAATGAATCGTCGCTGCTGAGATAAACTAAGGACAACAAAGAAGATGTTGTTTTATGAAGCTATATTGGGAGGGAGAAAAAGGGTCAGATTAAGGATAGGACCTTTGCTTGGGGGGTAATGAAATGATGAAAAATGACAACAGAGGGAAGTCAAAGCTGCTCAATTCATATTTTGTTTCTGTTTTCTCTGCCAATGATAGTGACTCCTTGCACTAAAAATGAGATAACAAAAATGATTAACTAGCTGATGCACAAGATAAGTAAGAGAGTAAGAGACCAACTATCTGCCTTTGATAAATTTAATTCATGAAGTCATTTAACCTAAAAACATTACATTCTCAGTTACCAAAAGACCTGGTCAATGGACTTACTGAGCTACTGCTGGTAATATTTAAAAGCTCATGGAAAATGGGAGAAGAACCACAAGGTAGGAAAAGAGGCAAACAATATCCAACTTTTTGAAGAAAAGCAGGTGAGTAGAAGAGACCAGTCAGAAAAGTATGAGTCAGATTTCAATTCCTGGAACAAGTTCTAGAATAAGATCATCAAAGAGATGGTTAACAATCATCAAGAGAGAACAGCAGGGATTACAAAGAGTCAGCATGGTTTCATCAAGAAAAAGTAATTCTAAGAGAAAATAATTTACTTTTTTGAAAGGGAGAAATGTCATGGACTCCAGTTTACCTGGATTTTAATGAAGTTTTTGCAAAATTGTCCTCTTGTGGAGTAAGTAAAAGATCGATTAGATGATAATACAATTCAATGTTTTCAGAACTGTCTGGATGACCAGAATCAAAGAGTTTCTGTTCTGTTTAACATCTTTCTCAGTAACTTGGAGGAGGATATAGATGTGGCATGCTTATCAAATCTGCATATGGATCTAAGCTGGAAGAGCCATCTCAGAGGTGAGGAATCTGCAACCTCGAGGCCACAGGTAGCCCTCTAGGTCCTCAAGCAAGGCACTTAGACTGAATCCAAACTCCACAGAACAAATTCTCTTAATAAAAGAATCTGTTCTGTAAAACCTGGACTCAGTCAAAAGGCTGAACTCAAGGGGGGCCACATGTGGCCTAGAGGGCACAGGTTTCCCACTTGTTAATATATGGAGTCAGTATCCAAAAGAATTTTGGCAGATTAGAGCATTGGACTTAATCTAATGAAATACAACTCAATCACAATAAGTGCATGTCTTACACTTGGAAACAAACAAAATTCCATATTAAAGGTATTAGATGGGGAAAGCATGGTTAAGCAAAAGTCTAGACAAAAAAGATTTGGGGTCTTAGTTGACTGTATGTAATGGCAAGCAAGGTAGTACTTAGCTCCTGTTTCAGTTATTCAATTGCCTTTGAGCCTCGCCTGTGATTATATCAAGTCATTGTAGGAAACAATGCACATTGTGCTGCACTTAATAGGCCTAAGGGAGTTTGGAGACCTTCCCTGCCCTTAATAGGACTAATGTCATCACATGGAGCCCACAGTAGGAGGAACTTGTCAAAAGGGCAGAACAGGAAGGAGCAGAGCATATAAAAGCACAAACCCAAGCTGGGACCAAGCACAATTGAGAGCGAGGATGCTTGTGATTTTGGCCCTCTGTAGCACTTTACTGGTTTGTCAGACAGAAGCCCTGTCTGTTGTTTTTAGACAGAAGTCCTAAGAGGACACACTATACTATATGATCAGAACTGTAACATTATTTACAACAGCAGTCCTCAGGAGAGCTGCTCATGACTGGGTTTACACTGTAGCACAACAGTGTGATGTGGCAGCTAAAAAAAGTCCTCTTTTAGGACTTCTGTCTAAAAACAACAGGATCTAGAAGTCCTGAAAGAGGGTTTTACTGCTGTTTACAGAAGTTCTGGGACTTTACTGCTGATTAGTGTTTGATTTCTCAGACAGAAGCTTTGTCTGTTGGTTTGTGTTACTTTGTCAGACAGAAAGTGAATTGAGATGATAGTGCCAACAAAGTATGTGAATACTGTTGTAACTCTGCTAAGCTTAATGTGTGTAAATATTGTTGTGGCTCTGTTAAGTTTTGTCTTCCCAGAAATAGAAACTGTGAAGGGCTCAGAGTAGACCAGTCACCAAGCTACTCAGAGAGCTGCCTACCTGTGAATCCAGGCAACAGCCAGGTGAATCTAGGCAAGAGCTGGGAATGTGGAAGAAGAGCCATTGAATTTGGAAGTCAACCTCAGAGTTAAGATGAAAGGACCTTTACTTGGATACTTAAGTGCTGACTGATAAGATTATGACTTACTGTGACCTAGGGGTAGACGGCCTTCGTATTTTCCACTACCCCTTAAGGATGATCATTTAAGGATAATTGCCCCTTAAGGATGATTGGAACTCAGCCTCCAATCAAGATTAAAGAAGACTTTAGATGGGTACTTTATATTGATTGAGGAGATTGTGACTTATTGAATGATATGTTTTGTTTAAGACTATGTGGCCACCTTAGTAATAAGTTGTTATGTTACATTGTTGTGAATGCTTTGCTTTAGTTTATTGCTAAATAAATAGAGAGTTGACTATACTAAGTGATCAGAACTTTAACATTATTTACAGCAGTAGTCCTCAGGAGAGCTGCTCGTGATTGGGTTTACACTGTAGCACAACAGTGTGATGTGGCAGCTAAAAAAAATACAATCTTGAGATGAGTGACAAATATAATTTCCATGAACAGGAAGGTGATGGTCACCATCTTCATCAGATTTGATTGGAAACAGCATGTTCAGTTCTGGGTGCTGAGAACTGGAGTGTTAAAAATTGGGCAATCAGGATGGTAAAGGGCCTTGAGTGCATATAGCATAAATATATAACAGGTACATACTAATGGGCACCTAAGTGGTACAGCAGATAGAACAGTGAACCTGGAGTGAGGAAGACCTCAGTTCAAATGTGGCCTGTCATTTACTAGCTGTGTGACCCTGGGAAAGTCATTTAACCTCTTTCAGTCCAGTTTCCTCAACTATCAAATCAAGATAACAATAGCACCTAATTCCCAGGGCTATTGTAAGGATAAAATGAGATGTTTATAAAACACTTAGGAGAGTGCCCAGCACATAGTAGGTGCTTAACAAAAACGTATTTAAATTAAATTTAAAATAAAAAAATCTACATGAGGATCAACAGGAGGAACTGGGGATGTATAGAGTGAGGAACGCGGGTAAGTGATGTCAGTCTTCAAGCATGTGTAGGGTTGACAAGGGAAGAAGGGATAGAAATGTTATGTTTGTCTCCTGAGAGCTGCCTGACAGTTGTAAAGAGACCAATAAGGACTTAATGTCAGGAAAAACTTCCTCACAAGGGGAGTTATCCAAAAATGAAATGAGCTGCCATGAGAGTTACCGGGTTCCCTTTCCATGGATGACTTCAAATAAAAGTTGGATGAAAAAGTGTTGGATATGTTATCCTGGACCTTTCTTTTTTAGAACAATTGCACTGAATGAGTACTGAGATCAATTCTGTGGTTCTGTTTTTCCCTGAACTACTAATTCCTTCTCTTTAAAACTACAATAGTTAGATATCTAGATAGACAGATAGACAGATAGATAGATAGACAGATGAATAGAAAGATATCTTTCTATTTCTATATATCTCTATATAGATACAGAATCAAAGATCTATTCCAAAATATACATGAACATATCTCCCATACATACATACATATATGTATACATATATACACACTCATATGCAAACATACTTATGTGTACATATACATGAATATAAACAGAAATAGGTAAACATATATATATTATCTTCCCTCAATTCAATTAAGAAACTTGAGTACAAAGACTATTTTATTTTTAGCTATGAATTCCCAGAGCCTGGCAGAGTGCCTGGTCGGTAGCAGATTTTATAAAAATTTCTTGTTGATTAATCTGTATATGTATCTTGAAATATGTGTATACACAGGGAAGTACATATATCATTACTATATCTTGATCCTTTAAGACTTCCAAATCCAAAGGTTGCTTAAAAACTGCAAAGTTAAAAGAATCTGCACAAATATCATAGGCAAGACACTGAAAAAGGTAGAGCAATTTTTTTTTATTTGGTGTCTTCCATGCCTTGGCACTGAAAAATCAATTGCTTTGTGAACTATTCCAGAAATCAGTGTTATCATCACAGAGGAATGTCTCAATTTCAATTTCTTCTCCTTAAATCATAAGGTCAATTTATTGTTCCACAACTACAGAGATAATAAGGTTACGTCATAGTTGAAGATGGTTCTACATCAAATATGGTCCACTTTGAAAGCATTACCAAATTATGAAATTTGAAATCCAAATTCTGTTTCTGTTTCTGCCTCTAGAAACAAGAATGTTTATTATAACATCGTATCTCAAAGACCTGTCAAAAAAATCCCTAAGAAATTAAATATCTTCAATCTACTTAGGAAGTTGTAAATAGCTAAGAGTAGTAAAAACTTGAGAGTACATGTGTGAATATAGTTCTACTGAAATACATAATTAAAAACTCAAGTACTGTAAGTCACAGAGCTTGGATCTTCAAAGAAAAACCACATAATTATATAGCATCTTCCTGACTCATTTTCAGTTGAATTGTCAATATTAAATATTGATGTTATGCTACATGGGACTGGTGATATCTCCAAGTTTCCAATAACTTGAGATCTCTCCTGTCAAAACAATATAATAAATAAAATATGAAAATTGAAACAAATCAGCAAAAATGATAAAGTGATAACTTTTTTTAAAAATCGAAAATTCATAAACTGCATATATTTCACACTTAATTTCACTTCACTGTGAATCAGCATCTTTTGAAGAAGTGATATTGATGAGGATATATTTCCCTTGACATATATAGTATTCATCCAGTTATTTTATGTAATTTGCTCATTACTGTGCCAGGTTTTATTTGTTAACCTACCTCCCAGACAACATCACTGGCACAAGCCAATCAATTACCATTAAAGGACAAATGAAAGACTAAGTATTCCCTAGGGAAGATTTAAATTTTTCAAGTAATTGAGAAGAAAATATAGCAGGTAAAAGAAGCAGAACATTTAAAAGACTTAATTACAGATAAGTCAATGTTAAATTATTTATGCTCTTCTTTGTACTCTCAAACTGTACAGATCAAATGAGAAAAATTAGCATCCCCCCAAAAATTCTCTCAGAATTCCAATGGCTTTTGTAAAAATGTTACTGTCCATTCTCGGGGAACATTGGGAGGGACTGTATTTATTTTTTCCCACAACACCATTTTGCACAATACCAGGTTTTGTGACATTTGGATAGTGATGTAGAAAAGGAAATAATAAACTTGATTCAGTTTAACCTGACTAGTATGGGTTTGTTATAATTAAATTTTATTGAACTAATTTTAATATTACATAGGGGTCCTAAGTTCCTTAGCAAAATATAAACTTCACCTATACAAGAAATTATATTATAGTGTGTCAACAAACAAAGGAATTATAACTCTTTGAACAAAATTGACTATTATTAGGAAATATACTTTTTTTTTCAGTTTGTCAGCATATACTTATTTTCCTTCCAAGGAGAATTTCCATTTAGACAAAATGAAATATAGTAGGTCTGCTATACACAAATTGAACTGTAGCAATTGCTAACATATGAACAGCTATCATTACTTCTTACTTCGACTATTAAAATGTCCTCCTAATTGGTCACCCTGCCCTAAGTCTCTCTCTACTACAATGTATTCTCCATGTAATTTCTGAAGCATTTTCACTTAATCACAGATATGACTATGTCACTCCTTTATTCAACAAACTTCAGTAGTTCCATATTGACTCAGGAATAAAATATAAATTCCTCTATTTGACAATTAAAGTCCTCCACAACTTGGACCCAAACAATCTTTAAGGACTCGTTTTTGTTGATTGAAAATGTCAATCATGTCTAATCCTTCATGACCTACTTTGGGGTTTTCTGGCAGAGTTACTGGAGTGGTTTTCCACATCCTTCTCCAGCTCGTCTTACATATAACAACACTGAGGCAAACAGAGGTATGTGACTTACCAAGGGTCACACAGTTAGTAAGTATCTGAGGCTGGATTTAAGCTCACAAAGATGAGCCTACTTGATTCCAGGCATGGCATTCTATTCACTCTGCTATGAAATATGACCTTATTATAATATATTATTCCTCTTTCCTCAATCTAATGTCTAGAAAAACTGGTCTTCTCTCTCTTCCTCACATAATACTCTTTTCTTCCATCTCTGTACTTTTGCACGGGCTATCACTAAAACATGAGAGTACACTCCATCTTATTTTGTTTCATGCAATCCCTCATTTCTTTCAAGATATTGCTCAAGTCCCACCTTCTACTCGATGCTTTCGCTAATTTCTCTAACTGCTACTGTTATCCCTCACTACCTTGGATTTGCCTACATTTTTAAAAATGTATTAATTCTGCAAACATATACAAATTTTCATAGGAACATATTGTGTATATGTGTATAGATGTGTGTATTTGTGTGTGTGAGAGAGAGGCAGGCAGCGGCTCAATGGATAGAGAACTAGGTCTGGAGTCAAGAAGATTCAGACACTTCCTAGCTGTTGTTACCCTGGGCAAGTCATGTAAACTCTGATTGCCTGACTAAATGTATCCATTGGAGAAGGAAATAAGAAACTACTTCAGTATCTGTGCCAAGAAAACCCCAAATGGGGTCACAAAGGATTGAACCTGACTTTACAACAATCAGACAGACAGACAAACACAAAGAGAGAGAGAGAGAGAAAGAGGAAGTCTCCCAACAGAATGTAATGTAAGCTTCTTGAGGGCAGGGGCTGTATGTATCATTTTGTCTCCAGGACCTAATAGAGTGTTTGACACATAATAGGTTCTTATTGACTGAGTGATTGAAACCTACAAATGTGATTGGGGGGGGGGGGGGATGAGTGGACTGGGGTTCTCCTTTAGGAACTGCTATGATACAGTGTAAAGAGCACTGAATTTAGATTTGCAAGATCTAGGCTGAAATCCAATTTTCTCTATTGTGTGATCTCAGGCAAGACACTTATTTTCTCATAAGCAGTTTGGGGCACAATGGAGAGAACACTTGGGCTGTAGGCAAGAAGTCTTGAGCTCAAAATACAGCCTTAGAAATTTTACTATGTGACTCTGGGATAAGTCTCAACCTTTGTCTGCCTCAGTTTCTTCATCTGTAAACTGGTCATAAGAAAAGCACCTACTTCCTAGGACTGTGAGAATCATATGAGATAATATTCATGAAGCATTCAGCACAGTGCTGGGTATATCTTAGGCACTTCAAAAATGCCTGTTCTCCTTTACTTCTCTGGGCTTCAGTTTTTTTCATTTGTAAAATGAGAGTCTTGGTTGGACTAGATGATGTCTGTTAATTCCTTTTAGCTCAACTCTGACCCTATAATCTTATGAATGTGTGACCTCTTTGCCCAACAACCTAACCCATATTATTAGACTCCTTCAAAATCTCAACTTCCCTGGGCTTGCATCCTTGCTCTTGACTCCTTCCCCATCAAGTCTATCCTTCTTCAGAATACTAGAGCCTGTTCTCTAAACCAGTGGCTTAGAGAAATAGAATTTCCTTCTCCACTGGAAGAGGGTGGTGGATTTCTTACCCCCCTCCCCATTAGAACTCTTGTTTTTCTTTAGTAACCATGTTACATACCCTTCTATCGTAGTATATAAACAGTATTGCATTTTAAGTATGTTATGAGTTTAAAAAGCACTCATGAAGTTAGGCTGGGGCCACCAAAGCTACAAACATTGAATTTATGGGAAAATTGCATTCTGAGTTACAAACAAATGACTTAGAAATGATTTTTTGTAAAACAATTCATGCTTAAGTTGGGAACTATGGAGTCTATGTGTATATGTGTATGATACAGACAATGTACATATGCACATGAATAAATTTTATGCAACATAAGCTCCTGTTTTCCACATTTCTCCACTGCCACTTTATCTATCACTGGAATGTAACTGGTGTTATAAAGAAGTATAGTGGTAGAATGAACATAAGGGATACATCTGGCAAATCCTATCCCACTTTGTCTTATGCTGTGTTCTCTACCACGGAAAGAAAACACAACTGAGGAATTTTCACTACTGATTTTTTCAGGCAACTTTGCAGCCAATGTCAATCAAGAACCTGATTTGAAAGTTGCTCTAGAAACGAATTTTAATTTGTGAAAAATCGGTTTTACCAGGACAGAAACAAACAACAAAAAATTATGTTAATGTAATGAATCTATTCAGCACTCCTTTATTCATATTTCCAAGGTAGAAAAAGGCATATAGTTATATAAGACAGGGAGGGTTAAGGAATGTTCTAGAAAGTTGGGAGATTTTTTTGAAAATTCATCTAAGAGGTAAGAGTTATAATACTACTGTGCCCTTCAAAATGAAAAGCCTGCAAATTACCTGCATTTCATCATGTCACAAAATGAAATCAAAATTGTAGATCAGACACAATCATCATTTCTATGATATCCCAAGTTTCCTCCCATCCTCAAATACACATACACCCATAAACACATATGTTTATGCATACATATACATACACAAATACCCCACACCCATAGATATATAATCTCAGATTTATCATTTCATTTACGTAGGGATAGTCCCAGTTTGGAATTTCCCTTAGGCAGGGCATGTAGGTAACTCATCTGTACATTATAATCTTAGAGAATGTTATGAGGTGTTCTTATCCATAGTCATATACCCAGAATGTGTTAGAGGTAGCCTTTAACCTAGATCTTCTAGATTCCAAGGTTAGCCCTCTATCCACTAAACCACACTGCCTAGCATACATATGTGTGTGTGTTGATGTTGTGCATGTATAGAATCATAGAGGGAAGGCATTTAAAAATTATTATTTAGTTAACCTAATTTTTATAAATGACACAATTATGGACTAGAAGAATTAAGGGGTTCTCTTGTTTCTTTTTTGCTTAAGGTCATATAGACAGTAAATAACAGAGCCTCTGTTAAAAAATCAGGCCTTCTGACTCCAAATCCAATGTTGTGTCACTACAGAGACAATCTCTCAGTGTAGACTGATGCGAGGAGCACCCGGTGTGGGACTTCCCTCTGAGGACTTACAATTCCTCTTAATTTAGCATCTTTGAGACTTCCTTGTGAATATTGGAAGGTTAAGTGACTTCCACATCAATAACTCATATATATGTTAGATTTGCCTTGGGTCTTCCTCCATCAAAGCTGGTCTTCTAGAGTATCTGCTATCTGTTATTCCATGTGGCTTATATCTATAGCTCATAGACAGAGAGACATCTACATAGTGGTGCTTAAGAGAAAATTTCAAAATCATATTTCATGCAGCTTTTGAGATCAAGGAAAACATAAATCATTAAAAATATATAAATAAAAAAATCTTTGGCAACATCTTAGTCAACATTTACAAATTTATAATAGCTGGGTTGAAACAAACATCAGAACATGCAACAACACAAGTGTAATGAATGGTTGAGCAGAGCTTTCCTCTCTGTTTCTGGCCTATCACTTGGATATAATTAAGGGCTAAAGGGCCATATCCAGAAGTAAAGTTACCTTATTGTCCACTGGGTAAGAATACCCTAGTGGGGGGCAGAGCCAAGATGGCGGCGTAGCAGCAGCAACATATCGCAGCTCTCACATAGCCACCCCAAAATACCCATAAAATAGGACTCTAAACCAATCCTGGAACTCCAAAACGCACACAAAGATACTTCCCACTAAA
>CM053580.1:194969685-194986783 GCA_028627135.1 Pseudochirops cupreus | reverse complement strand
AAAAGTGACATAGGAGAGAACAGACTAGGGGAGGGGGGAAACACTGGGATGGCTGTTTTGGGGTGGTGGGTGGGGGAAAGACGGGGAGAAAATAAGTAACTCAAAAAAAATTTAATAAAATAAATTAAAAAAAAAAGAATACCCTAGTGATTCAGGGAGCTTTGTAAAAGGGTATAATTCTGCCCCTGGCTCTCTCTTCTCTTCTTTTATTTCTTATTCTACATCACATCAGTAATGTTCAGAGCCAATTCCTGTGGAGGGTCAGGAGGGGTGTGGTGGTGAGGGGAAAACAGTTAAAAAAACCCCTTTCTCCAGCCACTATGAAGTGACATAATACATGGTAGCTAAGGCCCATGTCATGCCTAAACTAGCTTAATCTGGGTTTTGGGATGGCTTCTTCTGTTCCTGTCCTTTCCTGATTTTAGGTACTGAGATAAGAGTGTCCAGGCTTGGAAGCCACCTTATGAGCTAGAAAGTTTCATAAGTTCTGGTCACACAATCAGCACTGGCTGCACTGCAAAAGGACTCCCTGGTACTTGGTCTAGCACTGTTGGAGAAGATGGCCACTGAATCGAGGATGGATCCAAACCTTGGCCTGGCTTACCAGAAGGCATAAACACAGAACTGAAGGGAAATTTAAGTTGTGTAATCATCAGTCCTGTAGAGTTGGAGACTAGCTTGTGAGTTTGGGAAGTTTGAAGATCCCGGGTCTTTTGTTTCAAGCTAATTGGAGGAAGGGGAATGATTCATTGACAAATACGCTAATGCTTTTCAGAAAAGGTGACTTCTGGAGGCAGAGCCAAGATGGCAGTGTAGAAGCAGGAAAACTCCATGAGTTTCCCCCATAACCACCTCAAGCTATAAAATATGACTCTAAACAAATTTTAGAGATACAGAACCCACAAGGTGACAAAGAGAAACAAATCTCCCACTGAAGGCAGCCCTGACAGGAAGGGACCATCAGTGTGCTGGGAGCCGAGCCCAGCCCCACGTGAGCTGGAGGTTTTAGCCTCAGGGCAGCCCTGACCAGCATTGGCTACAGTGGACTTCTGGAGAGTGGATGAGCAGCTGCAGTGGTTTCTAGAAATATCAACCATAACTGCCAAAGACCAAGTAAAAGGTCAGTGGAACTCTGTTGGAACCAAGGGGAACTTAGGAGAGCGGTCCAGCCTCTGCCTTCTACCCTCGGAGCAAGAAGCAGTGGAGGCACCCCAGCTTGCAGCCGTGCAGCCACATCCATGTGACTGCTTCAGGGCTTCTGGCCTGCAGATTGGAGGGGGACCAAGCAACCATTCAGAGGTTAATTGCTCTTGCTTTAACCTGCCTGGATCCAGATCACGGTTTTGGGTAGTGGTCCTGAGATGTATGACTATTAAGCCAGAGCTTGTGGGGGGCAACAGAGAGGGAACCCAACTAATAAGTCCAGCAGCAGTGAAAACTCCAGTGATTTGGGACAAAGCTCTCCTCTCTGGAAGCAGAGTTCTACTGTGGCAAAGAGCTCAAAAGTCAAGCAACTGAGTGATAACTTGAGCAAGCAAAGGAAGAAAAGCAAGCACAGCCATCCAACTTTAGATGCCTTTTTTGGGGACAAAAAGGATCAAAGCATGGAACAGGAAGAAGACAACACAGTCAGAACTCCTGCACCAAAAGATTCCAAGAAAAACGTAGACTGGTTACAAGCCATAGAGCAGTTCAAGAAGGACTTTGAAAATCAAGTAAGAGAAGTGGAGGAAAAACTGGGACAAGAATGAGAATGATGCAAGAAAATCATGAAAAGAGAGTCAACAACATGACTGAAGAAAATAACACATTAAAAAATAGATTAATTCAAATGGCAAAAGAGGCCCAAAAAGCCAATGAGGAAAAGAATGCCTGAAAAAGCCGAATTTGCCAGATGGAAAAAGAATTTCAAAAGCTCACTGAAGAGAATAATTCCTTCAGAATTAATTGGGAGCAAATGGAAGCTAATGACTTTATGAGAAATCAAGATACTAGGAAACAGATCCAAACAAATGAAAAAATAGAAGGCAATGTGAAATATCTCCTTGAAGAAACCACTAACCTGGAAAATAGATCCAGGATAGATCATTTAAAAATTATTGGACTATCTGAAAGCCATGATCAAAGAAAGAATCTAGAAATCATCCTTCAAGAAATTCTCAAAGAAAATTGCCCTGATATTTTAGAGGGCAAAATAGAAGTTGAAAGAATTCACCAATAACCTCCTGAAAAAGATCCCAAAAAGAAAACTCCTAGGAATATTATAGCAAGGCTCCAGAGTTCCCAGATCAAGGAGAAAATATTACAAGCAGCCAAGAAGAAACAATTCAAATATTGTGGAAACACAATGAGGATAACCCAGGATCTAGCAGCTTCTACATTAAGGGATTAAAGGGCTTGCAATATGATATTCCAAAGATCAAAGGAGCTAGGATTAAAACCAAGAATGACCTACCCAGCAATACTGAGTATAACGTTTCAGGGGAAAATATGGCCATTCAATGAGGGGGAAGACTTTCAGGCACTCTTGATGAAAAAAACAGAGTTGAATAGAAAATCTGACATTGAAACACAAGAAGCAAGTGAAGCATGAGAAGGTAAACAGGAAAAAGAAATCATAAGGAACTTATCAAAGTTGAACTATTTACATGCCTACATGGAAAAACAATAATTGTAACTTATGAAACTTTTCTCAATATGACGATAGTTGAAGGTAATATAAATGTGTGTGTATATAGATATATATACATATGTATATATATGTATGTATGTATACATACATATATTTCTATATAATAGGGTATATGTACAAATGAATACATATGTGAATGTGTGTATATATGTGTACACATATACATAGACAGAGGGCACAGGATCAATTGAATAGGAAGGGATGATATTTTTAAAATAAAATTAAGAGGTAAGAAAGGAATATGAGAGGAGATAGGGAGAGACAAAATAGGGTAAATTATCTAATATAAAAGAGGCAAGGAAAAACGGTTGCAACGAAGGGGAAGAATAGGAAGGCAAAAGGGAATAGATCAACCTTACTCTCATTGAATTTGGCTTAGGGAGGGAATAACATACCCAACTGGGTATCTTACTCTAAAGTAGGAGGGAAGGGGATAAGAGGAAGGATGATAGAAGGGAGGGCAAATTGGGGGTTAGCATAGTTAGAAGTACACACTTTTGAAAAGAGACAGGATCAAAGTAGAAAACAGAACAAGTGGGGGTCAGGATAGGATAGAGGGAAATACAGTCAGTTTTTTCACAGTATATTCACTACGGAAATATTTTGCATAACTACAAATGCACAACCTATATTGAATTGTTTATCTTCTCAGTAAGGGTGAGTGATGAGGGAAGAAGGAAAAGAATCTGGAATTCAAAGTTTTAAAACCAAATGTTTTTTAAATTATTATTATTATTATTATTATTACATGCAACTGGGAAATAAGATATACAGGCACTGGGATATGGAGATCTTGCCCTACCTGAAAGTCACATGAGGGATGGGTGAGGATATAGGAAAGAGCAGATTGGGGGAGGGGGTATTCAGTGGGATCAATGTTTTGGGGTGGTGGGTAGGGGAATGATGGGGAGAAAATGTGTAACTCAAAATCTTGTGGAAATGAATGTTGTAAAGTAAATTTTTTTTTAAAGGGTGACTTCCATTAGGAAGATGAACCCAATCCCTGTAACGTGTTAGCCAGAAAAGATCTGACATGAGTACAGAGCCAAGACAACCTGTGGAATGTCTGTTTAGTAGTCTTACAAACTGTTGTCTTTTCTGGCGTTTGTGACTCAATCTCACTCCCATCTGAACCATACATATTGTAATGAGTTATGTATAAGTAAGTCATCTACTTATATATGTACTTATTAATTCACTCATTAGAATGTACAAGCTCTTTGAGAGTAGAAATTCTTTTATTCTTTTAATTTGCATCTCTACGGCTGAACACAAGAGCCGGAGCACAGAAGGTATCTAATATATACCAGTCGATCAAATTAAAGGTTTCTATTTGTTGTTGTTGCTGCTCAGTCATTTTTCAAGAATGTCCAACTGTTCATGAGCCTATTTATGATTTTCTTGTCAAAGATATTCTAGTGGGGCTATAAAAATGTGCATACTCTTTGTCCCAGCAATATCACTTCTACTGCTGTATCCCACAGAGATCATACAAGCGAGAAAAGGACCCATATGTACAAAAATATTTATAGCAAATCTTCTTGTGATGGCAAAGAACTGGAAATTAAGTGGATAGCCATTGATTGGGGAATGTCTAAACAAGTTGTGGTATATGAATGTAATAATACTATTGTGCTATAGGAAATGAGGAGCAGACAGACTTCATAATAACCTGGAGAGACTTATATAAATTGATGCTGAGTGCAGGGAGCAGAACCAGGAGAACATTATACATAATTACAAAGACAATTGTATCTGTGATACCTAACTTTGATACACTGGGCTCTTCTCAGCACTGCAAGGCTGTAAGACAACTCCAAAAGACTCATGATGGAAAAGGCTATCCACATCCAGAGAAAGAATTACAGAGTCTGAATACAGATTGAAGCAAACTACTTGCTCTCTCTCTTTTTTTGTTTTGCTTTGTATCTTCTCTCTCATTGTTCATTCCATTGGTTACAATCTTTCTTTACAACGTGACTAATGTTTCATGTTAAAATATTTGTAGAACCTATATTGGAGGGGGAGAAAATTTGGAACTCAAAAGATTGTGGAACTGAATGTTGCAAACTAAAATAAATAAATGAATGAATGAATGAATACAATGAAAAAAAAAAGATATTGGAGTGGTTTGTCATTTTCATCTCCAGCTCATTTTACATATGAGGAACTGAGGCAAACAGGGTTAAGTGACTTGCCCAGGGTCACACAGCTAGTAAGCATCTGAGATCAGATCTGAACTCATAAAGATAAGTTTTCCGCACTCCAGGCCTGTTCTGTTCACTGTACCACCTGGCTGCCCCAAATTAAAGCTTAAGTCTTATCAGTGTAAACTATGAGTCTTTTAGGTCTTTTAGCATTTCTCTTGTATGGAGGAAATAAATATTTTTCTCTGAAATTATGCATATTGTATAATGAGTATCTTTTACTCCTCCCTTTCTTTGGAGAGAACCTGGACATGAAAAAAATGAAATCCTTAAGAAATTTCTCTTTACCTCATTACCCTCCCACACTCCTCCATGGCAGCAATGTAGAGGTTAACAAACCAAATAACATAAAAGGGACCCAACCTTTCTTATGGTAGGCCAGGCCCCCCTCAGGACACAAACTGGTTCATACCACATGCATGGGTCAAGAATAGAATCCTCAGTGGAGTTAGTAGAGTGGCTCAGTCCCTCAAAACTCAGCAACAGTTTTAATATTAGACAAGGGCAAAATAACTGTGGTCCACATTGATAGTATTTAGCTATTCTGAAGAAACTTGGGTGTGAAGTCATTGCTCTATCCAGTTTGCAAGCACATGATAAACGAAATCCTGGGATTTTAAGTTTATAGTAATGAACTCATTAAAATGTTTAGTAGAACAGAAGAGAAATCATAATAATTACTTCTTCTCAAGCAGTGACTGCTTTGTCTACGTCATGATAAACATTTATGGAGCACCCAGTACGTACATGCTGTCACTTGTATATAATTAAGTACCAAAGGGCCATATCCAGAGATAAACTACTTTATTGGCCACTGAGTAAGAATACCCTAGCGACTCAGTGGACTCTTTAAAACAATGTAATTCCGGCTTTTATTAGGATTTAACCAATAAGATTTGAACACAGAACATTAAATGGAAGAAAAAAAGACCTAAACTCAACAAGAAGAATGAAAATAACTTTGCTGATATTTGCAGGAATTAAGGCCTAGTTTCACCTCTGAGTTTCATTATGTGCATAACCTTGTTCACTTCACCTCTTCTGCACCTGTTTCTCTACTGATAAAATGTTCTGGTTGGACTAAGCACCATCACAGTTAAAATGATCCATGAGATCATGAAAAAAAAGTAGCACATATAGCTAATTCATTTGACATACTTCATCACGGCCACAAAAACTACTTGACTATATGTCACTGTCATCAGAACTATATACACAGATGATATACAACAAACAATGTCAGGGGTTGGGGTAAGAAGATATGGGTACCTAATTCTTTGGATGACATTCAGGATGTGAAAGGAATTCAACAAGCTAGAGAAATATGTAAGAAAACATTTTTTTTCCATGCCCGTGATTTAACTGGTATAGGGAACTCTTGGTGAGAAAATCTTCTCTCTTAAGTAAGTTTGGCAGCTCTGAGAATGAGAGATTTAAAGATTTTTCCCAGGGCACTGAGAGGTAGGGGTTTAGTGAGGGTTACGTGGCTATGTGTATGTCAAAGGCAGATGTTGAACCCAGGTCTTTCTGGTTTGGAAATTAGTTCTTAGTCCATTCCTCAATGTTGCTTTTCATGATACAGCTTAAAAAATTAATGTAAAGTCTGATATTTGGGTAAGAAAAAAATAACTTCAGAGGCACAAGATGAGGAAAGTGGGAATAAATGGTACTTTATCTGAAAAGATCTAGGAAGTTCAGGTGCCAAAAGCTTATTATGAATAAACTGTATATGGAACTACAAAAGCTAATGTGATGAAAGGCTACATTAACAAAGGCCTAGTATACCGTATAAATAAAGTAAAAGTCAATAGTACTCTGCCCTGACCCAGACCATATTTAATGGATTGTGTTTCATTCTGGATGCCATATTTTAAGAAAGCTATTGATAAACTGGAGATCACCCAGAGGAGAGTTACCAGGATGGTGAGGGTTCTTACGAAAAGCTTTTGAGGGAATTGAGAAATAAGTGCTCTGACTACCTAGAATAGGGGGAAAATCACATTTAATTGGAGGGAAAAGGGACATATTTATGAAGATAGAAAAAAACAGGAAATGATTCATAAATGCAATACCATTAATGAAGTCATCATGTATTGTATTTGAGACAGCAAAGTAGTACAATGGATAGCACATATGATTGTAATCAGGAAGACAAAGTTGAAATCTGTCCTCAGATATTTAATAGATGAGTAATCCTGGGCAAGTTACTTAACTTCTCTTATTTTCTGCTTCCTCAGCTGCAGAATGGAGATAAATAATACCACCTATCTCCCAGGGTTGTTGTGGGTCTAAAATGCAATGTTTATCAAGTGCTTTGCAAATGTAAAAGTGCTACATAAAAGATAGCAATTATTATTATCATTATTAATTCATTGCCAATTGCATGCTGTGCACTCAGGATTTTACTAGGCATTATGTAATCAACATATGCATAATTCTATACAAAAACAAAGCACTTACTCCTTGTTCTCCAGAAGCTTATATTATAAAGCACAGTTCAAAATAGTCTATGATACATAACTTATTCAAGGTTTAGATAAAAATTTCAACAAGATACCTACTTTTCCCTTTGTTTTTCTAACTACAATAGATTCAAGCAGAACAATCTAGAAAAAAATAATTAAACTTACTAAAATGGAAATTCTTAGCTGTAAGAAAATTTTGATGAACTGTTGAAATTCATAGTTACCACTTTCCCTTTTTGACAAGTGTTCAGAAAAAATCAATAATCAAAGTAAGAAAAATGTTCTAATTGGAGAGGAAGAAGTGCCTTTCAATTTACAGCTATAGTTTTAGGATGCTATGAAGGAAGTTTTCCTTGGCAGCATACTTGAGATCAGAGCAGACTGTCTCTGGGAAAGTTTTGTTCAAGATCTCAGAAGGCAAACAGAAATCACTAGAGTAGAATTAAAGGAGATGTAGGTTCATGTCTCACATCAGACACTTAATAGACAAGTGACTCCAAACTCAGTTTCCTCACTTGTAGGAGATAGCACCTTTCTCAGAGGATTTTTGCAGAGGATCAAAAGAGATAATATATGTAAAACCCTTTGTAAATCTCAAAACCCATATTTAAATGTGAGCTGTTAAGGCTATTATGCTAAAATACTATATAAGCATCACGCTAAATAGGTGTCACAAAACTACAAAGAGATAGTCATGAAACAACCAGAAATGAGAATAAAAGTTAGGCTAGATAATCATGTCATCTCACTTCAAAAAAAGTCTAAATTAAAATGAACTGAAATACATGTGTTTTCTTAATAGTCATTCTAATTTTAGAACTTTTCATTTGCCTCCTTTGTTTTTCTTGTACTTTATATAATGGTCTCTTTGGATTTCATAGCATAACCTATCATATTATGAGCTGCTGCTCATTTACAGTTCTAAGAGTAATGCCAGACCCACTATTATGTCTCTGTTTTGGAAGTAGGACAGACTGATTATATTAAACTGAGCTCTCATTGCTCTGCTGCTATCAAAACGATTACAGCCAAAGCCACATCTGCTTACAGTTCAAAAGGCATGTGGCTGGAGGAGGCTTTGTGGATCATAAGAATCATAACATGGTTATTTATTAATGTTCCTACACTAAAGGAACTGTCAAATGATTTTGGTAAGATAAAGAGATACTGGATATATCTGATACTCTGAATACTGATTTATTCAGCACTACGAATCCTGGTGAGAGACATTTATGTCATCTGCTTTGGGTAAGTAAAACATGCTGTATGTACTATGTCTGGCCATTAGATGACCAGTAATTCTCTAAATTATGAGCATCTGTCAAATTGACCCATTAATGCTAAAGAAATAATGCTTTTTCTTCAGTGGAAGGTCTTAAGTTTACTTCCAACAAAGTATTAATGAAAAATTATCAGAGCTTGTTCAAGAACAAGAATTGTTGAAGCCAATTTTGACAAACAACTTGACAGAAGACTCGCCTTAAAAATCTCATAAAGGCAGTCAGAGTGTTCTGGTCAATAAGAGCTTTGGAAGGCTGTACCCATAGACAAGGCAGGTATGTGAAACAAAAAGCTACCAGACAATTACTTTGTCTCTTTCTCCTAGACTTTGATCTTTCCTAACTTCATGGGTATGTCAATTAAAGAGGTACAATGGAAAGCGAAGTGAAATCAAAGTGGGAGGACCAAAGTCCAAATCCTATCTCTGCCATTTATAACCCTGGGAAATCTATAACTTCTCCTGGCCTTAGTTTCCTCATCCATAGAATGAGATAGCTAGGTTATTTGGTTTCTAAGGGCCTTTCCAGCTCTAAATCTATGATCCTGTGAAATAGATGGGTTTCATATACACATTAACCAATGTAGGTCCTATAAAAGATTTTTTTAGATTTCCCAAAAGGGGTTGAGAATTAAAAGATTCCAGATCAAGAGATTAAAAAGAATTTCCTAAGCTTAAATAAGATACACATCCAGATCCATGGACCTTGAATGAAAAGTAAACAGACAGGTGAGAATAAAAACAGTCTTAGCATGAGATATGCTACTAGCTTCAATTATCCACCCAACTGGACATAGCAGGTCCTAGCCTTTAGCTGGGCATGAAAAAACTTTGTAGCTCTTGTCAGGAAGGGCTTTTAAGCCACTGTACCACAGAAAATCATACAAGAAAGCGGCGACCACCCGAAGAAACCAGATAGCTGAAGCACAGCAGATTGGGTCAAGTAGGTATGAATAACTGACAGGAGAGGTACAACAGCCAGAAAAGCATCTCACAATGACAGTCCTAGAGGGGACTGGAAAATGCAGAAACGAAAGTGTGAGCTGCCCTATACGTAGGTGTGCCCTAGCCACAGCTGTCTCCAGATGCATGTGTTCTATATTTTCCATGGGCATGTGTGCTCTCTCTATGAATGCCTTTCCCCACTGGTGCTGTGATAACCTGTGGAAGAGTACACATAATGAAAAAAAAAATACAGTTTTGTCATTCTTTTTGCAATACTATTTAACTGAATATCTTTCATTTTTAACTGACGAATCTTTCAGCTGGCTGGAAAAGGTAAACATCAAGAAAGGTATGTGAGCAAGCTCTAAAGAATTATTGCTGTGAG
This sequence comes from Pseudochirops cupreus, assembly GCA_028627135.1. Classification (NCBI taxonomy): domain Eukaryota; kingdom Metazoa; phylum Chordata; class Mammalia; order Diprotodontia; family Pseudocheiridae; genus Pseudochirops; species Pseudochirops cupreus. The sequence goes on along the minus strand of CM053580.1, from coordinate 194,976,810 downwards.
TACAGGTATCTCTTCTACATGCCCCCATGTATGGATGCTACATTAGTAGATAACTGACAAAGTCATGTCATAAACATGCACAACAACCAAGAAGCCCTTGCATTCACAATGGAAGGAAAAAAAGAAGATAAACCATTTTCTCCAAAGATCTACTTACTTATTTTGTGATTGTATAGTGAGTGGTAAAGAGAAAGAGGTAATTTGAATATTTTGCCTAAGAGTAAAGATTTTTACTCTCAATTTTACAGAACACAAATACTTTATCCTTTTAGGATGCTTGCTACAGGTCATCATTAAGGCTATGCTATCTTGCTAGATCTTAAACATTGCATAGTACTGCTCAGAGACATGAATCTAAGATCTTAGAGGCTCCAAGAAAACAATCTGGTATAAAGGTATATAGGTATAGCACAGGAAGATGTGCCTTTCAGTTTACAGAAATAGTTTCAGGATGCTATGAAGAGAGTTTTCCTTGGTAGTACACTTGAGAATAGACGAAACTATCCCTATGCTCATCCAGAAAGCGGAACAAGCATCCAGGGATCTACTTGGTTGCCAAAGGTGAGATTCTGCCTCTCCTATCTCGTGTAAACCCATAGAAGGTTGATTTTTGAGAGTTCATGCAAGCCCTGTCTCAGACCTATGAGTCAGAGAACTGACTCACTCATTCCTAAAATAAAAGCTTATAAGAACGTCCTTTGAAAAAGCAGAAGCCTCTTCTGGATCCTAAGTGACTGATAAGTTGCTATATATCTTTATTTATGTGCATATGTGTGTGTATATGTCTGTGTGTATGTAGTCTATACCCAGATACATAAACACACACACAAACGTGTAAGAGCAAGGTGAGGTGAAAGTCACAATACACAATATGAATAAAAATTAATTTGAAGCCTACATTATAAAATGAAATGTTTCTTTAAACCACTAGCGCATGAACTGAAGACACTGTTATAGTGTACACTATTTAACTAAAAGATATTTTTTGCCTTAGCCTATGTGTGTTATTGACCTACATAATTCAGTGCTCTAATATACACACATGAAAAAATGTATGCACATATATACACAGACACACACACATAAATATGTCCACAAGAACACATGCAAAAATGAAATATAGCATACTATCATTCAAAAATGTGATGGAAACACATACACACTTACCACTCTGTATTCATTTTGAGAAGAAACCTTAAAAACCCCTCCATAGAAAGATACCTGGTACCTTCTCAGTCACAATAAATTTTTTTTTCCCTATTAAAAAGAGAGAGGGAAGGTGGATGTTGTACCATTCAGGAAAGTAAATGATTCTGTCATTCCACAATGAATACTCAAGTCCAACTTTTCCTAGAAGCATGTAGAAGAACCAAATCATAGTGACTTCCAGTTATTCCTCTTTTCTCCTCTGGCTGGTAATGCTGTTAATTCAAACAACTAGTGAAAAAAGAATAACTGCAGAGTCATCACTAAGTCTGGATTCTCTATTGAGCCATTTTATTACTCATACAGCCAGGGAATACAAATTCAATGAGGGAGATTGGAGGTTAGCAATTTGCTACTGATCTGTATCATTCAATGCTCTAATATAGATTTGCCCAGGAGAAAGAAATCAATTTTTAGCGCATTTCTAAGTTAGATATACCCCAAAATTAAGGTTTCAAAATCTCTAAAAATGTAATTTTTAAAATTATCCAATAAATCATTTCCTAAATCATTCATTTGCAAAAACAGCAGCATGAGCTATATTCTCAAATTTTTATATTTCTCCAGCCTGACTGCTTTGCAGTCATAAAATTCAATGGCTCGAGCTGTTGCCTTAGAGTTATCCAGTGTTTTCATCATGCACTGATAAATATTTAACAAAAAGCTCTCGGAAAAAAAAAACCACGCATAACATACTTTTAAATTTAATTTGTTATTAATATTTTTGCTATCACTTTCTTAATTCTAGAAATCAATAAAACAAATCAATCCCTGATCTGTAGTGTTTGCCAATGCCCTGGATTTAAATACTTGCACTAAAAATTCAACAAGCGGGTCTCAAGAGCCCTTTGCGCTGGCTGCCGCGAACCTCTGGGTGCTTCTGTTACCATTCTGCAGGAAGAACTTTCCATCTGTATTTAATGATTCCTACACAATGTAATACGACCTCAAAATCATATCTGTAACAGGGCAGACAACTACTCCCCAGACATTAGACAAGACATAAAAATGGCTTCCCTCCAACCAGAATATTTTACACATGCAAGCTTATACATATATATATGAATGTATATGAATGAATCTAAGATCTTAGAGGCTCCAAGAAAACAATCTGGTGGTATAGCACAGGAAGATATGCCTTTCAATTTACAGAAACAGTTTCAGGATGCTAAGAAGGGAGTTTTCCTTGGTAGCACACATGAGATTAGACCAGACTATCACTATGCTCATCCAGAAAGTAGAACAAGCATCCAGGGATCTAGTTGGTTGCCAAAGGTGAGATTCTGCCTCTCTTATCTCATGTAAACCCACTGCTCACTGCTACCATCTACCTATCCATCTATCTATCTATCTATCTATCTATCTATCTATCTATCTATCTATCATCTATCTATCTATGTATCTATGCTACACTCACTGCTACTATGGACAAGGTCTTAGGAGAATTCTTTAATAATTTGATTATATCACTAGAATCAACACATTATCATCAAATGGATAATGTTTTTGGATAGTATATGTACTGATATGCTATTTATTTAATTTTTAACGTATTTATAATAGATAGGAAGCACCTACTACATGCTACGCAGAAGATTTTTTTAAAATAGGTATCAGTCCTGCCCCTTTCCAGTTTATTGTAGGAAAGGGGGTAAGCCAAACACAACTGACTATAAAACGTGTTTCTATAAGTTCAGTCAGAGGGGAAAGGTATTCATCAACTACATGGTTCAGAGAAGGATTAACAAAGATGAGGTACTTCAAGGAAACACAGTCAGAAAAGAAGAAAGGCAAGAAAATACAAGACATTGGAAGCAGAAGGTATTGGGAAGAATGTAGCCCAGTTTGACTGGTGTTTAGATTTCAAAGAGGTGGGGCACTATGGCCTGAGATTGTAAAGACATGGTCATTTCAGGATGTGCAGGACCTTAAACTCCATGCAAAAGAATCTGAGCATTACTTGGTTGGAAATACGGAACTATGGAAGATTTTTTTTTTTTACCCAGCATGACATATATATGAAAAACTAGTCTGATAACAAAATGAAGGCTACAATAGAGGAAGAGTAAAATGAAGGAAAGGCCCAAGAGAAGGCTATTTATCTGTATTAGGTTAATGGCAATAGAGATTTCAGAAAGAAAGGGGATGAATACCAAAGATATTGCAATGATGGTAGTGACATGTACTGGTAAGTAGAATGCAAAAGGGAGGAGAGAGGAAAGAGTTGAAGGAGATCCGTTAAGTGATAGTTTGCCAGACAGAAACAGTGAAGTTTGGAGGAGGACATGATTTAATATAGATAAACTTGATAGATATAGATGTAAATTTAATAAAGATAAACAAGATAAGTTTGGTTTTGGACATGTTCAGTGAGAAGTACCAACAAACTACAAAAAGACATATCCTAAAAGAAACAGATCTTTGAAGCCTGGTGGTCAGAGGAGATCAAGAAAAGACATATAGATTCTAAAATCATCTGGATAGATATTATCACTGAAGCCTTGAAAGTAGAGATAATGGCAGGTAGGTGGTACAGGGGATGGGGCATGGGGCTGGAGTCAGGAGAAATCTCAATTCAAATCTGGTCTTATACACTTACTAGCTGCATGACCCTGGGTAAGTCACTTAACTCTTTTTTGCTTCAGTTTCCTCATCTGATAAATTAAGCTAGAGAAGGAGGTGGCAAACCACTCCAGCATCCTTGCCAAGAAAACCTGAAATGAGGTCATAAAGAGTCAGACATGACTGAATTAAATGAACAACATCAGAAAAAGGTAGCAACTGTGCTTATATTTCTTTCAGTGTCCCACAGTGCCTAGAACAGTACCTTACATTTATTAAAACACTCATTCATCTGCTAGTTGAATGTATAGGTTAAATGCAGAAAAATGCATTTATATTACATGAATTCAACAAATGCATACTTCTGATTCCAAACTATTCCCTATATTCTATAAGCTCTCAGAAAAATTTTAAGAAAGTTTTTACCAGTGCCAAATATTTCAGTCTTCCGAAAAGATAAATGGACTGAAATGTAAAGAAATCAATAGATATTTGAACAAAAAATGTTGTGATGAATTATTTGTAAAAAGTTTTTAGATCAGACTTGGGTGAGACATAAATGATAGATAGAGAGATGATAGATAGACAGATAGATACATAGACAGACAGATGATAGATGATAGATAGATAGATGATAGATATATAGATGATAGATAGATAGATAGATAGATAGATAGATAGATAGATAGATAAGCCTCCTAAATGTCTTCCTATCTACATTCTCACCCTTGAAGGAATTCAGGGGATTAAAACAGCAAATGGTGGTGGGGAGTGAGTAAAACATTGACTCCATTTTGTGACTCAATTCTGGAGCTAGTTTGTTTTCATTCATTCATTTATTTGTCAGGAGCTAGCTCAATTTTGGGTCTAGTTCAATTTCCATTTTATGAGAAAACAATATTCAGTTGTGGGAATTGTGAAAACACTTTACTGTACTGTTTAAACCTAGCCCTGTGTATCTGGGGAACTGGACCTCCTTCACCTGCTGTTTAAGAGACCCTTCACTAAGGACCTGGGCTAGCTATGTTAACGGGAAATCTAGTCAGACCCAAAGGCTGATGCAAGGAGTTTTCTCACAATTGTATGTCACAAAAAGCCCATGTTTTATCTGAAAACTGGCCCCATACTGGTGAATCAGTTATTGTTCCCATGTTCCTTTGACTGTTTACAGACACTTGGTGGAGTAGGACACCTCTTTTTTCTGAATTCAAGGAATTGTATCTATTCACTCTCCCCCTTCCAACTTTTATAGTTCCAAATCTTTCATCTAATTAAAAATCAGATTACTTAATATTGTATTGTTTCCTTTTAATTAGCTGATCTTATTTGCTTAAATATTTTTAATGTATAAAAATCTGTCTACCGCTGTATTGGAGCCCAGGCCTAAGTTGACGAGTTATGGTTTTGGTTTACTGGACAAATGCCACACACTACTTAATGAATTCATATGCTCAGAAGCTTGACTTTTGTTTTTTCAGTCATTTTATCCACCACTTGCCACACCCTTTAACAACCTATTCCAGTAACAGTAATTTTTCTAAAACATGGGATTGAGCATGTCACTCCTCTACTCAATAATTCCATTGTTTTCCTATCATCTTAGTAACCAAATATAAATTCCTCTGTTTGACTTTTTAAATTCTTCACTTAATTTAAAACCCAACTTAATTTTTCATCTTTATCATCCATTTACTCTCTTTCACTCACTTTTTTGGCCCAGTCAAAAAGTCTTCTTTTTCTTCCTTACATACAACACCCCATTTCCCAGCTCTGTGGTCACACCTGAAAGTATACCTCTTAATTTCTGCCTCTTAGAATCCTTAGTTTCATTTAAAACTCAACTCAACTGCCATCTACATGCCTACATGAGTTTTTTTCCTGATAATTTCATCAACTAATTATCGTTCATTTGTTTCACTCATGTCTGGCTCTTTTTGGCCCCAGTTTGGAGTTTTCTTGGCAAGAATAGTGGAGTGTTTTGCTATTTCTTTCTCCAGATCATTTTACAGACGAGGAAATGGAGACAAATAGTGTCAAATGACTAGCCCAGGGTCACACAACTAAGTGTTTGAAGCCATATCTGAACTCAGGAAGATGAATCTTCCTGCCTCCTGGCCCAGGGTTCTATCCACTATGCATTTGGATGCCCTACTCATTGTCTAGTGCTTTCTCCAAATAAAATTATTTTGTATTTTTTTCTTGTATGTATTTTGTTCATACTTTTGCATGTGCATGTCCCCCTAATAGAATGTAAATTATTTGAAGAAGTGTGTCATTTTAGTTTCATATCCCCTGTGCTTAATACAATGATTGGCACAGGATAGGCATTTAATAAAAGCTTGCTGGTTGATTGGTTCACAGACAGTCTGACTAACTAAAAGACAGAAATAAATAAATATAAAATTTTATGTATATACAAACATATATACATATGTAGAAAGGGAGAAAAAGAGTTTATGATTCTATATATGCAACAATTGAATAACTAAAAATTAGCAGCAAATAAAAGTTTTAGTAACATAGACATGCTAAAATATGTCTATTATCACATGATTCTTCTTTACAAATAAGACAATACAATAAAACGCTATAATCATAAAGGGCTTATCCATCATCACTGAGATTATCAGGAGGCAATCTACATTAAGAGGATGAAGATGAAGTAAAAGTATACACTTGTACTCACATTACAGAAAGAAAATAAACAAAACTTATTTTAAGAAATACTTTCTGGAGCAGCACTTGGCTACATTAATCCAATCCAAAATAATCCATAACAAGCATGGTGGGAAGTGATAGGCATATGTCAAGCCAAGCACAAACAAGTAGTCCAGAGGACTGCGGCTGTGAACAGCTTCAAGGTTCTGATTATACAGTATAGTGAACTCTGTTTATTTAGCAGTCAATTAAGGCAAAACATTCACAGAAATCAAAGTACAGCATTCTCAATGTTATGACATAACAACTTATCACTAAAATGGCCAGGTAGTTTTCACCAAAGTGGCCACATAGTTTTAAACAAAGTACAATAGTTTAGCAACTCAATCATTTAGAAAGACCTTAATTCAATCATTCTTAAGGAGGCTTGCCTCCTTAATGGACACAAAGTACAAAGGTCAAAGTTCTCCATCCTTAGCATTGTCTTAATCTCTTAGTCAAAAAGTCTTCTTTCTTCTTATTTTGAGATTAGTTTCCAATCATCCTTAATTCAATCATTCTGGGAAAAGAAATCATAAGGTACCTATCAAAGATGAACTATTTACATGACAACATGGAAAAGTGACAATTGTAACTGTTGAAACTTTTCTCAGTATGAGGATAGGGCAAGGGAATACAAATGTATATATACATATACAT
>CM053580.1:194946277-194969185 GCA_028627135.1 Pseudochirops cupreus | reverse complement strand
ACCAAAAAGTGACATAGGAGAGAATAGACTGGGGGAGGGGGGAAACACTGGGATGGCTGTTTTGGGGTGGTGGGCAGGGGAAAGATGGGGAGAAAATATGTAACTCAAAAAAAATTTAATAAAAAAAATAAGTGTCAAAAAAAAAATTCAATCATTCTGAAGAGGTACACGATACAGAGTATAAAGTCCTCCCACCCCTAGGCCACAGTAAATCATGATCTTCTCAGTTTGCATTAAGTACTCAAAAAGAGGTATTTTCATCTTGACTCCAGGGTGGCTCTCAGATTCCATGGTTCCTTTTCTATGGTCTCAGCTCCTGCCCAAATCTATCTAGCTATCACCTGGATTCAAAAGCAGGCAGCTTTTAAGCAGGTCCAGCTCCTTGTCCAGCTTCTCGTCCAGTTCCTTGTCCATTCCCCATTCCATATTTAAGCTCACAGTGTCCAGTCCACCTCAAGTCCTTCACAGTTTCTGTTCCTGGGAAAATAAAGCCTAGTAGAGCCAAAACAGCATTCATTCACATTGCCAGCACTATCATCAACTCACTATCTGCCTGTAAAATTAACAGGAATCCACAAACAAGGTCCAAGATGTCAACACAAATCATCAACATAGAAATCAACAAAGACCCACAAAGAGGTCTGAGAACTCAATACAAATCATCAGTATAGTCCCAGGACCTGCAAATGCCTCCTCCAGGACTTCTGTAAACAGACAACCAGAAAACCCTCTTTCAGGGATTCCAGTAAGGTCCCAGAGCTACTGTACAAAGTATCACAAACAAATATCAACACAGACAGAACAAATAAACATAGAGTGCTGGGATATCACAAGTTTTCTCCTTCTCCACCACAAAAGCTCCCTTCTTAGTTCTTCTCTGTTCTTCTCAGTTCTCAGTTCTTCTCAGTTTTGCTCATTTCTCAGTTCTTCTTTCTTCTCAATTCTCTTCTCAGATCTCAGTTCTGCTCAGTTCTCAGTTCTGCCACCTAAAGTTCTGCTCTCAATTCTGCTCTCTAGCTTGGGCTTTTCCTTATATGGTATTAGTTGCTCTCTGTTCCTCCCCTTCCTGTTACATCAGCAACTTCCTCCCACTGTGGGATTCACAAGTTCTGGATCTTAATACTTGATACAATCATCAACTGAAACAAGGTGCTAAGTACCTGTTTGATTGCCAATACAAGGGGCAGGGAAGATCTTTGAATCCCCATTACCATTACAACATAATGCAAAATTTATTTATCCCTATTCTGAACAAAAGCATTTATCATCCATGCTTAATCATAAGCAGATTTACTAGATTTTCAGTTCCATGGGAACAAAGATCATATTGATCTTTGATTCTTCACACATTCCTAACAGAGTGTTTTAGGTACCATAAGCACTTAATAAATATTTGTTGAATGTAACTTAATATATTCAAGCATTATAATTTAAATGTTTTTTTGATACCATTGCCCCATGGCTCTGTCTTCTGAATGGCAAGTATTTGGCTGGGACCACTATGTCATGAGGTAGACAGGTTGTGCTTATCAATTAATAAATACTTATTAAATGCCTACTATGTGTTTAATTAACTTCTAGCTCCATTCTTCCCTCTTTACAGTTTCCTACCTCTTCTCTTACTATTCTATTCTCCTGTGTTCTTTATTTTTCTTTCCTTTCTTTCCCTTTCTTTTTCTTTCCTTTCCCTTCCTTTCTCTCTTCTACTGAGACCCCACCATTTACCAGTTCTCTTCTGTGTGTTGTCATTTTCTATCAAAACACTTCTAAAACATAGGGACTGTATTTTTCACATGTATCGTATACCCAGCACTAAGAATAGTGTCTGGCATATAGTATAGTCCTTAGTAAATGCTTTATCTATCATGTATGCATATTTTTGTATTTTCCTAACTTGTCAACTTCTTAAAAAGATCACGGATCACATAATTTGGAGCTGAAGCCCTTGGAAGCCACCAAATCCAATGCTCTCATTTTACAAATGAGGGAGCTAATGCACAGAGAGATTATGTGACTCCAAGTCCAGTAGACTTTACACGGTTAAGCATATATGCTCCACCAAAATAAAAGAATTTGAGGATTTTATTTTTACAATATGTTCATATACACTTAAATAAGAGTATCTCTGAGCTGGTCATTCACAACCTAGAAAAATAAAAAAGTACAAACTGTAGACCTAAATATCCAGCTATTCTATATTCCTAATCCATGAATGATCTGCATTTTTGTTGTTGAGTCACTTTAGTCATGTCCAACTCTCCATAACCTCAATTTGGAGTTTTCTTGGTAAAGATACTTGGGGTAGTTTTCCATTTCTTTCTCCAGCTCATTTTACAGATGAGAAAACTGAGGCAAAGAGGGTTAAGTTACTTCCCCAGGGTCACATAGCTAGTAAATATCCTTAGATGGATTTGAATTCAAGTCTTCCATAATCCAAGCCCAGTCTACTGTGCAATTTAGCTGACTCTGAATCATCAGCATAGTCTCATTCAAATACACCAAGGATTAACTGAGCAAGCTTGATAACTCATATTCCTCCCTTAGAAGGACAATAACTTGATTTTAACTAGTCATGGGAAATGACTGGTCCAGCTTAAAAATCTTTCCCCAAGCTTCTGAAGAAAGTATGATTCCGAAAGCAAGATTTTCCTCAAATAATCTGAAATGTATTTGAAAGAAACAACTTTTATTCTAATTCAGGACAGATGCTTTTTCAATGTCAAAATTATTATTTTATATCTTTAAAAGGCATTTATTTCTGTTCTTTTTTGGGGGGAGAGCAAGGCAATTAGGGTTAAATGACTTGCCCAGGGTCACACTGCAAGTAAGTGTCAAGTGTGTGAGGCCAAATTTGAACACAGGTCCTCCTGACTCCAGGACTGGTGCTCTATTCAATCCACCACCTAGCTGCATCTTCTGTTCTTTTTAAGGTCTAATCCTATACCTCACATTTTAAATAAAAAACTTTTATTTTTTTAATATTTGGAAGCTTTCCTTTTCTTTTTATTTTTTAATTAACTTTTATGTATATTTTTAGTTTACATCATTCATTTCCACAAGATTTTGAGTTACAAATTTTCTCCTCGTCTTTCCCCTACACCCCACCCCAAAACAATGATCCTTCTCTGCCGATCTGCCCTCTCCTATATCCTCCCCAATTGCCCCTCTGACTTTCTGGTAGGGCAAGATGGATCTCCCTACCCCAGTGCCTGCATATCTTATTTCCCAGTTGCATGTGAATAATAATAACACTAATGATAATAATAATATTTTTTTAAAAACATTTGATTTTAAAACTTTGAATTCCAGATTCTTTTCCTTCCTCCCTTTTCACCCGCCCTTACTGGGCAATTCAATGCAGGTTGTATATTTGTAGTTACGTGAAACATTTCCATAGTGAATATATTGTAAAAGACTGACTATATTTCCCTCCATCCTATCCCACACCCACTTGTTCTATTCTCTACTTTGTCCCTGTCCCTTTACAAAAGTGTGTGCTTCTAACTACCCTCCCTTATTATCCTCCCCTCCATTATCCCCCCTCTCATCATCTTCCCCTCTACTCCCCTATAAGGCAAAATACCCAATTTAGAGTGTATGTCATTCCCTCCCTAAGCCAAATTCAATGAGAGTAAGGTTGACCCATTCTCTTTTGCCTTTCTGTTCTTCCACTCTATTGTAACAGTTATTCCTTGCTTCTTCTATATGAGATAATTTACCCCATTCTGTCTCTCCCCTTCTCCTCTCATTATATTCCTCTCTCACCTCTCAATTTCACCTTTTAAATATGAACCCTTCCTATTCAATTGATCCTGTGCCCTCAGTCTACATGTAACTGTACACATACATACACACACTCACATGTATTCATATGCATATATACCCTCCTAAATAGACATATATGTATACATATATACATTAATATTCCCTTCAACAATCCTCATACTGATGAAAGTTTCATAAGTTACAATTATCATTTTTCCATGTAGACATGTAAATAGTTCAAATTTAATAAGTTCCTTATGACTCAATCCCATATCTAAGTGTGGTGATGCCTCTTGCTGTCCTTGACTGACAAAGTGAGGAGGTTGTCCTCGGCCACAGTCAAACAAGAGTTAGAGCTAGGATGGGGAGTACTTCAAAGAAGGAAAACCTCAGAAAAATTCTGAAAAGTTGATGCAGCAGCAATGTTAACAAAAATGCTCCAGGGCTCTGTTGAGAGAAGGTTCTAGAAGCCCACCCAGTATTCCAGCCCTATCTGATCCCTGCTACCCTAGATCCTTCTTGGCAAATTTCATCATATTGAGAGCCCCCTTGGGTTGATCCAGATTTGCAGGGCTCCCTGCAGGTTCCAGCAAGTGGCTAAGCGAGAGTTGATCCACCACGTCCTTCTGTGGATCCCACAAGCACTGCAACACTTACTGCACCTCCCAGTGTTTTCCAATGTTTTCCTGTGACATTGCTGACAAAGAGATCCTCTATTTGAAGGCCTGCAGTAATAGGGAGCCCACCACCTCTTGATGGGGGACATACCATTCTCATTTTTTGGAAGTTCTTTGTATATACATACACACACACAGACACACACATATATTTATTTATTTATATATATATATGTACTTAGCTTTTTGGAGGGGAGAAGGCAGGGTAATTGGGGTTAAGTGACTTGCCTAAGGTCACATGGCTAGTAAGTGTTAAATGTCTGAGGCTGGATTTGAACTCAGGTCCTCCTAACTCCAGAACCAGTGCTCTATTCACTGCATCACCTAACTGCTGTGGAAGTTCTTTATATCAAATTTAATTTTGCTTCTCTGCAATTACTCCTATTTCTAGAGAGTCCAGTAGATTTTGACAAATTCCTCTTTCAGAACAAGAGATTCCAACATTCCTGCAGAAGGGACCTGAGAGATAATCTAGCCTTATTAATAAATGAACAGTCAGTGTGTCAAAAGTCAGTAGAAAAGCATATGTTAAGTTCTGTACTCAATATGTGCCAGTCACTTAGCTAAGTGCTAGGAACACAATGACAGGCAAAAATAGTTTCTGCCTTTAAGGAGCTCACATTCTAATAGGGAGACAAACATGCAAACAACTGTGCACAAATGAGAGATTCAGGGTCATCTCAGAGGGAAGGCACTAAGATTAAGAAGAACCAGGAAAGACTTCTTACACTGGATTTTTGCTGAAACTTGAAGGAAGCCAAGACATAGGGGTGAAGAAAGCCTTCCAGGTATAGGAGACTGCCAGTGAAAATGCACAGCACATAATGCACACAAATGTCTACAGTTTCCCTAATACATTCAATTTCTGCTTGAAGATTTACCCTCATTCCCCCCAAGGCGACCTGTTCCAATACTGGACAGCTCTAATTGTAAGGGGATTTTTCTTTCTCCTGAACCAAAGCCAGCTTCCCTCCAGCTTCCATACGCTGCTCCCGGCTTTGCCCTAGGGCCCAAGGGGAACAAGCCTAATCCTTCTTCCACATGACAGCCCTCCAATTACATAACAAGAAAACCCTTCAAGTATCTGACAATCCAATCATGTACACCCCAAGTCTTCTGCAGGCACACATTCCTAGTTCACTGGTTTTTGCTTAATCCTCATATGGTAAAATTTCCAGTCCTCTCACCATCCTGGTCACCTGCCTTGGGATATACTCTAGTTTACCCCTAACTAAACTAAGTCTCTCTTAAAATAATGCCCCAAAATGAACACAGTGCTCTGGATGTGGTTTAAAGGTGGAAAAGGCGCTATCACCTTCCTCATTCTCAGCTCTATGACCACTTTAGATGGTCCTAGGGTTTGTGTCCCCTAAGTGTCTGAAGGGACACTAAAAACCCAAATATTTTCTACATAAACTTTTGTCAGCTATGAAGTGTTTTTTTCATACTGTATTTTGGACACTGAGTTCTTAATAAATGCATGTTAAATAATGGATTAATTTATTGGCTCTGCCACTTACTATCTAGGTAGCTATGAGAAATTTAACAATCAGCAAAAATTTATTGACAAGTTATTACGTGTCAGATACTGTGGTAAGCACTGAGAACTCAAAGACAAAAGTGAAACAGTATTTGACCTGATTAAAACTTGCCATCTAAACCATGGAGATGATATGTGCATACCTAAGTGAGGGAGGGCACACACACACACATGTATTCTGTAATATGTATATGTATGTGTATGTGTGTATATGTATGTATAGAGAGAGAGGCAGACAGACAGACAGACAGAGACATAAAAAAGAAGTATCTTCAATGAAAGGTTAAAAGAGAAGGGAGGAGGAGAAGGGGAGAGAAGGCCCTAGCAGACAGGGTTGGGTGGAAGGAGCTATGATCTGTAATACGGTGCATGAGCTGAAACTTATAGGAAACTATGGATTCTGAAAGGTAGACAAGAGGAAGAAATGCATTGCAGACATGGAGGACAGGTAATACAAAGGCACAGAGAAAGAAGACAGATTGTCACACATTAGGAACAAAAAGGCCAGATTAGTTTGATTATAGTGAGTGAAAGGTAATACTGTTTAACAGGGATGGAAAGGTAGGATGGAGCCAGGTTGTAAAAGGTTTTAAAGACCAAATGGTGGAATTCATATTGGATTTTGGAGAATAAAACGAGCCACTGGAGTCTGTTGAGTAGGGGAGTAACCTGTCCACATTTGTGCTTTAGGAAAATCTCTTTGGGGAACTATATGGCACAGTAGATACAGCAGCAGGCCTGGAATCAGGAGGACCTGAATTCAAATTCAACCTCAGACACCTGACACATTTACTAACTATGTGACCTTGGGGAAGTCACTTAACCTCAAGTGCCTTGCCTTCCCCCTCAAAAAAACAAATGAACTGGAGAAGGAAGTGGCAAACCATTCCACTCTTTGCCAAGAAAGCCCCAAAATGGATCACAAAGAGTCAGACACAACGGAAACCACTGAACAAAAACAACAAAATCACTTTGGAATCATATTTGGAACAGGGAGACCAATAAGGAAACACAATAGTCAAATTAGGAGGTAAAAAGGGACTTCTAAACTATGATGGTGATTTTATGAGTAGAGAGAAAAGGATAGAGGTGAGTTGTTATGGAAATAGAAATGACAACATTTAACACCTAATTGGAAATGTGGGGTAAATTAGAATGAATGAGTGAAGGGTCGATAAATAAACAAGCCTTTAAAAAACCCTGCATTTCGGGCATTGGACCTCACAGTAGGGATAGAAAAGTACAAAACAAGACAATTCATTTTCTGAGAAGGATGAATGTGAAAAAGAACTGGACCGCTGAAAGGATAGTAGAATCCTTCACAGTAATGGTAAATTTCAGAAGAGTTTGGTTTACGGGAAAACAATAACGGTCATTTAGATACGCCATATTTGAGATGGTCACAAAATAAAAAATTCAAAACACAAAAGACAACTATAGTCCTCTATGGGGTCAAATGGGGGGCAGATACACGGATCTAGGGGGATATGAACCTAAACATGAAAATTAAATTATGTGGACTAACGAGGAAAAAAGAGAGAAAGAGAAGATAGAGCCTTGTAGCCTGCCATAATTAGGTATGATATATGGATGATTATATAACAAAGAGGAGGAGGAGAACTAAGAGAGAATAATGTTAGAAAAACCCAGGGAGGAAAAAATATCCTTGGACAGTCAACAGCATCAAGATGCTGCAGAGTTCAAGGAGAATTAGAACTGAAAAAAGGTAGTCAAACTGGGTAATTAAAAAGTCACTGAGAAGTAAGCAGAGCCAAGAAAATAGTTTATACAAGGACTGTAACAATGGAAAGAGCAACCCCAAAAAAATCAGAAGTCATTGTTTTAAACTGATTAAGAAGCAGCATTGCTTTAAGAAAGAGCTATGATATCCTAAATCCATCCCTCTGGAGAGGTGGGGTTACACAACTGCTATATATTCCATATCTTGTCAGCCTTTTTTGATATATTGATCAAGTATGCTGAATTTTTCCTCTTATTGTTCTTTGTCTTCAAAAAATCATACCTATTTTATGGGATACTTCTCTGACAGGGAGAAGGAGGCTCAAATTGGGGAAGATTATGGCGATGTAAAAAAAACATACACACAGATGATTCTGAGAAGATGGAGGAGTGAGTAGGTCAGAAAACTCCAAGCTCTCATTATTTTCCCCCACAAAAGAGTTAAAATAGTATTGTAGGGCCAACAAAGTGTGGGTAGAGATAAATAAGAATGCGGGCACAATCTGGATCTTACTGGGACAATTTGAGATCTGAAGAATAATCCCCGGATGAGGTTTGTCCCTGTGAAGAGTAAACACCTCCAGGCTAGGTTCTGTTTTTAACAACAAGCCACAGGTCCCTCATTGGTTTGAGAGGCTGCCTCTACCCCAGCCACAGGAACTGTATCCCTCCACTCCCCCTTACGTGAGGGGAATTGGGCATCTGAAACTGAGGAGATTAAGGGAACCTCTGCTGACCAGGAACAGCCAGACCCAGCTGAGTTGCAAAGAGCAGCAGGGGTGAGAAGGAAACAGCACATGCAGGTGAGTGCAGAAGCAATGGGACAGAAAGCCCCTGGCTGTGGGCACTTGGAGGAGGTTGAAGGTTTGGCTTTTGCTCCAGGCCAGAGGAAAGAACTGAAGATCTGGGGCAAGAGGCACCATTTCCCATACCCCAGGGCTAGAGATTATTACAAAATTTAAACTATCCAGACAAAAAATAAATGCACAGGCAAAGGAGAAAGAATCCAACCACAGAAAGCTATTATGGGAATATAGGTGACCAGGGTTCATCTTTAGAGGAAGATATTGAAGTAAATAAACACCCAAAGAGTAATGTCAAATGGTCACTTGACCAAAAAGAATTCATAGAAGATCTTTAAAAAATCTTTAAAAATCAAGTGACAGAGGTGGAAGAAAAAACTAAAGAAGAAGGAAGAGGAGGAGGAAGAGGAGGAGGAGGAGAAGAAGAGGAAGAAGAAGAGGAAGAAGAAGAAGAAGAGGAAGAAGAAGAAGAAGAGGAAGAAGAAGAAGAAGAAGGAGAAGAAGAAGAAGAAGAAGAAGAAGAAGAAGAAGAAGAAGAAGAAGAAGAAGAAGAATCCAAGAAAAACAAGAAGGATATGAAAAGAAAGCCAACCAATTAGAAAAGGAGATCCAGAATCTGAAGGAAGAAAACAACACCTTGAAAACTAGAACTAGGCAAAGTGAAGCCAGTGAAATTATAAGAGATCAGGAAATGAATAAACAAAATATGAATAATGAAAAAAAATAGAGAGAAAGTGAAATATCTTGTAAGAAAGAGAACAGATTTGGAGAATAGATCAAGAAGAGAAAATATGAAAAACAATTGGATTAACTGAAAGTTGCAATAAAAAAAGAATCTTGATACAAAAATACAAGAAATAATTAAGGAAAATTGTCCTGAAACATTAGAACAAGGGGTGAAGGTAGAAATAGAAAAAAAATCCATTGATCACCAATTAAAAGAGATACTATAAGGAAAACTCATAGGAATATCATAGTCAAATTCTAAAACCCACAGCTCAAGGATAAAATATTAAAAGCATCAAGAATAAACAATTTAAATGTGATGGTGCCACAATTAGAATTACATAAGACTTAGCACAGAGCCATTAAATGACTGCAGGTCTTGGAACACAACATATTGAAGAGCAAAAGAACTGGGGCTCCAGTCAAAAATATCATATCCTGCAAAGTTAAGTATCATACTGAATGAAAAAATCTGGTAGAACAAGGAATAGTACCTGTCAGATTTATGAAGAAGCAAAGAATTTATGACCAAAGAAGAGATAGAAAACATTACAAAATGCAAAATTGATAATTTTGATTACATTAAACTGAAAATGTTTTGCATAAGCAAAGCCAATATAACCAAGATTAGGAGGGAGACAGAAAATTGGGAAAGAATTTTTACAACCAGTATCTCTGATGAAGGCCTCATTTCTAAAACATACAGAGAGCTGAGTCAAATTCATAAGAATACAAGACATTCCCCAATTGATAAATGGTCAAAGGATATGAACAAGCAGTTTTCAGAGGAAGAAATTAAACATATCTATAAATATATGAAAAAATACTCTAAATCACTATTGATCAG
Organism: Pseudochirops cupreus; assembly: GCA_028627135.1. Classification (NCBI taxonomy): domain Eukaryota; kingdom Metazoa; phylum Chordata; class Mammalia; order Diprotodontia; family Pseudocheiridae; genus Pseudochirops; species Pseudochirops cupreus. The sequence continues at coordinate 194,959,087 of CM053580.1, read as the reverse complement.
AGAAATACAAATCAGAACAATTCAGGTATAACATCTCACCTGTCAGATTGGCAAACATGACAAAAAAGGAAAATGATAAATGCTGGAGAAAATGTGGGAAAATTGGTACACTAATGCATGGTTAGTGGAGTTGTGAACTGACCCAATAATTCTGGAGAGAAATTTGGAGCTATGGTCAAAGGGCTATAAAAATGTGCCTACCCTTTGATCTAGCAATACTACTTCTAGCATTGTATCCCAAAGAGATCATACAAGTGGGAAAAGTACCTGTATGTATAAAAATATTTAACACAGCTCTTTTTGTGGTGGCAGAGAATTAGGAATCAAGGGAATGTCCGCCAACTGAGGAATGGCTAAGCAGGCTGTGATATATATATATCTATATCTATATATATATATCTATATCTATATATATATATCTATATATATATATATATATATATATATATATATTTGGAATGTAATGGAATACTACAAGAAATGAAGAGCAGATGGACCTCATAATAACCTGGAAAGACATATAAACTGATGTTGAATGAGGGAAGCTGAATCAGGAGAACATTGTTCACAATTACTGACGCACTGTATTGATAGACTCAGCATTGCAAGGTTGTAAGAAAACTCCAAAGGACTCATGATGGAAAAGGTTATCCACATTCAGAGAAAGAATTAGAGTCTGAATGCAGACTGAAGCAAACTACTTGCTCTCTCTTTTTCATTTTGTTTTGCTTTGTTTCTTTTCTCTTGTTATTCACTGAATTGGTTATAATTCTTTACAACCTGACTAATGTTTAATGTGAAGGTATATGTAGAACCTGTATCAGATTACATGCCACCATGGAGAGGGGGGGAGGCAGGGGGAGAGAAAATTGGGAACTCAAAAACTTGTGGAATGTTGTAAACTAATAATAAATGTTTTTTAAAAAAGAAAAAAATAAATAAATCCTAATTTTTTTAAAATCCTCAACTTAAAAGAAGATTCAACATACAAGAACCAAGGGAAATATAAGGTGCATATAAAGGACTAATTATAAGGGATTCATGAGGACAGACTGCTTACTTTTTTATATATGTAAAATGCAAAATGTATGTCTAAGATTCTTATTAATAATTGGCTAGCTCATAAGAAAGATTCGGGTAAATCTGAAAATGATATGAATTCAAAAAGTAAAACCATTCAGGAAGCTAAATAGAATGATTATTTTATATAAATGAGGTACAAGAGGAAGAATCGATACTGAGGAATTAGAATGGGGAGTAGGGCTGGTAATTCTGGTAACTTACTTTCATCAGGAATCCCTTTAAGAGGAAACACTCTATACATACTTAGAACAGTATAAAAGTCTTCTAAATTCAGATAAAAAAAAAACGGTAAGGGCATAGGGAGGAAGGAACAAGAGAGGGATCTTTAGAGGGGAGGGTTGATGGAATAGGCAAAAGGGGGATATAGAAGGGTGTTTAGATTTATGGGAATTGGAGCATAGGGGAGGGACCCTTGGAGGGTGCGTAGGCAAGTAATAGCAGATCAAGGTAGTCGGTAGAAGTACAGTAGAGGAGACAAGAGGGATAGGAAAGAAGAGATATGCACAAACATAAAAATAAGGATTAGAAGTAGAATATGGGAAACTAAATTTGGAAAGCTATATGCATATATATATGTATAAATATATATATGTATAAAAATATGTATATTTATAGCTATAGGGAAACATTTAAACGTTATTGTAGCCTTCTGGTGGTGTGGGGGGAGGGAAAAAAAGAGCAAAGTGAAAAAAGTGCACAGCAAAGAACAAAAGAAAAACTTAATAAGGAAGCAAAGAAAAGACCAACAATTCTCAATGCAATGTGTATTATCACACAGGTTTTCTTGAAATGAAAATTTATTGTTATATATTTTGAATTCTCTCATATTCCGCTGTGCATACAACAGGCTTTTTCTTTCTCTGTATCTAAGTTGAAATATTTAAGTTTATGATATGTTTTTATTTCTTTTCTCTATTTTGTATTTGTGTTCTGGTCCTTGAGTTTTTTAAAAGCAAAAATAAATAAATAAACCACAAAAATACTTCAATTTTTAAAATACTCTTTTTAAAAATATCATTGGTAAATTAAGTGGGAGTTGCAAACTAGTTGGATTGCAAAGAGTTAGAAAGATAGCTGGAAGGATTCACTTAAGTAATATGAGCCTCCCTTTCACATGCATAAAATAGTAATGCCTTCATAACCTTTCTTATGAGGCTGCTATGAGAAAGGTTTTGTAATCCTTAAAGTCTTATACAATTATGCTATTAATAATTCCTCACCTTTCTCTTTTCAATTGGCTATTGACATTGACTAAGCAACCTGTGTCACACTCATTTAGCACTGTATTTAAGAAAATCATCAAGCATTTGGTTAGTGCCTAAATGTGTGCTAGGCACTGTGCTAAAAACAACAAAGACAAAAGTGAAATAGGTCTGGCCTTCAAGAAGCGTACAATCTAAGAGCGGAAAAAATACGGACATATGTAGGTATAAAGAAACACAAACAAAATGAATTCAAGTAATCTTTCAGCACAAAACCCTAGCAGCACAGAAGATTAAAGGAAATCAGAGATTCCCAAAGGGGATTTCCTTTTCCTTCTTTCCAGGTGGGGAGGGAGTGAATTCCAGACATGAGGAAAAATCCAGTGAAGACATAGAGATAAGAGGGGGATTATTCTGTATAAACAACAGCAAGAATTTATCAGCTCATCTCTCTACCCAGTATTTCCCCAGTAACCTTCCTGAACAATGGAAAAGATATCTACTATAGTCCAGCACTATCACAGGCAATGTGACATTTTACCACTTGGCATTTGTGAACTGAAAACAGGAGAAACCTTTGTTTGGCTTATCAAATTTTCATTTAATTCAAAATACAATTTTATTTCATTTAACAGTATTAATTCTTCCCCCATCTCTCTTCTCCTCTCGTCCTTTCTAGATGTTTCAGGGAACAGCTCCAGGTCATTTGAATAACCCAGATTAGCAGCCCTGAATGATGACAAAGGAAAAGGAGAGAGTGGGGTGCTTCCCAAAGTCTTTGTCAAACAGAAAGCACTGATGCGAGAAGGAGAAATAATGTTCTGGTAATGAAGAGAGAGTAGTCAATAGCAGGAAGCCACCATAAGCCTACTAGGAGTTGGAGACAGAAAAATATTTTTAAGGTACAAGGAAATGGTTCCAATAGCTTCCCAGAGGATGTCTCATGAGTGAGGCCTAGGGCTTTGGGAATTGGTACATAAAGAAGGCAATAAGACTAGCAGAGACACCTGGGTCCAGAAATGGTTTGTTTCTGAACCATAAAACATATCCAAAGTGTGATTCCCATATAAATCAGTTTTCAGGAAGTTTGTCACCTGGGACAGGAAAGGTTCACTCTGTTGGAAGCAGACAAAGTAGAAGACCAGAACTGCACTGAAAACAAACCTGATGAGGAAAGATGCAATAACGAAGCAATTAGGGGGAGAAGGGTTGGAGATGCCTGCAAAAGAACAACAAAAACCAGGACTGCGGTGCTGGGATCATCTAAGTGGAAGAACGAGCCAGAAATGTACTTTTATAATTCTACACAGGACAATACTACAACTCAATGAGACTATACAGGTTGTTTGGAGGAAAGCTACTCCACAGTGGGTATTGTAACTTTATATGAGCACAGATGCAAACCCTGTTTCCATTACCTTAAAAACAAAACTGTTATGTTTTAAACCTTGAGAATCTGTGTCTCTATAAGAGAAGTTAGTCACTGCCCTGGAGAATGTGTCTAATAAATGAAATCTGCACAAGCCAGGAAAATGATCGTTCCTACCATTCCTAGTGTTAGGAGGGCGCTTCTACCTCAAGAGTTACATTTACAAGCCAGAAAAATTATTAAGTAATGACATATTATATGGAAGGCCTTAAGAATAATATAAAGAACTGAAACTCATAATATAGATCACTTTGGACTAAACATGAATTAACGTATCCAGTTCCACATTTGCTTCACCTCAATAATTACATTCTGTCACATTTAAATAATATTTATACTCTTACAAGGCAACAAAAAGTCAACAAGCATTTCTTTTGTACTTACTTGTGCCAGGCACTGTGCTAAAAGATGGAGATACAAAAAAGGGAAAAAATGGTCCCTGTCCTCAAAAATCTCATCTCCTATAAGAGATCCTTTGAATAAAGTAATAAAAACGCATGGTGTATCAAAGAATGGATAGGGGAAAAGAATGCTCCCCAAATCACTGTATTTTAATTATGGCATATTAAAACAGACGAGGTGGTATCTGTAGTTTAAACAACAAAATGTCTGGGCTGAATCAGGGAAGAGCTGTGTTCAAGTCCAAACCCTGCCCCTTAATAGGATTATGACCAAATTTCTTTATTTTAATTTTTTTTTAATTTTGGCTTTTTGGAGGGGGGAGGGCAGGGCAGTTGGGGTTAAATGACTTGCCCAAGGTCACATGACTAGTAAGTGTTAAGTGTTTGAGGTCGGATTTGAACTCAGGTCCTCCTGACTCCATGGCCCGTGCTGTATTCACCAAGCCACCTACCCAACCCTTATGACCAAATTTCTTAGCCTCTCTGAGCTTCAATTTCCTTACGTGTAAAAAGATGGTGCCTGAAAATAAATGATGTCTAAGGTCCCTTCCAACTCTAACAATCTTAAATCTAAGAGTCTTACTACTATATATACCAATTACAGTAATATATTTGTTAAATCACTATCCTCACAACAACCTTGTGAAGGAGACATTACTAAAGGCAAGGGAGCAATTTAATCAACATTTTAAAATGACTAATCTAATTGAAAATGTCAAAATAAGAATCTTTACATAGCATTCCTAATAGAATGCAACCAAATTCATCAGTGCATACATACCCATGGAGAGGTCAGGTGCTGAAGATAAGGACAATTTACTCCAAACTAGGATAATGTTTCAAATAAGTCTCTCCACACAATTTCATCTTTGTAACTGGAGATTGCAGGGTTGATATAGAGGTTCACAGCCATTCCAACTCTCCAAGAATTGAAGGTCAAGGGCATATACCTAGGGCATAGGATAGAGGAATATTTAATAATAAAAATGAAAATTTTTTTTCTGAGATACCTTTGAAAATTTCAACTTCTTAGTAATTTGTAGCTTCTTCTCCCTGGCATTTTAAAACACAATTTCCTCCTACATAGCATATTAGGAAATCTACCTTACTTACGTAATGAAATATTTGTAAAAATACAAATCTCTACTTCATCTCTTGTACTAAGCCTTTCAGCTGACTTTGATTCATCTCTGACGATGATTTAGGTTAGAACATTCAGTCAGGTTTGTGAGCATGGAATGAGTCAGTTAGCTGCAACTGCGTAAAAGAAAAAAAAATACTCCTTGTTCTAGGTGAGCTTTTCTCATTTTTATGAAAATTTAATATTTTATATTTTATTTCCTGCTAAGTCATAGGTAAACTTAGGGTGAAATGTTTCTATATGTAAACTAGTTTTAATTTTTTTTTTCTTTTAAAGGCCTGGGAAAAGCTTAGGGGATAGGGAGGGGGGATATTGAATATTTAGGATTGCCTAGGTGACACATTCCAGGTACAGGAAGATAGTGTGTGTTTGAATCTGAACCCTGGTTGGGAAAAAAAAGCACAACAACTCTGCATACAGGTAATAATAACAAGATGACAAAACATTTTAAGGTTTTTAATGCTCACCTGAGCATCCTATCAACCCTATGAGGTGAGTATTAGGGGTATTATTATCTCCTTCTTTTTGCTTTTTTTTTTTTTTGGAGGGCAATTGGGGCTAAGTGACTTGCCCAAAGTCACACGGCTAGTAAGTGTGCCAACTGTCTGAGGCTGGATTTGAACTCAGGTCGTCCTGACTCCAGGGCCAGTGATTCACTGTGTCACCTAGCCACCCCTCCTTCTTTTTTCAAAGGGGAGATGATGAAGGAGGGGAAAAAACCCATGATTCTCCCATTGTGAAAAGGCCCTGGACAAGGGCAAGTCCACAACACCTCTGTAATTATCTGATGAGTTTCCTGGGAGACACTGAAAAGTTAAGTAACTTGCCATCCCCAGTTTACTGTATTAGTGTTTTAGAGAGGATGAATGATCTGCTGGTGGTCACAGAGTCTTTAAGTGTCAGAAATAATATTTATATCCAGATTTCTATTGATTGCAAATGTAACACTCTTCACTGCTCATGTAGACCTTGTTTTGGTGAAAAAGTGTGACATGTACATATTGTAAAATGTATAAGAGTAGCTAAAATGCAAACTTGCTAAGCTGTTTGCCAGTGGCCAATTCATAAAAATTTCTCTCTCCCTCTTCCATACAGTCAGTATACAAATACTACCTTCTCTTTTGGCTCATTTAGGAATATTGTGAATATTTCATAACTGATTAATACTGCTGGATCACACATAAATGTTCATGGTTCTAACCCAAGAGTTATGTTGGGGTTTGAATTGGGAGTGGAAAAAGCTGGTCCAAATAAAAATTAAAACTGACTTAAAAAGTCCAAATTTGCCAGTGAAAGAATTTGTCAGGCACATGCTTTAATCTGTCCATATTACCTCATTCCGCACATAAAAAAGGAAAAAAATCAATATTTGTCTATACCTTTACACTTCCCTTACAATTTATTATGCCACCTATACTTTTTTACCCAGGTCTCCAAAAACTAGAAAAACTAAATGACAAACCGCATGTCCTAAACTTTTAATATTTATATTTTAAAAAATCAATATTTTCAAAATCAATCAACTTTGAAAGAAACTTAGTCCATTTTTTCTACCTCCCCAAACTCTGCAATGGTAAAATCTGATGAACAACTGACACAGAACACTAACTATATGAGCAGTTACAGCCAGGGATTAGTCTAACCTGCTTTCAGGCAGATTTATACTTATATTTGCAAATTAAAAAAGAAATAAATATTTCTTTTCATACCATAATTTTGCTATATCAGATTTTTCTCACAACATTCATATTAGAACAATAATATAAATGATTTTCTACATTATTTCCCCCCATTTTTGAGAATTTTAGTTGTACATCTTATCAGGATTGTTCAGTTTCTAGTCTAAAAGTTCCAGTAATATTAAAAAAGAATATTCTAATTATTTAATTGTTGTGATAAGTGTCAAGAAAACAAAATTGAATAAAAGACTTCCTGAGAGAATTTTTAAAATTTAGAAAATGAAGAAGTACTGAAGAAAGAGAGGAAAGAAACAATCAGGGGGAGGGGGAGGCAAATACTAATGAAAAACATATTAAAATAGTATCATTTCCCTAAGCCAATCGAAACTTCCACTCAGATGACAAGAAATTAGTTTCTCAACAGGCACTATAAGCTTTGTTTTTTTTTAATCCAAATACTTGTTAACAAATGAAGAAACATACAAAGCCATCCATCTAGCAAATAGTGTAAGATAAACAAAGCTGTTTAGTAATTTTATAAATAAAAAGAAATACTTTAAAAAATAAAACTGTAAAATATGAAATTCTTCTAGAATTGACTGCCTTCCAGTTCCTTGGTAAAATGAGATTAGATGTGCCCCATATAAAAATCTTTTGCATAAACAAAATCAATGCATCCAGAATAAGAAGGGAAGACATGAATTGAGGGGAAAATATTCTCATCAAATATCTCTCATAAATAATAAATGACTGTTATCTAGTGTTTTAAATTTGATAATATTTATTTCAAAGTATGATGAGATAGAGAAATTGTATAGCATTGTTTATAAGACCCACTGACCAAATCAACATATGCTTAAGCACACAGTATTTGCTACTATAACAGTGACCTAGAGCACAGTCAAAAGGACACGAGATTCCCTATTGATGGTGAGGTCTTTCAGATGCTCCTGTTTGCAGATGACATTTGCATCAATCCCCAGAACATTTCAGAACCTTGTAGAAGAGACCAATAATCACTGAAAGTGGGTTAGCTTGAAGATGGCGGTGTAGAAGGAGGAACATTCCATAGCTTCCACATAATTACTTCAAATACCCACAAAATATGACTCTAAACAAATTTTAGGGCTCCAGAACTCACAAAATTACAGAAAAACACATCTCTCACTGAAGTCAGCTCAGCAGGCAGAACAGGAAGGGCTCATCGCAGCATGCTGGGAGCCGAAACCAGACTGGCCTGAAATCGCAGCTTGGCCCTGGGGCAGCCAGGACAAGCTGCAAGTGGAGACTTCAGGAAGGTGGATCAGCAGCAGCCGTGGCAATTTCCAGAATTATCAAGCCATAAGAAATAAGGACTAAGTGAAAGGTTAGTGGAACTCGGCTAAATTTGGGGGAGAAGATCTGGCCAAACTGCTTCCAGAGCAAGGAAGCAGCAGAAGAGGTGGCCCTGAAGCCACTTCCATGTGGCTGCTTCAGAAGCTCCCAGCCTGAAGACTGCAGGAGGGCCAAGCCATCATTCAGAGGCTAAGTGCTCTTGCCTTGAGCTACCTGGATCAGGATTGTGGTCTTGGGTAGTGGTCCTGGAGCATATTTTCAGTGAACCAAAGCTGGTGGGGGCTGGAGTGGCCTCCTAACAGCTCCAGCAGCTGCAAAAACCCAAGTGATTTGGGACAAAGTGCTCTCCTCTGGAAGCAGAGTTCCACAAAGCCAAAAAGTCAAGCAATTGACTACAACATAAGCAGGCAAAGGAAGCAAAGTAAGAACAGCAATCCAACTTTAGATTCCTTTTTTGGGGACAAAAAGGATCAAAGCATGGAACAGGAGGAAGACAACACAGTCAGAACTCCCACACCAAAAGCTTCCAAGAAAATGGAAGACTGGTTAAAAGCCATAGAGCAGCTTAAGAAGGATTTTGAAAATTAAATAAGAGAAGTGAAGGAAAAATTGGGAAGAGAAATGAGAATGATGCAAAAAAATCATGAAAAGAGAGTCAACTATGTGACTGAAGAAAATAACACCTTAAAAAATAGATTAACTCAAATGGCAAAAGAGGTGCAAAAAGCCAATGAGGAGAAGAATGCCTTAAAAAGTTAAATTTGCCAGATGGAAAAAGAATCTCAAAAGCTTTCTGAATAGACTAATTCCTTCAGAATTAGAGGGGATCAAATGGAAGCAAATAACTTTATGAAAAATCAAGATACTATTAATCAGATCCAAACAAATGAAAAAATAGAAGGCAATGTGAAATATCTCCTTGAAAAAACCACTGGCCTGGAAAATAGATCCAGGAGAGACAATTTGAAAATTATTGGATTACCTGAAAGGCATGATCAAAAAAAGAACACAGAAAGCATCCTTCAAGAAATTCTCAAGGAACACTGCCTCAATATTTTAGAACCAGAAGGGAAAATAGAACTTGAAAGAATTCACCAATCACCTCCTGAAAAGATCCCAAAGAGAAAACTCCTAGGAATGTTACAGCCAGGTTCAGAAGTTCCCAGATAAAGGAGAAAATATTACTAGCTGCCAAGAAGAAAGAGTTCGAATACTGTGGAAACACAATTAGGATAACCCAGGATCTAGCAGCTTCTACATTAAGGGATCAAAGGCCCTGGAATATGATATTCCAGAGATCAAAGCAGCTAGGATTAAAAACGAGAATCACCTACCCAGCAAAATTGGGTATAGTGTTCCAGAGGAAAATATGGTCATTCAGTGAGGTGGAGGACTTTCAAACATTCCTGCTGAAAAAAACAGAACTGAAAACAAAATTTGACTCTCAAATACAAGAAGGTAAACATGGAAAAGAAATCATAAGGAACTTATCAAAGTTGAACTATTTACATGCCAACATGGAAAAATAATAATTGTAACTGATGAAACTTTTCTCAGTATGAGGATAGGTGAAGGAAATACAAATGTGTATGTACATACACACACACACACACATACACACATATATATATATAGGAGGATATATATGCATATGAATACATATCTGAGTGTGTGTATATATATGAGTACATAGAAGGCACAGGATCAATTGAATAGGAAGGGATGATATTTTAAAAAGTGAAATTGTGAGGTGGGAGAGGAACAGAATGAGAGGAGAAAGGGAAAGACAGAATGGGGTTAATCATCTCATACAGAAGAGGCTAGGGATAACTGTTACAATGGAGGGGGAGAACAGGAAGGCAAAAGGGAAAGGGTCAACCTTACTCTCATTGAACTTGGCTTAGGGAAGGAATGACATAAACTCTAAACTGGGTATCTTGTCCTACAGGAGAGTAGGGGGGATGGGGATGAGAAGGGGGATGATGGAAGGGAGGGAAGGGTTAGGGGGAGTGTTGCTGGAAGCACACACTTTTGTAAAGGGACAGGGACAGGGTAGAGAATAGATCAAGGAGGGGGCACGATAGGAAGGAAGGACATATAATCAGTCTCTCACAATATGTCCACTGTGGAGATGTTCTGCCTAACTACACATGTACAGCCTATATTGAATTGCTATATTATTAACTACATGCAACTGGAAATTAAGATATGCAGGCACTGGGGTAGGGAGATCAATCTTGCCCCACCAGAAAGTCAGAGGGGTGACGGGAGAGGACATAGGAGAGAGCAGACTGGGGGAGGGATTATATAGTGGGATGGCTGTTTTGGGGTGTTGGGTAGGGGAAAGATGGGGAGAAAATCTGTAACTCAAAATTTCATGGAAATGAATGATATAAACAAGAAAATTAATTAATTAATTTAAAAAAAAGAAAGTGGGTTAGCTTGTCTATCCAAAAATAAAAGTATCTGAAGTCTAGAGCCAAGATTTATATTTCAGCATGCATTTGGATAGACACCCTTTAGAGCTTCTCCAAAGGTATGTGTATCTGGAAGCCACAGTACAGCTAGACAATGATGTGTGTGTGTGTGTGTGTGTATACATACATGAAAAACATGTAATATATGAAACCAGAGTTGAAAAGGAAAGCAAGTTGGATTGCTTTCAGCAAATCAAATGTACATTTCCCAAGCTTTCCATGAAAGCAAAACCACTTACTTTTCAATACTAACATCTAAGTAGTATTGTTTTAGGACAGAGAGATGTGTATTACCACTGATTCCAAAGATCATAAAAGAAATTAGGATGAGGAAGCATGTCTGAGCATATATTAGTTTATCTACAATGTCATCAAGTGCTGTTAAGTGTCCAAAAAGATAACCGACCTAATCACTATTTCCACATATTAGAGGTAGACAGTTTTGTGAGAAATGAACTTCATTCACTGTGGGTGGAGAATGTCATATATTGCAGGTTATGCAGCTAAATATTTTAAACCTGGTTTTCCTTAAAGAAATGTACATACAAGACACCCTTAAACTGAATCTGCGTTAGGAACATTTTCTCTGTTACTTTCTTAAAACTAGACAACCAAGACAATGTTAAATGAAGTCCTTATTTGTAGTGTTTGTCAATATCTGAGGTTTAAAGACTCATATTGAAAATTTAAGAATCAGTTATGATGACCCAGGTTAACCCAGCTCCAGCATACCCCAATAACGTTTGTCATAGGTGACCACTTTCTTAAGTCATTTTTGCTTAACTGTGGGCTGCCTAGAGTTTTCCACTAGTGCTCTTATGACATTAGGGGCAACAACAAAGGTCTCCAGCACACTAAATGTACTCTAGTGGCAAGAGTGGACAAAGGTCACATAGAATGCGTCGCAATTTATATTATTAAAACTCCCTAATTAATATATGAGATAATAAATCTTTTTTAAAATAAGTTAATATGCTTTGGTCCTCAGGAACTTCAGTGCAAAAGGAATCATGGGGTTGTTGTCCAATCATTAAGTCATGTCCAACTCTTTGTGACCCAGCGGGCCATAGTACACCATGTGGTTTTCTTGGCAAAGATACTGGAACGGTTTCTGTTATTTCCTTCTCCAGTAGATTAACGCAAACAGATTTAAGTCACTTGTCCAGGTTCACGAAGCTAGTAAAGTCTTTGAGGCCAGATTTGAAATCAGGACTCAAACCTCTATCTACTAAGCCATCTAACGGCCTCAAAGCTGTAAGGGTAAGACTGAAAAACAATTTGGGAAAATGTTTCAAAAGTAAGAAATAAAAGAATTCAAAGTTCTACAGACTATACAGAAGCCTCAAGCTCTTCAAATTGGGATACTTTTTTCAACAAGAGACTTGTGAGAAACAGTACATGGCAAACACCAAATATTAGGAAGAGGTAGCTGGTGGCACATTGGATAAAGCTCCAGGCCTGGAGTCTGGAAGTTCTGAGCTCAAATCCTGCCCTGGACACTCACTAGGCTGCATGATGCTGGACAAGTCACTTAACTTTCCATCTGTTTCAGTTTGCTCAAATGCAACATGGGGATAATTATAGCGCCTACGTATCAGGGTTCTTTTGAGGATCATATGATTTAAATTATAAAATTTATAAAAAACACTTAGCACAATATCTGACACTATATAAATTACATATTTCTTTTCCCTCTAATACCAGCAAAAATACCATTGATTATATCCTATCAGGCCAGAAAATAAGGACAAAAGACGGAAATAAGGACACGGTTTTAAAACCATAACCATAAAGTTCAAAACTTCATCCCAACTACTGATATTCTAAAACTCTAAATATCATTATTTATTTATTTTTTCCTCCTTCAACTGTTTTATTTTTTTTAATTTTAAATTTATTTTATTAAATTTTTTTTGAATTACATATTCTCTCCCCGTCTTTCCCCCACCCACCACCCCAAAACAGCCATCCCAGTGTTTCCCCCCTCCCCCAGTCTATTCTCTCCTATGTCACTTTTTGGTAGGGCAGAATGGATCTCCCAACTGCAGTGCCTGTGTATCTCA